>JAJHSJ010000014.1:26011154-26049686 GCA_021015155.1 Magnolia officinalis
ATGTAAAATCTAACCATCAGTCAATATAAATAATTACTTAAATAGAAACTAGCATTTATCATCAATTTCACTGAGTTATTATATAGGCAATAGATGAATTAAATGAGCTACGCTAACTATCAAGATGTAGAAAAGCTTAAAGGGTGATCCTTACCTTTAAAGTCGAATTTTTTTGCTTATATTGCATCTTAAGTAAGGTGACTCACTGAGTTGGTTTCCAACACAACTCGTTACCTATTTCCCAGTCTAAGGAGGCGTTTGGGGAGTCGACATTTCCTACATTTCAAATAAATGTCTAGATTAGTTTTTCTCAATTTAAAACAAGATTTAACTCTAAAATTTATGAGATCAAAACTCACCAAACTTGATTGTTGACTCGGTGACTTGACTCAGGCGAGTCACACGATCTTTACTTGCTCTCTTTTCTCTTCTTTCTTCTTCCTTCCCTTCCTTTTTCTTTCTTCTTTGCTGAGAACTCCCAGGAGGGTCTGGATCTAAACAAATAGTGAGTTAGAGACCTGACTCGATTTTGAACCGAGTCGACTCAGTGACGTGCTTCTCTTCTTCCTCTTCTCTATTATCTTCCTTCTCTTTCTCCTTCTTTCTTCATGCTCTCTTCCACACTCTCCTTTTCTTCTTATTCTTTCTTTCTTATGGCCAAGCATGGCCTAAATTTAGCCCGGACTTGAGTCCAGACACACAACCCGCACCGAGTGGTAACCTAACCAGACCGCGGACTCGATCCAGATTCGATGTGTGCGAGATCTGAGTCTGGCTCTCTCTCTCTCTCTCTCTCTCCTCTCTCTTCTTTATTGTTTTATTTTCTTTCATTCTTCCTCCTCTGCTTCTCTGCTTGATACAACACGACTCGCAGTGATCAACTGAGTCATGTCTTTTGACTCAATGCGGCAATGGAGGACGATGCATAACCTCTCTCTCTGTCTCTTAAAATTTTCTCTTTATCTCATTTTCTCCTTCTTCTTCTCTTTCTTCTTTCCCTAGCTATGTTTAGGAAGACTGTAATCGGTGTTGGACTTGGCTCGAACTTGCAGGCCTAGAAGAAGACCCGACCAGATCTGAATCTCCTGGTACAGTGACTGGATGTGGCATGAATGCAAGCAACTCTCTCTCTCTCTCTCTCTCTCTCTCTCTCTCTCTCTCGTCTTCTCCTTCTTCTTCTCTTTCAACCAGATCTGAACTTGGCCCAGACTCGGACAAAGTCAACTCGATTCAATGCCATAGAGAAACGACATTCTCTTTCTCTCGTTTAAACTTCCTAGTTTTAGAAATGGTTTCCCTAAAAGGAAAGAGGCTATTTATAGCCTTGTGGAAGCCTAGAAGGATCGGCTCATAATCGGTCGATTAGTTACGGTTTTTAACTAACTTAATCTATAGTGTTTATGGCCATGGAATTGAATCAAGCATGCATGGCTTCGATCAAGAGTCAGGGATGCAATTATGGGACCCTGATGCACCCATTTAATGTCTCAGATCTAGAGGTGGGGCCCACTTAAAGGAGATGGGTATTTCGGATTAATGGAGAAGATGATGAGCTTGATAATTGTAGATTACGGTTTAATGGCTATTCCTTCAATCTAATTTGTATGGATGGTGTGGATTTGATCCTAGAACACGGTGGGACCCACCGTTCATCATAACATTCCCATATAAGTGATGGGCGACGATATTTTTGGCCAAGTGCAATTTCTCACGAGAAGGAGGATTTCTCATGGAGTTTCATATTTCCGTGAGATAGGCTACTACTAGCCCTAAAATGGACGTTGTTGATGCTTCGAAAGAGTTTCTAGAAGCTCATGAACGGCTGAGATGGAGCCACGATTCATAACGGAAAGATTCTTCCACGGCTCCATTCTCCATCACTTTCTCTCTCTTCCTTGTTTTAGAAACCTAGTTTTAAGGGCTACGATACTTTTACATGGATGGATAGGATTCTGAGGAGAAATCTTGCGTAGAACGCCAACACAACAGAACGAAAGGTTTCCACTTTTGGAAGCCACCACACGCAACACTTCTTGTGTCAGTGTGTGGTGAGTACGCACGTGCACAACTTCGCACGGAGAGACTTAGGGTGTGGTCGGATTCAATTTCCCTACAAGATGAACGGTTCGGATCATTGATATGATCTTAGATGGTGGGTCACAGATCACGCCTATATGTTTGGACTGGTTCTTGTGCTTCCACACATGTATTCCCATACATGGAACCTATAGGGTTTTGGATGGTTTTGAGGGCCGCACCTAATATACAGGTTGGATCATCATCCTGTGATCTGATGGTGGGCCCAGTTTCAAATGGACAGTCGAGGTCCATTATTGGCAGGAAAATGGAGGTAGAAAGAGAGAAAAAACTCTCTTTTTTAAATGTTCATCTGGTCAGCACCCATTTAACCGATTCTGAGAACCGTTGTGTTGCGTGTGTACATATGCTGGTGTACACTCACTCCGTGAGTGTGGGGTCCACCTTGGTGTGTTGAGAGATCCATATCGTTCAGTGCCTCTTACTATTCCTATTAGGGTCCAGGTTCATATATGAGGTAGATCTATAAATCAGGTGCACCATACTTCTTAAAGCTTAGCTCCAATTGCAGATTTGTGTTAATTTAATGGCCTGATCGTACCAAATTCAAACATCAATGATAATAAGGGTCTACGAGAGAATTTAGCCAGAAATAATAGCTAGAGATTAAGGATTAGATGACCTAATACGCATTTGTAATATTGAATATCATTATTACAATGATTTTGATAGCTTTATTATTATTATTATTGTCATTTTGAACAATTTATTCTACTTTTCTCTAAATTGCTTACGTAGGTCAAAATATATGAGTCTGAACGTATGGTTATCGTTTTATCTTAACAGTTAGATCTGAGTGGTGAATAGCATAAGTTATGTGTATCTTCACACATTCCTGCTAATCTAGATTATAATGTTAACACCTGAGTCTTAAAAGTACGGGGTGTTACACCGACTAAGATCACTTCACGGATCTCCCACGTCCTTGACCCCCTTCTGCAACTAACCCTTCTACTTAAGAGCCCCCATCGCTTGACTTCTTCCTCATCTCGTTGGAAACAAGTGCCGTGGTGATTTCTTCTATCTTCACTTTATTCTTCTCATACAACATAGTAGTAATGAGATGGTCATATGATGTAGGAAGCAATGCTAAAAGTAGTATCGCTTTATCTTCACCATCGATCGTCACTCCAAACATTAACAACTCGCTACATACCTTTGTAAACAAGTTCATGTACTCTAGGAGATCGGATCATTCCTTCATACGTAGCCCAACAAGTTATTTCTTCACAAACAACTTATAATAAGGTACTTTGCCAGGTATAAATCTTCTAGTTTCTTTCACATCTCTATGAGATATTCCTCATCAAGAACGTTGTACATAACTTCATCTGATAGACATAGAAGGATGATGCTCATAGCTTTCTCCCTGAGTTCGCTCCGGTCATTATCCGACATCTTCTCTAGTTTAGTCTCTAACAATGCCTTGCTTAACCCTTGTGATATTAGAATGTCCTTAAATTTCCACTGCCATTAACTAAAATTATTCTTCCTATCAAAATTATGTATATCGAACTTTAATGCTGACATCTTCGTTGAATTCTTGAAAGTCCTTAAACTTGACACTCTAATACCACTTTGTTGGAATTTTAAGCCATCGACAAACTCGGATCAACCATAGGTATTAGAAATTGGATCTAATACCACCATTAATCTGTGCTCTTTACATAAGCATATTCAGTGAAGATAAAACAATCACAATAAATAGAATAATAAAAATAATCAAACAAGCAAACACAGGACACACTGAATTTTATGTGAAAAAAACCCTTGTGGAAAAGAATCATGGCACAAAGTGATAGAAATCTCCACTATAATAATAATAATAATAATAAAATCTAGAGTTTACTGAACTCATACTCTCTAATAGCAAGATCACTTGATCTTTCCTTGCGATGTGCACTTAGGAAAAACCTTAGCCCCTTGAAAAAATTCATTCACAAGCTCTTACAAGTGTAGAAAACTCTCTCACCTTACAAAAACCATTGTCCCAAGAAAGAAATCACTCATAAATTACTTAAAAATCCTAATTACAATTAAACTTGAATACCCTGATTTACGCCAAACCGTGTATCATCGTCGGTTTGTACCGTTGTCGGTTAGACCAACAATCTGTTAGTCAGATTGATAGAGCTGTTGGAGCAGGATACAAGGCATCGACACAACAAGGTCCTATGGTGTATGTTGATACAAAAATCTGGCCTCTCCAACCGAGCACCGGTGGCTAGCTCCAAGCCCCGTGAACCTGCACAAGTGAAGGACAAAGGAGACCCTGAGTAGAGCAGGGGACCCTCCGATGCCAAAGTCAGGCTACGAATCTGGGTCTAAGTAGTGTAGCTGGTGGTTTAGAGTGCCAAATGTTGCATACCTATTCCAATTGTTTCATCTCCTATTTATATCCGTGGATCAAAGGTAGCATGGCCGTCAATCTCGTCACGATCTCTTCCATCATGCGGGAGTTGTGCGTGCACTGATGTCGCCCGCTATCCTAAGATCGTGCACCGAAAAAGTCTCCAACGTGCCTTATTGGGATTGATCCCTCACCGTGATACTCGGCCACGTTAAGCATCCAAGCTGATCCTAGTCCACGACCATCTGAACCTATGATTAAGTTGATCTTGCTCAAATCTCATACTCATATTGGCATCAAGTACTAGATCTCCGGCTCCAACCCATGGGTTGGACGCATAATAAATTCTTTTGAGTCCTAGACCGATGTCAAAGCTCGATCCAAAATCCAAGGCCGTAGTTCTTCGGATGAGAGTTCCAAATCCAGGGTCATAGTTCTTCGGATGAGAGCTCCAGACGTTGGTGTGGCCCACTCTGCCTCTCTTCCACAACCCTAGTTTTGAAACCGTAGTTCGGAAGCACGGTCGGCTTGAATGTAGTGCTATTCCTCCAAGGCTCTGTTCGTCGTCTTCCCCAAGTCGGCCTTTGTTGGGTTCAGCTCAATTTTTCCCATAACAGAAGCCCCCGGCTTCCTGTGTCTAAGTTCAGACTTAAGGAGTAAATGCCCGGAAAAACGAACCGCCTCCCTATTCATGATGACGAGTTGGCTAAGTTGAAATGAATCGTCGTGATGATTATGCTTCGGGATTTGTGTAACATCCCGGATTTTTGCCAACCTAGAATTAGACGTCCTTAGGCAAGGGGTCGATCCTAATACCTTATTAAATTGTCAGAACTCAATCCCAAAGTCTAAAACTGCTTTTGAACCCATTTCCTTCACAAATCTCACTTTCACCACCTTGTTTTTTCAATTTTTCTAAGTACTTTCACCCTAGACACTATCTTAAACTAGCTAAGTATTATAACTTGGATCACCTTATATACAAACTACAAAGGCCCAGGTACCACCTCAGACATAAATTATTAAGGACTAAATCCTTTAGAAAATTAGGTGAGAATTAGCCAGTGTTAAACTAGAGTACCTATGAAATTAGCACCAATCACTTTAAATACGATCTGCAAGACCCAAAACTTGTAGAATCATTAACGTTAGGTTACCCTAAAATCTAGGATCAATCTCATTACCCGGCTGCTCTCAGGAGCATCTCGAAACTCCGTATCAGATCTGGACCGCACATCGAAAGTCCGATTAACACGAAGTTAAGGAATTAGGACCGCCTTGCTGGGCTTGACGACCACCTAGGAAATCAACTCCAGATAGTGTTCCGAAGCTATTCGCTTGAGCTCGGAGCGGGGAGTGTGAGAAATGTGAAATTAATTCAAAATAAAATATAAATTTATGAAATCTGGCACCTCTCGCTTGCAGATCAGTATTAAGCAACCAGACCATCAGAATCATACCAAATTACACCCTCGGATCAGGGATATTTCCCCAAACATATCCATGTACTCGGAATCTCCGATCAAGATCCACTGACCGTTGAAGTGAAACTGGTCCGCCATGCGTGATCTAAGAAGCCGACTAGAACAAAAACTTAGCCAAACCTAGATCCAATGTCAGTGAGCTTAAGTTCGACCTTTGGCTCAAGGGGGCCCGCTAGAAGTCCTCCGTTGAGCTGAAATGGACCCGCTTTGGTTATAACCTAAGTATACCTTGGCCTAAAGTCTATTTCAGTGAGATTTTAGGCTATATAAGGACCTTAAACCCTCTCTCATTTTAGCCATATGAATTTGAGAAAAACCCTAGGAAAAGAGAGAGAAAAGAGAGAGAAAGTGAGAGAGTAGTGGGAGAATCTCCCTACCATGCTTCCTTGCCGCTTCACGAGCTTAACCACTTCATTCTAATCGCTTTCCTGGCGATTCCGGCGTCGTTTCTAGGTAAGAAACCCTAGCCCTAATCTGTTTTGGGTTTTGATAGTTGTAGGTTATGAAATAGCTAACCTATTTCGTTCTATAGGTTGCCAAACTGCCGTATACGAAAGCTTAGCAAACCTATCGGATTCATTACGATTCTACGACAAAAGGTGCGGACTTTAGGTGTATAGGTTATGGTTTTCAACGCTTTCAATGTCAGATAATGATAGATTCATGATCCGCATGCAATTGTACATGTACAAAGTGCTGTTTGTTTTCCGTTTCGATTAAAGATGAAGAATATAGAATTTTACATACTCTAGGTATTTGTAGAAAGTACCGTATACGTATAAATTTTGGAAATGTGTTTGCCATGATTATTTGTTGTATGAATATATTATATGTGGATAAAATACTTATTTGGCAAAAGGACTCACCCTAATACATGTTTTGCTAATATACACTATGTATGTTGAAATAATGTATTCTAAGTGTTTGTGAAAATGCTTGTGAGAGTGAGTGCTTGGATGATGGTGCATTAGATAGGTGTTGAGATGGGATTCTCAACTACCTTAGAGACATATATGATTTCTTCCATGTCGGTTGTTATTTTAACCGCTTACTTATGAAATATATGTGTTTGTATTCTTGTTTATATAGTGCTTTATAACATGCTTTATAACATGCTTTATGACATGCTTGTTAACTTGCTTGAATTACTTTGTTTATTACGCTTTACTCTCCATGTTCTAAATAAGGATTGATGGAGTTTGAGACTATGTTTATAGTCCAGACAATCGGTACTAGACTTGAGTTCGTGGTTGAGATTCATTTCGCCACGTAGGATGTGTTTGACGAACTCGAGTCGTACTTTGGTTGGCGACAGTGGTTTGGTCACATGAAGTGCTTATGCACTTCATGTCGTCCAACTTGTCGTGCGCTCGAGCTAGCCGAGCTCGTCAAGTAACCCGATCTGTCTTATGTATGTTCACCATGTTTGGACGCTACTGCTTGAACCTAGGGTACCAAACTTACTAGTGAAATCCCGTTAACCATGGTACCTCGATCCGCTAAGACTCATGAGCCGGGCATGGTGGTATGTGACTTCGTGGTCAAGCTGTCGGCCTACGCTGGGGCCACGTGCCTCCCCGTAGTGACCGATGAACAACCAGACTCGTGAGCCGATTATGGTGGTATGGGACACTATATTCGTGCTGTCGGCCTACATGATAAGGTGATGGGGGAGTGGTGCAACGATTGCGAGCAACAACCCTGGCAGCCATTTGTAGTAACCTCAAGCATACTCTAAATTTGCAGTGAGTCGACGAGTTTTGCCGCAGTGAATAGAGTATGAACTAGGCCTGTATCAATTTAGTGATGAACTGTTAAAAGGGTGATGGGGGAGTGGTGTAACAGCCCTGACAGCCCTTGCAGTGACCTAGAAATACACCATTGTATGAGATTAACTAGGACTGACGACCCTCGATTGGATCATGTTTGGGAATGATACAAAGGGAGGTACCATAGTTTCCCAATCCTGCTGTTTGAAATGGACAATAATAACTCGGTAATCATGCTCATCATCGCATTGCATGTGCGTGGAAGATTTGGAGCACTAAGGGATGCAAGCATGCCGCGAACGTAAGATGGTGTCGCACGAGGGTGGGTTGGCAAGGGCATGCATCATGACTGCATTTCATACTTGCATTAACAAGATTATTTAAGAATGTTTGATTGTACTGCTTTATCATTACTGCTTGACTGAATTGATAACTTGTTAATCTATGCTTTATTATTCCACTGAGTTGATCACTCACTCCCACGTTACGGGACGGTGTTTTACACACACCAACCAGACCTTGTTTGAGTTTCAGATGATGGCGATGCTAGGAAGCGGAGCCGGACTTTTATGATGATGAGGAGGATTTCTCCTTTATGCAGTTTTTAGGCGGGTTCCTGTGAGCCATGTCCTGATCGACGAGGCTTTCTGGGATATTACCTAGATGACCTTACACAACTTGGTATAATATAGAATTGTACTTGTAATTAATTAACCTGGTAACATTATCACACTCTAGAGACTTACCATATTTTATATATTTATATATCTATCACAGTCTTCCACTTGCAAATTTAACTGTCTCTGGAGTATGATATGGTGTTTTTGGCTTAATCTCACTCATGTTCAATGCACTAATACAGACAACATTCAATCATCATTCATTTTATTGCATAAGTGATGCGTTGGAGCTCGGGAGTTGAGTTTATGCTCGACCCCCGATTTTCAGGGTGTTACAATTTGTATGATGTACGTTGGTTGCAACTTTTTGAGTTTGGTCATTGGATGGCGGACGCATGGCGACGGTTGAGGATTCGAATTGGTGGGATGAGTAGGCTGCTGCCACGTGTCCATTGGAAAGCGAGAGGCCACTTATGGAATAAATATTGTTCAGTACCTACAACATTCGACTCGGAGAGAGTCGGCCTAGATCAATTACCTACTTCCACGTGTTCGACCAGGTTCATGACCAAGCCACTTCATCTTCGTAGACAGCTGCCTGTCATGATTGTGTTTGGTTGGCAGCGGCTATATAAATCTCTCCCAGTCCTCATTTGAAGTCTCCTACTTCATTTGCATTCCTCTACGCTCCATTTCCTCTGAGAGTTTGCACAACGAGAAGCTTTCTGAAAGGTCATTCTTTATGAGTTCACCTTCCCAAACTCCTTTTCCATTTCTTTTTATAATACTATGTCGAACGGCTTGGACGAGGTCTAAGAGATTCGATCAATGAATGAGGATTCTGAGCTGGAGACCACAGATTCGGAGCACGCAGACTCCGAAGGTCCCTTTGAAGCAGTACCACTCTATCCACGAGTCAAGCAGACTCTGGGTCCGAGGCCAAAAGCGGAGGCACGGGATCAAAGAGGGTACCCCAGGTTCCGGCTGAAATGGCTAAGGTCAGGCCTTCGGGAGGTAGATCCGAAGTGATGGTTCTCGGGGTCTCGGTTCTAATCAAGTCTTAGATTACTTAAGTCTGTACGAGTATTAAATTCCCAACTCGGTGCATATCTGAGTTCCTGCTCCTCTTGACGCTCCAGGTGTTCCTGCTGATGGTGACATCGCGATATTCGTCTGTGCCCTTCAATGCGAGCTTCAATTTACCATCCATCCGTTCATGCGCTTGGTGACCGCACGTCTGAAGCTAGCTCTGGGTCAGTTGACTCCTTCTGGTCTCCTCCTTTATTCTCTGGAATTATATAATGAACCAGCACTTGACTCTAGACGAGTTCTTGGCTATGTATCAGGCCAAACACGACAAGTCTGAGCCGTACTAGTACTATTTCTCAACCAGGCCCCCGTGTACCTCGGGCCTAATAACCTGACTCCCTACCTCCAACAAAGATTGGAAAGGCAAGTGGTTTTGGGCCTCGAGGGAGTGGGAGGCGCCTGCTGCTAAACTCAGCACCCTATGGGTCTGAGTCCCCACCAAATTCTCCAATCCAGGTCGAGTCCTCTTTGATTTATACAGTATTCCATACCTCTGGCTTGTCCGTCGTTCTGACCTATTCTTTGTATACATTTTATGTAACAGCCCACGCCCACACTGTATGATATTGTCCACTCTAGGCACAACCCGCATGGTTTTATTCTCGGGGTCGCCCCCAAAAGGCCTCATACAGTATAGGGTGGCAACTCCACATATAACCACCACAACTTCAGACGACACTTCCGATGTGCGATAAAGTTTCACCTTCACTGTGTGCACAGTAGCCTGCCAGCCACCTTAGGGCTTGCCCACATGTGCCCCCGCCCACGTGTGCCCGCGCACATGTCACCACAGTGACGGGGCGTCACAATATCCCCCACCAAGGGCAGAGCTGTCCTCGGCTCTTATACCATTTGTAACAGCTCATGCCCACATTGTATGATATTGTCCGCTCTGGGCACAGCTCGCACGGTTTTGTTCTAGGAGTCACCCCCAAAAGGCCTCATACAGTATAAGGTGGCAACTCCACATATAATCATCACAACTTCAGATGACACTTCCTATGTGAGACAAAGTTTCACCTTTACTGTATGTACAGTAGCCTGCCAGCCACCTTGGGGCCCGCCCACATGTGCGCCCGCCCACATGTGCCCGCCCACATGTGACCACAGTGATGGGGCATCACATTTTACCCAAAAGGGGTTTCTGACATTACTCCCTTCTCTTGAGCCCAGATTGTTAGGGTTCGAGTGCTTAAGGAGGACCAGTGCATCTGACACGACATCATCAGTCCGGACAATCTCTTATCATCAGAATTTTGTTAATTCAAACATCACCCTATTACTCTAGGTAAGCATCATGACTCTTCACTCAATGATCTTTTTATAGTTTTGTCTAAGCTGATCTCTTCTTAGACAGGTATGACTGAGGCATTGGGTTCCAAGAGAAAGAGGTTGTGATGTCATGCCCTCCTATGGACATGGTGATGGCTGCCGAACTAAGGGTAAAGATTACGGCCTCAAAGAAAAAACCACTCCCGCTGTCGAGGCTGTCTTAGTTGCAGCCGAGCTCATAATAATCCTGACCTCAGTCCCTGAGGCTCAACCAGCTGTCCCATCTTATTCGCTTAGGATTGAGAAGGGAGTGGTCGGAGAGATGGCCAATGCAGGACTCTCCCAGGGTAGGGAAGCTTCTGGCGAACCTATCTAGGTCAACATCAACCTCACGACCACTAAGGTTGATTTCCTAACTGGCCGGATAGACACTCTAGTCGAGAATGCCGCCGCACCTAAAGCTGAACCTCAAGCCTTTGAGGCTAGCGGTGTGGGGAAGCAGCTGATCCGACCCCTTCAGGATCAGAAGTGTTTCTGCCCAGTTATCACATGTTGTAGCTGACTGAGTGGGTGGCTAAACATGCAACCGAGGCATCCATTGCCAATACCCTCTCCCACTCTTACGATTCGTATATCAATGACTACGCCTCAGTCTGCTATATGGTAAGTTTCTGAAGAGGATATGCTAATGTTAATTGTTGCTTGTAATTTCTAACTCTTCACTATTCCAGGTGTTGCTGATGTTTCTTAACATCAAAGACATGCTGAGGGTGATTACTCGGTTTGAGAAGGATAAGGCTGAGCTAGAAGGGCTTCTAAAGGCTTCGACTGATGAGCAGGAGAAGCTGAAAGGCCTCGTGGGGAGGCTCAGCTGAGGGAGATATCGTTCCAAGGCGAGGTCAACGAGCTCTAGACCCACTTGGATGCTGACGAGTCTGAGCTGGCGTGGATGAAGCCCTCCTTAAGCGCATGAAGGCTCTTACTGAGCGCGTGGAGGTGGATAATGCATGCCTCTCAGCTGAGGTAGGGGTGGGGAGGCGTGAGGCTGCCTAGGAGCTGGCTAAGCAGCATGCTGAACTTGAAGCCTTGGCTGCATCACAGGCTGCTGCAGCTATTGAAGAGTTCAAGACGTCATTGGAGAGATCCAAGTAGTTAGATAGGTTATAATACTATGCCTACAACACCACCTACAATGCGTGTCTAGCCAATGTTCGGGGTCTCCATCCCAACATTGAACTCAACTCCTTGACTATAGATGACGTCGAGTAAGCTCCAGCAGCTGAAGCCGGAGAGGCTCCTACCACCGCTAAGGCCGAGGAGGCTGTTAATGCCCCACCCCCCAACTTAGCAGCTGGCCCCTCTTCTTGGAGGGAATGATATGTTTTCCCTTCTCTCTTTTTTTTTTTGGTGTCGAGACAGTGGATGCTTTTATAATCTTTTAATCTCTGAATGATGATTTCTCATTGGATGGTTATGGTAGATTGCCTTTTATTGAATTTGTCAAATTATCGAATGACGAGCCGACCTCTTCTTTAAGGAGTTAGCTCATCGAAGGACTTCGCTTCTACACGTGAGAAATGGTCCTTCGTAGCGTACTCAGATGGAGAGGCAATCATTCATTAGATAGTGTGAAGTAGAAAACAGACGTTTTTGTATTAAGAGTTGAAACGACAAGTAGATCCTACCCATACATGGCTTTCCCCTTCAGGGGTAGTAGATCTTCAAGTGCTAGGCATTCCAAGGGTGGGGTAATGGACGTCCCTCCAAGGCTTCCAGGCGGTATGATCCTGGCTACCTGATAGGGTCCCTGCCAGTTCGGACCCAGGGACCCTACCCCAGTTTCTATAGTGTTCTGGAATACGCGACGAAGGAATAGGTCTCCTCGTTGGAACTGCCTTGTTCTGACTCTGGAATTGTAAAAATGTGCGACTAGCTGATGTCGAGCTGCTACTCAGAGTTTTGTGATGTCTCACATTTCTTCAAGTAGATCAAGGATTATCGCGATCTGCTCGGTAGTCTGCTTTTCCTCATAGTTCCTCACTAGCGCAGTGGGGATCCCTGTTTCGATTGGAACGACAGCCTCTGAGCCATAGGACAGAGAGAAGGGGGTTTCCCCCTTGGATGACTGAGTCGTGGTCTTGTAGGCCCAGAGGACAAACGGAAGCTCATCGACTCAGTTGCCCTTGACTTTCTCCATCTTTATCTCGAGATGATGCTTAATAACTTTATTTACGGCTTCAATTTGTCCGTTGGACTACGGATGACGAGGTGACGAGTATGCATTGGCAATGGCGAGTCCCCGACACATGCCTCTAAACCTATCGTTGTCGAACTGCTTCCCATTATCGGATATGATAGTGCAGGGGATTCCTAACTGACATATGATGTTTTTCCACACAAAGTCTGTCACCTTCTGCTCGGTAATCTTCACCACAAGCTCAGCCTCGGCCCATTTGGTGAAGTAGTCTACAGCCACAATTGCAAATTTGGTCTGCCCCTTTCTAAGTGGCAGAGGCCCGATGATGTCAATCCCCCATTGAGCGAATGGCCAGGGTCCGTTCATAGGGGTAAGCTCTTTTGTTGGCTGCATCGGGATGACAACGAATCTCTGACACTTATTACACATCTGGAAGAAGTTTTTGGAGTCTTCTTGAATCGTTAGCCAGAAGTACCCTTGGCGGAGTGCTTTCTAAGCCAAGGCACGACCCTCAGAATGATTCCTGCAGATTCCTTCATGGATTTCTCGGATCACGTACTCCTCTTCGTCCGGTCAGAGACATCGGAGGTAAGGCTGGGAGTATCCTTTCTTCTATAACGTGTCGTTCAGGATCACATATCGCGTTGCCCTAACCTTCAGACGCCGAGCCTCCAACCCGTCTCGAGAGACCTCACCGGTAGTGAGGTATGTGATAGGATCCATCCAACTTGTAGTTGTCTACACAAGGTTGACCAACTCTTACTCGCCTCGGTCTATACTCGGATTATCAAGAAACTCTACTAGAACAATCCTTGGGATCTTTCCCTTAGTTGTTGAGGTAAGCTTTGCGAGGCTGTTGGCCCAAGAGTCCATGACCCTCGGCATTTGACTGATAATGCAGTCCTTGAATTTCCCTGACAACTTCCAAACTTCGGCCAAGTAAGTAATCATCCTTGCTTCCTTGATCTCGTATTCAACAGATACTTAGTTCACAACAAGTTGGGAATTGCACCGCACATCAAGGAGCTGGACTCCTAGACTAGTAGCTAATCTGAGTCTGGCCAATAAGGCTTCATACTCTGCCTCGTTGTTAGATGCTTTGAAATCGAGCCTAATCGCGTAGTGAATGGTGATCGCGTCAGGTGCAACTAGAACGATCCCTTCCTCTCCTTGTTTCGAATTAGATGACCCATCTATGAATAGGGTCCATCTATCGCTTGTCTCTGCCTCGATGCTCTTGAGGAGAGGAAGGGTTGGGGGGATAACGGATGTCGCTTCTAAGTTTGATGATGCCTCTCGGTTGGTGTCTCCGATCCCGCAACTCGGAGTGGTGAATTCAACTATGAAGTCGGCCACAACTTAACCCTTGATCGCAGTCCTCGGTCAATATTGAATATTGAATTCTTCGAGTTCCACTGCCCACTTGGTCAGACGCCCAGACACTTCCAGTCTCTAGAGTACTTGTCGGAGGGGTGAATACGTGAGGACAATGATAGAGTGAGCTTGGAAGTATGGGCATAATCTCCGTGCAGAGATGACCAGACTCATGGTTAATTTCTCCATGCTCGGGTATCTGGTCTTGGCTGGAACCATAGCCTTACTGGTGTAATAGACAGGGCACTACCTACCTTCAACTTCTCGGATGAGAGCCGAGCTGACAACTGAGGTGGAAACTGTCAAGTAGAGAAATAAGGACTCCCCTTGTTCGGGCTTGGACAACAATGGTGGTGACCCCAGGTATTACTTCAATTGCTAAAAAGCCTGCTCATAGTCCAAGATCCATTCGGCTTTCTTGTGACTCTTCAACTGCTAGAAGAAGGGAAAACACTTATCGGTGGCTCTGGATATGAATCGATTGAGTGCGGCGACTCTTCTAGTGAGACACTGGATTTCCTTCATCGTCTGAGGCAAGCTTGTGTCGATCAGGGCCCTAATCTTGTCGGGATTTACTTCGATACCCCTCTGACTAACTTTGAAACTAAGAAATTTACCTGACCCCACACCAAAAGCACACTTGGCTGGGTTCAGTTTCATTTGATACTCCCACAGGATTGAGAAGGTCTTTCTGAGGTCTGTGATGTGGTCAGAGGCCATAAGCATGTTGCCGACGTAGACCTCTATAGACCGACTGATCTGTCGAGCGAACATCTGGTTGACTAGCCTATGATATGTTACCCTAGCATTCTTCAAGTCGAATGGCATGACCCGGTCACAATAGAGCCCTTTGTCGGTGATAAAGGTCATCTTCTGCCTGTGTGGAGGGTACATTGCTATCTGGTTGTAACCAAAGTATGTGTCCATGAACGTAAGGAGCTCGTGCCCGGCTATGTTGTCAACCAATTGCTCAATCCGAGGCAGAGGGAAGCTATCCTTAGGGCATGCCTTGTTCAGATCTGAGTAATCTACACAAACTCATCATTTTCCGTTGGCCTTCTTTACAAGGACCACATTCACGATCCAGTCCGGGTAATGTACCTCTTCAATGAAACTGAGTCGAGGAGTTTAGAGACCTCATCGGCTATTATTGCATACCTCCCGGGTTCGAAGGCTCTCCTTTTTTACTTTAATGGCTTGCGCTCTGGGACCACATTCAGCTTATGGACCATGACCTCCTGAGGGATACCCAGCATGTCTTGGTGGGACCACGCGAAGACGTCTCTATGTTGTTGCAGGAAGGCCAGCATTTGGCTTCGCTGTTCGACGTTGAACGACGATCTGAGTTGAACCGTTCTACTCGGGTCGGAGTCATCGAGTGGAAGGGTCACTAGATCTTCAGTGGAGGAATTTTGTCGAACGCCTTTGAGTACAATATATCAGTCGAGCTCCTGGTGTTGATCAGGATGTGATAGACCTTGTGGTTGGTTATTGTCATCGCGACCACTAAGGCATCATCATGAAGATGCTGAATTCCCCATGCGTCGTCTTCCAAGAATGTAAGGACGCATGGACTTACTCGGAGCTCTTTCCTTGGCCTATCGGCCAAAGTTGAAAATGTCGAGCTATACGTCTTAAGGGGGGGGGGGGGTTGAATAGGACTATGCAAAATTAAAAAAATAAATGTGGAATTGAAAGAAAGATAGCACAATTAAATAATAAAGAAGCACAAGTAAATAACAACCTCAAATGTACCAATCTTGAGAGGTAGATACAAACTTAGTTCTAAGGACAACATAACACCAAAAACCAAAGGCTTATGACAGGACAACCTTACTAGAACGTTTGTAAGTATCAAAAACCCAAACCAATAAAGAGGCAAAGGAAATAGCAAAGGAAATAAACTAAGTTATTACAACATTCCCACAAGTGCATAAAATAAATTATACCATTCACCATAAATGCTTAAAGAAAATTACAACATTCACAGACATAAGCACATCCAATCATCCACCACAACTCCAGGAATTATAGTGGTTCGCTTGTGTGTACACCAACTGTTAGAAAATAGCCACACAACTACTCCACTCCTAATATCCACTCCCTCGGGATATTAGAGTTCACTATGAAAAAAGGTTTTCCAAGGTTGACCTTAAAACCTTCACAATTGTATCTTTGATTAGGCTTACATAATCACCAAAACCCCGCACTCTGAGATTTTCTAGATTACCTCAGACAAACCAAAAAGCGATTTTTCTGGCATAACCTCAAAAACCAAAAAGATACAGAATTGAAAGTGATACTTATCTGGAAATTCTCCTTTGAAGAAGCTCAGTAGATCCGATATGATGTAGATAAAGATGTTTAATGTCCAATCTTACAGATGAAAAGGTTCTAGTTCTAAATAATTTTTAATTAAATCAACCTAGGCTAGCTTGATTTGATTTTGATCTCAAGAAAGAGAAAAACATAAATCCCTTCTTAATGTAAGATTGGAATAAAGATCACCAAATCAAATTACAAAAGCTAATTAAAGAGAATCTAAAATGAGCACAATATAGCTTAATAAATTCACAAACTTATCTCTCAGAGTGGTGTCTTGATTTAGATTTGATGAATGAATAAACTCTGAAATTTGAGCTTGATTTATAGGTAAAAATACTGTTCACTCGATTGGTATAAGGGTCAGTTCGACTGGTTGAAGGACCAACAAAATTTCAAATTTTCTGGCGTGATAATATAAAGTCGTTACCCGACTAGTCGAGTCGCCTGCTCGACTGGTTGAGCAATGCACTCGACTGGTCGAGTGGGACCAAAAAAGCTTGCTGAACTTTGAGTCGAACCTGCACGACTGGTCGAGCAGTCTCCACAACTGGTCGAGAGTCCAATAAAAAATTCAAAAATTTCACAACAAACCTTAGACTGGTCGAGCTAGTGCTTGGACTAGTCGAACAAGGACTAATACTAGTCGAGAAAATGACCTATAAACATATGAAATGACCCAGGTAAAATATGCAATGAATATGACACAACCTAAGGTCAATTAGGGTTATCCAAACCTGTTTGTGAGTAGGAACAAATGAAACATCATTCGCTTCTGAATCTTGATATCTTCTGATACTTGAAACTTGAGTTCGATCTATTGAACTTGAGCTTGAGTTACGCTTGAGTTCTTGAGTCTTTAGTGTACAGTAGTTGAACTTCAAACTTGAACTTGAGTTCTTGAATTTTAGCTTGAAATGATGAACTTCAACACTCTTCACTTTAACTTGAAGACGTAGGCAAGTTCGATGAAGATCCAGAGAACTTTAAAATGTATGAACCTGATCACTTCAACTCAAAGCATGATATAAATACATGGTTTGACACAACAAAATTTGATAACACTATGGGTGATAGATTTACAACTCCCCCTTTGTCAAATTTGTGACAAAACCAAATAAAGAATCATGCACCATCATGCATCAATAAGGAATCATGCATCAATAATATAAGCACAATAAAGAATCATGCACCATTTGAGTAACAAATGATCAACAGACACAACTCCCCCCGCATTCCATTACTCCCCTTCAATCTAGGAGAGGTGATTTGCAGAACCTATAAATAAAATATTGGTACATACTACACTCCATATTCCATAATCACACATCTCTAGAATTTCTCCCCCTTTTTGTCACAATATGATAAAGGAAAGATATATAAAGAAAAGAGAAGTAAATGAAATAAGATAGAAAATAGCACACCATGGTAATCAAAATATTAACGAAAGGCATAATAGCATGTCCACATACTAAAAAGTAAAAGTATGTCCAAGAAATATCCCAACACACAAAGATTAAAAAGTATTAATACATGTCCAGAATGAAATAAACAGCTAATCATATCTAGATGATGGAGCAGGAATAGAAGGATCTATTTGATTTAGTCCCTTGTTAATGCGCCTAAGATATTTGCGCATGTATTTGAATTGATTTTCTTAGGACACATGCAAACCCTCCACCCTCTCCTCAAGGGAACGCAAACGCTCATCAAAGTTAGAAGGCTGAAAGTCTAGATCAGCCGCAGAATCTGACTCAATCTCATCAAATAAGTCTTCTATATTAACATCATCAGGAGGCAAAGCATCCTCATCTTTAGTTGCTTCAGCAGCTCCTCCAGCACCCACATCAACTTGGCTAGGAGCCAACCTCAGATTCATCTTATTTATGTTCGAGTTGTTAAAGGGAAGATGGTTAATGGGAGCTTCTCCAACAGACATAGCCACAAGACTATGGGTGGCTAAGATAGTCATAAGATAGGTAAATGGAATATCAACATGACCCGGATGGAGACAAAACTAAATGATAATGTAACAAATAAGAGAACGAAGACATACATGAACACTAGTAACAATAGAGTGAAGGATGCGAGCCATGAAAGAAGTAAGCTCAGTCTTATTACCAGACCTAGGATATATATTAGAGATGAAAATTTGATAGAGAGTCCTGCATCTGGGTAACATATATTTGGAACTGAGTGCCACACCAGAGTTCCAATCAGCATCCTATAAGTGCTATGTTTTCTAGCTCCTATGATTGTCAAATTTTGTAGTGCCAAACCTCTTGGAATCTGTATCTTGTTTAATTCATCTTCTTATTCAAGATCATGTAATTCAAGTACAAGTTCAAGATGTTCTAATTCAAGATTCAAGCATCACAAGTGTAAGAGATATACAAGTTCAAGTACAACATCAAGTGACAGTTCAAGCTTTCAAGCTTCTACTATGTCAAGAAAATGTGCTTTACTTTGGAATGCTCAAGATGAAATACAACTCACAAGTATTCCAAGTTCAAGCTTCAAAGTATTTCAAGTTCAAGCTTCAAAGTACTTTAAGTTTAAGATTCAAAGTAAGTCAAGATATCAAGCTTCGTGTACTTCAAGATCAACTATCAACCAAAGAAAACTGATGATTCAATGTCCAAATTTCACTTATAAGGTATGAATGACCCTAGATTGACCATAGGTTAGGTCATATTGTTTGCATACTTAAAGTGGACACTAAATAATTTTATAAACTATTTCTTGACAAGTCTTAGCCTATGTTAAACTAGTCCTAGTACTAGTTTGACCAGTCCAAGAAATTTCTCGACCAGTCCAAGGTTTGTTGCTAATTTTTAGATTTTTTTGTTGGACCCTGGACCAGTCCTGGAGACTGCTCGACCAGTCGAGTGAACAGTGCTCGACCAGTCGAGCTGGCTCGACTCAAAGTCCAGCAACCAAATTGGGTCCCACACGACTAGTCGAGAGCAAGGCTCAACCAATCGTGCAGGCCACTCGACCAGTCGAGTAAGCCACTCGACTAGTCGTGGAACAACCTTATCTTATCGCGCCCGAAATTTCAAAATTTTGTTGGTCCTTCGACCAGTCGTGATGTCCTCTGTACTAGTTAAGTGAATAGTTTTTTCACTTATAAATAGAGCAGGATTTTTAGAGTTTTCATTTAATCCAAGAAAAATCAAGACACCACTCTGAGAGATAAGTTAGTGATATTCTTAAGCTATTTAGTGCTCATTTTATATTCTCTTTAATTTAGCTTTTTGCATTTGATTTTGAGATTCTACATTCTAATCTTATTTGAAGAAGGGATTTAGTTTTCCCCTTTCTTAGAATCAAAATCAAATCAAGCAAGCCCAATGTGATTTAATCTAAAATACAATTAGAACTTAAAACCTTTTCATAAGTGAGGGTGGACATTGAACATCTACGTTAAACATCTACTTTGAATTGGTTCTTCCAGGCTTCATCAAAGGAGAATATCCAGATAAGTATTTTACATTTCTGTAAATCTATTTTTGGTTTTTTTAAGATTGTGCTAGGAAAAATCTCTTTCTTTTTGGTTTGTCCGACGTGATCCAGAAAACTCGGAGTGTGGGGTTTTTGAATTGTGTAAGCCCACTTGAAAGATACAATTGCGAAGGTCTTAGGTGAACCTTGAAAAACCTATTGCATAGTGAACGCCAATATCCACTATGTGAGGATATTGGGAGTAGAGTAGTTGTGTGGCTGTTTTTCTAAACAGTTGGTGTACACACAAGCGAACCACTATAATTTTTGGTCTTGTGGTGGATGATTGATTGTGGCATTTTGTGAATGCTTTAATTTCTTTTTAAGCATTTGTGGAGAATGTTGTAATCTCTTTTATGCAAGTGTGGGAATGCTGTAATAGCTTAGTTATTTTCTTTGCTATTTTATTCTTTATTCCTCTGTATCAGTTTGAGATTTTGATACATAGACCATTCTAGGAATCAACTTGTCCTACCATAAACCATTGGTTTTAAGTGTAAGGTTGTCCTTAGAACAACATCTATATCAACCTCTCAATACTTGTACATTTGAGATTGTTATTTATTTTTGCTTTGTAGGATTATTTATTACTATCTTTATTTATATTAGTTTAATTTCACATTTAATTTTTTAATTTGGAATAGTCCTATTCACCCCCCCCCCCCCCCCTCCCCCTCTGGGACTCTTAGCTTAGCCTTTTCAAGTGGTATTAGAGCCTAATAGCTCCCTTTATTTTTTGGAATAATTTCCTGAGCTAATCGATCTGAGCTTTTTAATTTGTCAAATTTTTATAGCCTTTTAGTCACTAGTCCTCCACCTTTGGATGGCTCCAATTATGCCTATTGGAAAGCCAGAATGAGGATTTTCTTAAAATCTATGGATGAGAGCGTGTGGCAAGCCACAGTGACCAATTGGACCCCTCCTACCACTGAAGTAACTGGTACTGATGGATCTAAAACCGTAGAAGTCTCACCTTACTTTTCTTAGTCCGCTCTTCAGAAAAGTGAGAGTAGTGCCAATGCAAAGGCTTTAAATGCAATCACTTGCACACTATCACCGGATGAATTCAAGAGAATTATATCCTATGATACTGCAAAGCAAGCCTGAGATATCTTGGAAATGACACACGAGGGAACAACAATTGTCAAGAAATCTAAAGTCCAAATCCTCACAACCAAATTTGAGGAAATACATATGGAAGAAAGTGAAACTTTCATGGACTTCTATACAAGATTGAATGACATTCTCAACTCTATGTCTTGGTGATAGAATCCTAGAAAGTAAAGTCTGTGCAAAGATACTTCACTCATTGCCTGAACGATTCAGTTTAAAGGTGACCTTAATCCACGAACTTCGTGATACGGATAATATGAGGGTAGAAGAACTTGTTGGTTCCTTACAGACCTATGAGTTAAACTTTAAAGCTCCTAAAGGTAAATCCATCGCCCTTAAGTCTTCTAAAAATATTTCTCAAGAAAATAACAATTCTGATTTAGAAAATTCTGAAGATGATATGGCCCTTTTAGCTAAAAAGTTTTATAAGATTTTCAAAAGTAAAAAGAGGGTTAATTTGCAAAACCCTAATGAAAAGAAACGATCTAGATCTAAAACTTGGAAATCTTTAAAAGACAGTCAATGCTACAACTGCCATGAATATAGGCATCTAGCAAACAAATGTCCTAAGAACGACAAGTCTAAAAAGAAAAGTATGTTAGCTACATGGGATGAATCTTCCTGCTCTGAAGCTTCTTCTGAGTCAGAAGATTCTGAAACCGAGTCGAGTAATGATGTTAAAGCCCTAATGACTATAGCCAAGTTCACTTTTTCAGATAATGATGATTTAACTAGTGAAGAAAAATATGAATAGTGATCATGAAAATGAAGAAGATCTTCAAGATGCTTATGATGCTCTATACAAGGAAAGTTGCAAAATTGTTGTAAAGCTAAAACTTCAAAAAGAAAAGTTTTCAAAACTAAAAGAAAATTTTGATAATCTAGTCTTAGAAAAATCACACATTTCAGATTTCTTTCAAAAAACTAAGTGCGACTTAGATTTCAAAACCTCCTAAGTTGAAAACTTAAAATCTGAAAATAAAAAGCTAAAACTAGAAGTCTCTTCGCTTTTGAGTTTGAAAGACACATGGAGGTATGCCCAAGGTGATCCTAAATTAGAAAAACTCTTATCCAGATCCAGAAAATGTGGTGATCGATCTGGATTGGGCTATGATAAAAGTATTCTTCCTAAGAATAAGAATACTCTACCCAAATTTACGAAAGGGGAGTCTTCTAACTCAAAAGGGAAAAGTTTGAATCAAAATTATTCTAAAATTTCTAAAACTTTTCAGACTTTTAATCCTAAGAGCAACCATATCAACTATAAAAATTAGAATCGCAATCCTTTAGTTGAGAAAATTGTTGACTTACTTAAGGAGCTCTTAAAATCTAACTCAGTGGGTCGGTCTTATAACAACTACAAACATAAGAAGACCAACTATACTCCTAAACCCAAAACTGTAATGAAATGAGTCCCTAAGGTTACTTGTTTGGTTGCCCACACCGCTTTCAAAACTTCGAGCCATTCAAAGTGGTACCTAGACAGTGGCTGCTCTAGACATATGACAGGTGACAAAGGTCTGTTCACCAATCTTAAAGACATGACTGATGGTTCAGTCACATTCGGTGATGGTAACAACTGCAGAATTATTAGCCAAGGTACGGTTCAACTCTTTAACCTCCCTCTATTTGAGAATAATTTATATGTAAAAGGGTTAAAACATAACTTATTAAGCATCTCTAAAATATGTGGTAATAATCATAGTGTAAAATTGGGTGTGAAATTTTAAATAAAAATGGTTTTATAATATTAACTGGTCGCAAAACTTCTGAAAACTACTACATTGTTTGTAATTCAAGCTCATCTAATCTATCATGTTACATGGTCCAAACCGATGAGATCGAATTATGGCATATGCGCCTCAGACATGTACACCACCGCAGCTTGTATAGATTGAGCAAAAGAGAGTTGGTAAGAGGTCTACCCAAAATACAGAAAGTAGAAAAAATATGTGGCGAGTGCCAGATTTGTAAATAAATCAGGAGTACTCACAAAAAGGTGAACTCCAATGTCACATTTACACCACTCGAACTTCTTCCCATGGATCTCATTGGACCAACTAGAACAGAGAGTCAAGGTGGCAAGAAGTATATTTTGGTAATTGTTGATGATTTTACCAGGTACATTTAGGTAGTCTTCTTGAGAGAGAAATCAAAAACTCTTGATAAAGTAAAGAGTGTACTTAAACGTATCCAAAGGGAAAAAAATCACATGTCTTTAAAATCCATAGTGATCATGGTTTTGAATTTGAAAATAGCGGTATTGAGAAATTTTGTTGTGATTAGGGAATATTACATGAATATTCTATGCCCAAAACACCACAACAAAATGGTATAGTGGAAAGGAAAAATAGAGTGCTTCAAGAAATGGCAAATGTAATGCTAAATAGTATGAAGCTTCCTAAAAATCTTTGGGCCGAAGCCATAAATACAGCTGTTATATAATTAACCACGTTTATACTATAAAATTAAATGGTAAAACGGCTTATGAAATGTGGTTTGATAAGAAGCCTACTATCAAATACTTTTGAGTTTTTTGCAGCAAGTGTTACATCTTATGTGACTGAGAAAATCTTGGTAAATTTGACACCAAAAGTGATGAAGGGATATTTTTAGGGTATGCTCTGAATAGTCGAGCGTATCGGGTTCTTAACAAGAGGACTGGTGTAATTCAAGAGTCTATTAATGTGGTCATCGACGATCACTTGAATACACCTGTCTCAAGTTCAGAAAATGATGAAGTTCTTCTAATTGATAAACTAGACTATTCATCAAGTCAAAATTACACTGAACTGAGGATAGTTAAAGACCATCCTTCTAATCAAATTCTTGGAAACCCTCTCACTCGTGTGCATACTCGTAAACTCCTAGAAGATATGTGTAACTACGTGTGCTTTACATTTTAGATAGAACCGGGTAACGTAAAAGAAGCTCTTAATGACGAAAACTAAATTATAGCGATGCAACACGAGCTTAATTAGTTTGTAAGAAATGATGTGTGGTATTTAGTTCTAAGACCAAAAGATAAACACACTATCGAAACAAAATGGATTTTCAAAAAAATCTGATGAACTTGGTAATTGTGAGACCCGTATCCTAGCCCGTACCGTTCCATAGGCTTTCGCGGTCCTACCGGTCGAATTCCAGTGACCTGCGACGTGTAAGTAGCATTTACACACAACCCTGAGTTGTATCTCGTATTCCAAAGTTAGCTCGACCCGAGACTTGTACCCTTGCTACTGCACTGTCGCCGCGGTTCCAATGCAAGTCTCGTACGCCGATGTGACATCCATCACACCCCATCACTCACCCATCCCTCTCTCTCTTACAACCTCTCTCTCTCTCATCTCTCTCTCATTCTCCCAAGCAACCCCATGAGCACCCAACGTCCAAGCTTCAATGAGAGAAGCTAGTGTGGCCCACCTTCCTACCTCCCATCTCCACCATCCAAAGATCATCTCGACCGTTGGAATCATTCCCTTGGAGCTCTAGAGCTATAGGCGGAAGAAGGAAGAGGAGATTAAAGGTGGGTGTTCATCATCTCGATCTTTGATGATTTGAGGGCCCACATGTAGTGGGACCCATCTTGATGTATGCATTCTATAGGGAGGGCCCAAAGTGGCGGGGTCCCTCCCCTTCTCACGTTTCTATCTCTCTCTTTCTCCCTCTCTCTCTCTCTCTCCTTCCATGTTGATGTGGCCCACCTATTTTGTGCATGTGTGATTCAGACCGTCCAGCCATTGGGACAGCCCCGCTGCCTGATCGGGATGATGGGAAGACACAAATATCAGCTTTATGCAAAGCTGGTGGGTCTCACACGTGCGGACCCACTTTGATGTACGTGTGATATCCACAACATCCATTCGTCTTGCTGTCCAGATGGTGGAACCCACCGTGATATATGTTTTAATGCACACTGTGCATCCAGGGAGGCCAACGTGATGTATATAATTTATACATTCACACCGTCTACACACATGGATCCAAATTTGATGTATGTATCCGATCCACACCGCCCACCCTCTTTCCCTACTCATTTTAGGCGTTGAGCCGAAAAATAAAGCCAATCCGAATCTCTGGTGGGCCATAATGTAGAAAATAGTGGTTTTGGGTGATTTAAGCTGTTAAGGCCCACTGTGATGTTTCTATACGCCAAAAAATATCGTATATTGGACTCATTAGATCTGTTACGAGCCGGGAGACCAATAGTTGTTATGGATTTTCCTAATGTGGGCCCCACCTATAAAAATCCACTACAAATAAAAAAATTATTGGGACACTGTTGCTGCTAGTGTCCTTTGGACGCTGTAGCAAGCAACGTCCTTATTGCCTTTGACGAGTGGAACCGTGGGTCCCACCACAGGCCCCACCATGATATATGTTGTACATCTACACCGTGCATTTGATGGGTCCCCTTTGGGAATTGAGATCCCCCAAAAATTAGCCGTTCACGGCACTCAGGTGGTCCACACCATCAAAACAGTAGGGGATTGAACGTCTACCATAGAAGCCCTTTTGGGTCCTAGAAGTTCTGGATCAATATGAAATTTGTTTTTCCTCTTTATTCAGGTCTTTATGACCTCGCAAACAGATTGGATGGAAAATAAATGTTATGGTGGGCCCCACTTATCGTGGAAAGCGGATTGGCTGGGTACATCACTCCAGCTATTTAGCTATTGAGTGATGTCACCAAGCTTTGAGGGTCCTACCATGGTATGTGTTTCATCCCACTGTCCATCTGGATGGTGGGGACCACCATGATGTATACATTTCATTCGCACTGTCTAGATTGGATGATAGGCCCTCTCACGATGTATGTATTAGATCCAAACCGTCCGTCTATTGTGAACCCACCTTATATGTGTTTTACCCAAGTTGTCCACTTATTTCTCCAGTATAGACACCATCACGATGTATTTATTTCATCCACACCGTCCAGATTGTGCTAGACGGTGCTGGACAATGTTTGGACGGTGCTAGACAATGTTTGGACAGTGCTAGACAATGTTTGGACAATGCTAATTTACATAAACAATGTTTAACAATGCTGATCATCATTAGTGAGCCATGTGCCCCATAGAATTATAGTGTACAGTGATACACATGTTACACCTGTAACTATTGAAATGATTTTTTTGCTGTAACCCAAGCTCTCACTTGAGGCCCATTGGTGCGGCCCATCCATGAGGCCCATCTTGATGTATTTGTGGCCCATCCGTTAAGGCCCACCTTGATGCAATTACGGCCCATGTGATGAGGCCCATTGTGGTGTATATTAGGTCGTGGGACATGGCCCATTGTGATATTTTTCGGCTCATTTGGTAAGGCCCATTGTGATGTATTTTCGACCCATTTGGTAGGGCCCATTATGATGTATTTTTGACCCATATGTGCGGCCCATTGAGTTGTATATGTGGCCCTAGAAAGAGGCCCATGTGATGTATTTATGGCCCATGTGCAGGGCCCACCTGTTGTGTATTTGAAGACCATATATTCTGACCCTTGAATGAGGCCCGACATGATGTATTCATGGCCCATTGTGATATATTTCGGCCCTTAAATAAGGGCCAACTTGATGTATTCATGGCCCATTGTGATATATTTCCAACCTATATGACGAGGCCCATTGTGATGCATTTCTAGCCTAGTTGGCAAGGCCCGATGTGATATATGAGAGACCCATGGTTGTGGCCCATTGTGATGTATTCAAGGCCCATGTCATGCGGCCCATTGTGATGTTATTAGGCCCATGTCATGCGGCCCATTGTGTTGTATATTAGGCCCGTGTGAACGACCCAATTTGATGTATATGAGGCCCATGGGTGAGGCCTAATGTGATGTATATGTGGCTTAGGAGTGAGGCCCAGTGTGATGTATGTGAGGCCCAGATGGTGAGGCTTGATGTGATGTGTGAGAGGTCCATGCGATGCAGCCTACTTAATGTGTATATGGACCTTATGTGAGGCCACGAGCCCACTATACGTTTGGCTCTATGTGGGCCACCCCTTGGGAGCAATTATGGTTAAATGTCCACATTGTGAACTTCCTTTAAGCCGATTCCGATTGGCGAGGTTGATTCCGATTGTCAAGGCCGATTATTGAGGTCGATTCCAATTATCGAGGCCAATTATGATCGTCGAAGCCGATTCCAATTGTCGAGGCCGATTCTGATTATCGAGGTCGATTCCAATTGTCGAGGCCGATTCTGATTATCGAGGTCGAATCCAATTGTCGATACCGATTATGAGTATGTGATAGCATAACATCATGTACATGCCCATACGCATCATCTGCATGTTTATTATGAGATGTGGTTGACCATTGCATATGTCATTAGGCAGGTTGTTATGAGACTCCCTGATAGGCGGAGATCATCTCACATGAGCGCACGATATGTGCAGGATTGATGCATAACTGGATTGTATGACTCATGCATTATGTGTTGTGATTACTGTACGCCTGTTTCGACAAGGAAACAAATGTATTTAGTTTAGGGAAACTATCTTATTCAGACATAACAACGGAAAAGTATAAAGACAATCATCACATTTTATTGATTCTGAATTCATTTACATCCTCGGATATCCCTTGATTCTAAGATAGATTACAAAGAATTCATTATAAGTTCAGCTGTCATAGTTAAATGTAAATTTCGGCAGCATAACGGCAATGATCCCAATCATCCCATATGACTTAGGAGGAATTGACGAATCGACCAACAGTCTTCAAGAAAAATAGAGATTCCGGCAGCATTCTGGCGCTATTTCAGTCATCTCCTGAGACTTAGGAGAAATACGATTTTCTGTCGGTGACTCTTCATTCTCTATTGAATAGGAAGAACTTGAAGATTTGAAGACTCCGGCCATTTCAGCAGCATGACAGCCCATTGCTGTTATAGACTGCAGGGCAGTAGGTTTACGTGGTCTCGCGTAGACCATATCGTTTGCGCGGGTCCGCGCAAACTATAAGAGCCCAATGCTCGTTTGCACGGGTCCGCACAATCGTGCCAAATTTTGAAGGAACTCGCGCAAACAACGATGGTTTGCGCGGGATCATGCAAACAATATAGTTTATGCGGAGGAGAATTGCAGAAGCAAAGTTTCGCTAGAGCACCAAGGGTTTGTACAAATGACAAAGTTGTTGGGCTATTTATAGGGTTCGTGGTCGAGTACGGTACTTGATCTAGCTTTGCGCGAGATCGCGCAAACCCTACAGAAAAAGGGTGATTTGATCCTTGTCTTTGATTTTTTGGAAAAAACAAAGAACGGATCAAGGGGGCATCTGTTGAGGCATAAAATAAGAGAAGAATTGAAGAAGCAAAAGATCAAGGCATTTAGGAAAAGGTTGGAAGAAAGGAACAAAGAATTAATTCTGCGAACACTTTGCGCTGGACCGCACAAAGTATATCGATTGCACGGAATCCCGCAAAGAATATCGTTTGCGCGTGTCCACGTAAAGCATGTAACAGTGACGAAAAAATGGCTGTGAGTTATTTTGTCCCACATCGTCCAAGTAAGAGTTTTACGCCTGTGAAATGCCTATAAATACCCCGCTCCCTCTCTAAAAGGGGAGTGAAAGAACAACGAAGGAGAAGACCGAAGGTGCAGAGCATCAGGCTCGAGTAGATTGTGCGGACCCGCGCAAACGAGCATTGGGCTCTTATAGTTTGCAGGGACCCGCGCAAACTGACTGCCCTGCAGTCTATAACAGCAATGGGCTATCATGCTGCTAAAATGGTCGGAGTCTTCAAATCTTCAAGTTCTTCCTATTCAAGAGAGAATGAAGAGTCACCGACAGAAAGTCGTATTTCTCCTACGTCTCAGGAGATGACTGAAATAGCGCCGGAATGCTGCCGGAATCTCTATTTTTCTCGAAGACTGTTGGTCGATTCGTCAATTCCTCCTAAGTCATAGGGGATGATTGGGATCATTGTCGTTATGCTGCCGAAATTTATATTTAACTATGACAGCTAAACTTATAATGAATTCTTTGTAATCTATCTTAGAATCAAGGGATATCCGAGGATGTAAATGAATTTAGAATCAATAAAATGTGATGATTGTCTTTATACTTTTCCGTTGTTATGTCTGAATAAGATAGTTTCCCTAAACTAAATACATTTGTTTCCTTGTCGAAACAACGCCTTAGTGATATTAGGGCCGTAGCCTCACAAGTATGTCATGGATGGCTAGATGAGATGCCAAAAATGTTTAGTTCGAGCATCTGGGCACTTTAAATGTCCATGGGTGAAAGTCTCTAAACCTCTATGGCCAGGAGACGCCTCAAAGACTAGATCGATGGATACATGAGTGCCTGAGTGTCGAATACCAGTAGGCCGCGTCTCCCACTATGTCGTGGTCGGTTGGGAGGGGGTGTGGCCTTATCCGCCCTAGTGAAGGGGCTATAAGGTAGGCTGAGTTTGACCAGCTCCCAAATGGGTTCGTTATCGACGAGCAGGGTAGGCATTGGTATACTACTGACAGGCGGGTAGTGAGGTCTTTTCCACTCGCTAGGCTGCGCAACCGGCTAGGGCGGTAGCCAACTTGGAGTGTACTAGACCCCGGTGATGATCCTAGAGTGTACGGTACTGATATGTGGACTTATTGAGCAGGAGTTGCATACTTCATTCATTCATTCATTCACTATCCACTCGGGTTGGAGGTGCGCAACTAATTGTTGTGTACCTTTGTAATTGCAAGGATTTCGGTTGAGGCGCGTGACTAATCTGAGATCAGAAGTCTACTACATTAAGTCTGGCTATCCAAATTTAGGTATGCGACTGGTTTGGATAGAAATCCCTTGTGATGGACCCCATAGCCTATGATACTACATACTATCATCCGAACTTCACTCCAACTTGGTCATGTCATTCGCACTGGATATTGCATTGCATCCGCAGCATTTAGCATTCTGGGTTGCCATGTTTCTACATTGATAGAATTTGCATATTGCATTGGATCCTCAGTATATGATATTTGGCTCATTATGATCAACATTGCTTACTCTGATATTGTATGACTCATGGACATACTAGTATGTTTTCGCTTACTCTGATATCTTATGATAAATGATCTTGCCAGTATTTCTGACATTGTATGATTATGGCGTTGTATTTGTGTGCTTGACACTTATCTTACGCACACACTTACACCACCCTCTAAGCTTTCTATAAGCTTATGCACGATAGATGTGTGTAGGTGGTATTAGGTTGCAGCAGCATTCAGCTTGGAGCATGCAGCAGTCTTCTGGAGCTTTGATTTTCACATATGTATTTCTCTTTCAGCATTTTATTCAAATGTTTATATTAGTGGATATGTGATGATGATGTTGCCTTTGTGATTTGGGTATACTTGTAGTTATGCTTCTTGCGAGATAAATGTAGGTTAGAAAATCCTCTTCGTAGGATCTCAGGATCGGAACCTGGTGTATGAGTGCTGGGAGCCGATAATGGGATACTAAGGAGGTTGTCGGCACCAAATTCGGTGATCGAGAATTTGTGAGCCCAGTTTCCAAGTTTGGGGCGTGACAGTAATATTATTAGAAACAAAGCTAGGCTGGTTATATATGGGTACACTCAAATTGAAGGTATTGATTATGATGAGACCTTTGCCCCAATAGCTCGTCTTGAATCAATCAGACTATTTATATCCATTGCGTGCTTAAGAAAGTTCAAAATATATCAAATGGATGTAAAGAGTGCTTTTTTAAATGGCGATTTACATGAAGAAGTGTATGTTGAACAACCAACGGGTTTTGAAGACCCTAAGCATACTAATCATGTTTACTGCCTAAAAAAGGCACTCTATGGTTTGAAACAAGCTCCTACGACTAAACTATTTCCTAGGGTTGCAAGTCAAACAGCTACCTGATGGTTTCTTTATCTCTCTATCCAAATATGCTCTGAACTTAGTTAAAAAGTTTGGATTTGAGAGGGGAAAATTTTGATACTCCAATAAGTACTATTCTAAAACTCTCTAAGGATTCAACAGGTAAAAGTGTGGATCTTAAGTTGTATCACAGTATGTAGGCAGTTTACTTTGTTTAACTGCGAGCCGACCTGATATTGCATTTAGCATAGGAATTTATGCTAGATATCAATCTGACTCTAAACAGTCACATCTAATTTTTGTTCAGCGCATTTTGCGATATGTCGTTAGTTCAACAAATCTTGGTCTCTGGTATCCACATGATACTAGTGTGCAATTAGCTGGTTACACGGATGCTGATTGGGCTGGTAAGATAGATGATCGTAAATCGACAGTGGTGGTTATTTCTATGTTGGGAACTGTTTAGTTTCTTGGCTAAGTAAAAATAACAAAGTTCCGTATTGCTCTCCACAGCTGAGGCTGAATATATTGCTGCTGATAATGCATGCACTCAGCTTGTGTGAATGAAAAGAATGCTGAGAGATTACGGAATTGTACAAGAATCCATAGTTTTATATTATGATAATTCAAGCGCAATTAATATCTCTAAAAATCCAATTCAGCATTCACAAACCAAGCATATTGACATTATATATCACTATATTCGTGAATTAGTGGAAGGCAAGACAATTTCTTTAGATTATATTCCAACCGAGACACAACTTGCAGACATATTCACAAAACTGCTTAGCAGAAGCAGGTTTGCAAAATTAAAATTTGATCTTGGTATGTGTAATATGAACTGATGATTTGTCTCTCTGTATCATAATGTATATAGTTATTATGTTAAAAATTTTAAAATTCAAATTTTATGAAAAATTGCAAATTTTGTGAGGTGCACGACCAGTTGAGTATATACTCGACCAGTCGTGGCGCGACCGGTCGAGTATGTACTCGACCCATCATGAAACACAGGTTTGACCTTTTACTTGGGAAAAAATCATTTTTTCTTCATTTGGGTCTTCTTCTCCAACAAGTCCTACCTCGACCGATCGAACCCATCTTCGATTCCTCCATGGTTAGTGCTTTATTTTCGATTTTTTTCTAGATTCTAGTCATTTGCACTTCCTTTTCTTCATTTGTATGGTTTATTTCATGCTTTATGATTGTTTTGGGGGTTTTCTATCAAAAAATCTAATCTACTAGAAACCCTTCTTACCTCTTTTGTAATCACTTTATTTCTTGATTTCTTTGTTGCAATGGAGGGTAGAACCAAGAAGAAAGGATCTCGCGATCCCTCTTCATCGCGTTCGGCTCCTATCACGGTGCACACCTTTGGTCGCCCAAGGAAGATCCCGATTATGTGTGGGATATTCGCTTGCACGATGTGATAGTAGAATGAACTGTTAATTCTGATAATTTGGCACCATTTGATGTCGTTCCACTCCTTCAGTCTGTAGAATGGGATAACATATTACATTGGGGTGGACTGCCATAACGCTTCATTGCGCAAGCTATGTATGCTTGCATTAAAGACTTCTCTACTGAGAATCTAACATTTACTATTACGACCAGAGAAGGTCCAATTGACGTGGACCATCATCTTATTTTTAGGTTAATAGATATACATGTCAATGACGAAGGTATTCCCTTAATAGATATACATGTCAATGACGAAGGTATTCCCATTAGTTCTCTAGTGGTAAAACCTTCTGAATTTGAGAAGCGAATACTCACTAGAGATTTATGTAATATGGATTTAGAATGGAGTACTGGGAATGTGCTCGCCTCCAAGTTTATGTTACCCAGATAAAAAAAATTTCATAGGATTTTCATTTTAAATGTCTATCCTAGATCTGGTAACAAAACCGAACTTACTACATTCATGGTTCGTATTCTTCATTCTATCAGTTATGGAGTCCTGTATGTCTTCATTCTCTGATTTGTCATATCATAATTAAGTTCCATCTCCGTCCAAGTCACATTACAAGAAATATGGTTTTACCGACGAAACTTTTACCAACGAAAAAAAATTTTGTAGGTAAAGATGACTTTTACAGATGAAAATTATTTTCGTCGGTAAAAGTTTACTTTTACCGACGAAATTTAATTTCATAAGTAAAAGCCATTTTTACCTACAAAAATTTTCGTAGGTAAAGGGGTGTTTCGAATTTTTCAAAATCCAAAAAATTGAAAAGTTAGGTAAAAAGTCATCTTTACCTACGAAAATTTTCGTAGCTAAAGGGTGTTTTGAATTTTTTAAGAAACAAAAAATTGAAATGTTTACTTTTACCGACGAAATGTAATTTCATAGGCAAAAGCCATCTTTACTTACGAATATTTTCAAAGCTAAAGGGTGTTTTGAATTTTTTAAAAAACAAAAAATCGAAAAGCTTACTTTTACCTACGAAATGTTACATTTCGTAGGTAAAAGCCATCTTTACCTATGAACATTTTCTTAGGTAAAGGGTGTTTTGAATTTTTGAAAAAACAAAAAATTGAAAAGTTTACTTTTACCAACGAAATGTAATTTGTAGGTAAAAGCCATCTTTACCTACGAAAATTTTCGTAGGTAAGTAGAGGGTGTTTTGAATTTTTTTACTTTTACCTAAAGCCATCTTTACCTACGAAACTTTTTTGTAGGTAAAAGGTGTTTTGAATTTTTGAAAAAATAAAAAATCGAAAAGTTTACTTTTACCGATGAAATGTAATTTCGTAGGAAAAGCCATCTTTACCTACGAAAATTTTCGTAGGTAAAGGGTGTTTTGAATTTTTCACAAATATAATATCGAAAAGTTTAAAGTTTACTTTTAACTTTTACCTACGAAATCTAATTTCTTAGGTAAAAGCCATCTTTACCAATGGAAATGTTCGTAGGTAAAGGGTGTTTTGAATTTTTGAAAAAACAAAAAATCCTAAAGTTTACTTTTACCTACGAAATCTAATTTCGTAGGTAAAAGCCATCTTTACCGATGAAAGTGTTCGTAGGTAAAGGGTGTTTTCAATTTTTGAAAAAATAGAAAATCGAAAAGTTTCCCGCTGACTGTTAGTAAACAACTTTTACTGACGAAAATATTCGTCGGTAAAAGTGTTATATTTTTATCAGAGGGAATTTGCCACTAAGAGTTATACCTATGACACTTTTCGTAGGTAAAAAATTTCACAATACTTTTACCTATGAAAAATTTCATAGGTAAAAACGTGTATGAGGCTTTTACCTACGCAATATTTCATAGGTAAAAGTCTCTTTTTTTCAATCTTCCAGCGCAAAAATTCCTGATATACACTGTTACAATATATTCTTCTTGATATACACCTGTTATATAATATATTCATCATATCGCATTCATATCCATCTAAACCCAAACTACGTAAATCCTTCCAAATATAAAATGCATTCATCCAAACAATCCTATGGATAAAAAAAAAAATGAAAAGAAGAAGTGATGTTGGTGACAAATGAGAGGTGATCCTTATCTCCTTTGATGGATTTAAGCTGCATGTGTCCTACCCAACTTCCTATAAGGAGAAGTTATATGGGTCTTGGAATGATGTTGGTGACAAATCCACCTTGTCTATTAATATTATTATATTGTGTTAGGACATGGCACTAAAAATGAGATAAATCCAAATCTCAAATAATCTATGCTATAAGAGATGGAGATGGAAATAGATGCATTGTGATGCTTGAGTTCGAGTATGCTTACCAACAAAGCAAGTTTTCTTGTTTGTTGCCATGTGATTGGGCTACATTATTACATCAATCGGGTTCGGGTTTGGGATCGAGTTTAGGTTTGGGTTTTCAATTTTAGGTTTAGGTTAGGGAGTTGAGATTAGGATTAGGTGTAGGTTTAAGTTTAAGGATTTGAGAATACATTTAGGTTTTAGATTTAGTTTAGGTTTTAGGTTATAGGTTTGGGTTTAGGTTTTAGGTTTAGGTTAAGGTTAGGTTATAGGTTATAAGTTTAGGTTATCGGTTATAGGTTAAGGTTTAGATTATAGGTTTTGGTTTAGGTTAAGGTTATAGGTTTAGGTTTAGGTTAAGGTTTAGGTTTAGGTTATAGGTTTAGGTTTATGTTATAGGTTATAGGTTATTAGTTATAGCTTTAGGGAATTGAGAATCGGTTAAGGTTAAGGTTTAGGAAATTGGGTCCGGGATCGGGTTCAGTATCGGGTTTAGGTTTCAGTTTTCAAGTTTAGGTTTAGGTTAGGGAGTTGAGATTAGGATAATGTGTAGGTTTAGGTTTAGGGATTTGAGAATACATTTAGGTTTTTGGTTTAGGTTTAGGTTTTACGTTTAGGTTATAGGTTTAGGTTTAGTTTTAAGTTAGGTTATAGGTTAAGGTTTAGGGAATTGAGAATAGGTTAAGGTTTAGGTTTAGAAAATCAGGTTCGGGTTTGGGTTTAGGTTTAGGCTAAGGAGTTGAGATTAGTTGAGATTAAGATTAGGTGTAGGTTAGGTTTATGGATTTGAGAATACATTTAGGTTTTAGGTTTAGGTTTTATTTTATAGGTTTAAGCTTAGGATAAGGTTAGGTTATAGGTTATAAATTTAGGTTATAGGTATAGGTTATAGGTTATAGGTTAAGGTTTAGGTTATAGGTTTTGGTTAGGTTAAGTTATAGGTTTTGGTTTAGGTTATAGGTTTAGGTTTAGGTTATAGGTTTAGGTCATAGGTTATAGGTTATACGTTATAGCTTTAGGGAATTGAGAATAGGTTAGGTTTAGGTTTAGGAAATTGGGTTGGGGTTCGGGATCGGTTTTAGGTTTGGGTTTTCAAGTTTAGGTTTAGGTTTAGGTTAGGGAGTTGAGATTAGGATTAGGTATAGGTTTAAGTTTAGGGATTTGAGAATACATTTAGCTTTAGGTTTTAGTTTATAGGTTTAGGTTATAGGTTTAGGTTTAGGTTCAGGTTTTAGGTTCAGGTTAAGGTTAGGCTATAGGTTATAAGTTTTGGTTATAGGTTATAGGTTATAGGTTAAGGTTTAGGTTTTAGGTTTAGGTTAAGGTTTAGGTTTAGGTTTAGGTTATAGGTAATAGCTTTAGGGAATTGAGAATAGGTTAAGGTTTAGGTTTAGGAAATCAGGTTCCGGTTCGGTATCGGGTTTAGGTTTCGGTTTTCAAGTGTAGATTTAGGTTTAGGTTAGGGAGTTGAGATTAGGATTAGGTGTAGGTTTAGGTTTAGGGATTTGAGAATACATTTAGGTTTTAGGTTTACGTTTAGGTTTTAGTTTATAGGTTTAGGTTATAGATTTAGGTTTAGGTTAAGGTTAGGTTATAGGTTATAGGTTATAGGTTATAGGTTAAGGTTAAGGTTATAAGTTTTGGTTTAGGTTTTAGGTTTAGGTTAGGTTTAGGTTTAGGTTATAGGTTATAGCTTTAGGGAATTGAGAATAGGTTAAGGTTTAGGTTTAGGAAATCGGGTTCGAGTTCGGGATTGGGTTTAGGTTTTGGTTTTCAAGTTTAGGTTTAGGTTTAGGTTAGGGAGTTGAGATTAGGATTAGGTGTAGGTTTAGGTTTAGGGATTTAAGAATACATTTATGTTTTAGGTTTAGGTTTAGGTTTTAGTTTATAGGCTTAGGTTATAGGTTTAGGTTTAGGTTATAGGTTTAGGTTATAGGTTATAGGTTATAGGTTAAGGTTATAGGTTATAGGTTTTTGTTAAGGTTTAGGTTTAGGAAATCGAGTTTTGGTTCGGGATCGGGTTTAGGTTTGGATTTTCAAGTTTAGGTTTAGGTTTAGGTTAGGTAGTTGAGATTAGGATTAGGTGTAGGTTTAGGTTTAAGGATTTGAGAATACATTTAGGTTTTAGGTTTATGTTTAGAGTTTAGGTTATAGGTTATAGGTTATAGGTTAAGGTTTAGGTTATAGGTTTTGGTATAGGTTAAGGTTATAGGTTTTGGTTTTGGTTTAGGTTTAGGTTTTAGGTTTAGGTTAAGTTTATAGGTTTAGGTTATAGGTTTATGTTAGGTTTATGTTTAGGTTATAGGTTATAACTTTAAGGAATTGAGAATAGGTTAAGGTTTAGGTTTAGGAAATTGGGTTCGGGTTCAGGATCGGGTTTAGGTTTGGGTTTTCAAGTTTAGGTTTAGGTTAAGTAGTTGAGATTAGGATTAGGTGTAGGTTTAGGTTTAAGGATTTGAGAATACATTTAGGTTTTAGGTTTAGGTTTAGGTTTTGGTTTAGGTTAAGGTTTAGGTAGGTTTAGGTTTAGGTTAGGTTTAGGTTATAGGTTATAGCTTTTGGTAATTGAGAATACGTTAAGGTCTATGTAACACCCTGAAAATCGGGGGTCGAGTAGCAACTCAACACCCATTTCCAAAACATCACTTATGCAACACAAATTATGATTGAATGTTGTCTGTGTGTTAGTGCAATAAAACATGAGTGAGATTATACCAAAATAGTAATTCATACTGCAGATAAATGTATAAAATGCAAGCGGAAGAGTAAAAGACATATAAAGATGTGTATAAAACAAAACAATCTCGATCTCAAGAGTATGAATACCAACTAAGTCACCATATACATGTATTTGTTCCTGAATCAAAATGTCAAAATGGTACAACTATAACCATAAACCCTGTAGCCCCGTAAATCTGAATAGCCTACGCGAGCCTCCAGCGAACTGCATGAAGGAAAACTCATCCTGATCATCATAATAATCAGGCTCAGCCTCCTGAGTATCATCAGTACCTGCATCTAAGACAGAGTCTGATGGGTGTCCAGAACACTGTCCCGCAACGCGGGAGTGAGAAGCTAACTCAGTAGAACAATAAAGCATAGGTTAACATGTTATCAAATCAGTCAAGCAGTAATGATAAAGCAGTACAATCAATAATCCTAAGTACTCTTGTTAATGCAAATATGAAGTGCAGTCGTGATACACTCCCCTCACCAATGCTCCCTCATAGGGCACCATCTTACGTCCGCGGCATGCGTTCATCCCTTAGTGCTCCACATCTTCCAGGCACATGCAGTGCGATGATGAGCTTGATTACCGAGTTATTATTAATACCTTTCAAATAGCAGGATTAGGAAACTAAGGTACCTCCCTTATATCATTCCCAAACAATGATCCCTTTTAGGGTCGTCAATCCTAGATAATCCCATACGATGGTGTGTTTCTAGGTCGCTGCAAGGGCTGTCAGGGCTATTACACGCAATCGTTACACCACTCCCCCATCACCTTATCAATACAGGCTTATTAATACTTTGTTACTACGGGAAGGCTCGTCGCCTCATCGCAGATTTAGACTATGCTCGAGGTCACTAAACCGGGCACGGTCAGGGCTGTCAGGGCTGTTACATGGAATTGTTACACCACTCCCTCATCACCCATCAAAATAGTGTAGGCCGACAGCTCGAATACAGTGTCCCATACCACCGTATTCAGCTCACTAGTTCAGGTTGCTCACTGGTCACTACGGGGAGGCACGTGGCCCCAGCCTAGTCCGACAGCTCGACCACGGTGT
>JAJHSJ010000014.1:26049786-26340856 GCA_021015155.1 Magnolia officinalis
TGGTGAGCTCTGTATCGGTTATGTTGTGGTTTAAATTTCGAGGACAAATTTTTTTATTAGGAGGGGAGAGCTGTAAGGCCCGTATCCTAGCCTATACCATTCCATATGCTTCAGTGGTCCTCCCGGTCAAATTCCGGCAACCCGCGATCCCTTATCGGCATTTCCGCGTAACCCTGAGTTGTATCCCTTATTCCAGAGTCGGCTTGATCCGAGACCTTACCCTAACAACTGTGTCATCACCGTGATTCCAATGCCCGACTCACTCACCGATCCGATATCCTAGCCAAGAGATTGGGCCCGCGTTTAGTTCGAAGAAAACACCGTGCATTTACAAAACCCAAGAGAATCTCTACCCAATGTCGCATCAATCAATTAATCAATCCCATCAAGGGTCAAGTATATGTCAAGTACACATCACCTCACAACCCATCAATCCCCAACACCCATAAGTTAACAATCCCTTACACAACCCATACCCCTCTTACACAAACTACCCGAAAGTCACAATACTCTCACACACCCATCACTCACCACACCCATCTTTACATCACCCATCCCTCTCTCTCTCTCTCTCCATTTCTCAAACTCATTTCCAAGCAACCAAAAGTTCCAAACGTATGAACTTCTAGCCCTCATGGAGAAGCTATAGTGTGGCTCACTTCCTGCCCTCTCATCTCCCATCTCAACCATCAAAACTTCATCACCCTCCATTGAAATCAAAGTCAAGGAGTTCGACGTTCCATCGGACCAAGAAGGAGGCCAATAGGTGGGTGATCAACCATTGATTTTCTATTAGAAGGGCCCACTTGTGATGGACCCATTTTATGTATGTATTGTGATCATGGAGGGCCCATAGTGGCGGGTCCCTCCACCACCATCCGATCTCTCATTTTTCTCTTCTCTCTCTTTTTGCTTTTTTGTATGGTATGAGATGATGAGGTGTGTGCCCACCATGATGTTTACATCCAAGCCATCTACCGGTGGACCCCATCCATGTGGGACGCATCATGATGTTTATATGTCATCCCAACCGTCCATCTAAGACATGGCCCACCCCACATGTGTGGGTCGGACCCTCCTTGATGTATTTTTTTTAATCCACCCCGTCCATTCACCCTAATCGGTGTGGCCCACCATGATTTATGTATTTTATCGACGTCGTCCATCTATTTCCATCTAGCGCACCTGGATGATAAGAAACACAAATATTAGACTGATCGAAAACAAGTGGGCCATGTAGGACCCCCACCTTGATGAGGTGCAATATCCACATCGTCTGTCCAGCGTCCCTGGACGCTTCACGTACCAGTGGAGGGTGTACTGACATGGGGTATAAGCTATGGTGAAGTGTTAACTAACAGTGGGTGTAGGAAACAGTGAAGTGTGAATTGACGGTGGAGTGTACCACCCAGCTAACCCTTTTTCTTTTCTTTTAAATATAATATAATAAATATATTATATGTATTATACCAGCAGGGTGGGCCACGTCTATGTGGGACCCACCATGATGTCTTGTTGTATTCATACCGTCTAGCGTCCAAGGATGCTGGGCATCAACCGTGTAGTGTGAGCAGACAGTGGGTGCATTACCCAATTTTTTTTTAAATAATAATAATAATATCTTATTAAATGGGAGGGTAACCCATCACGTGGGACCCCCTTTTTTTTACAGAGCTGCAACGCACAACAGCACTTCACTCGTCAGCAGGTTCGTCTGACCCGATCAGTTGTCATCCATTGGATGGGCCACATCGCATTGCATGTGATGGTGGGACCCACCCCACGTGTGGGATACCCCCTTGATGCTATATCACTGTCCAGGCCGTCCAGGCCTGACGTTGATATATATATATATATATATATATATATATATCTATATATATATATATATATTCTATATATATATATATATATTATATATCAACGTCCAGGCCCTGGACGGCCTGGACAGTGATATACATCAAGGGGGTATCCCACATTGGTGTGAACCAGTTCGTACGTACTACGTACGAACATTTTTGAGAACCCATCATACGTGATGGGGATCCAAAATCTGAACCGTTCATGTGAAGCAGCACCTCGTGAAACCCCCCGGGCCCAATTTTACTTTGATCTAAAACTTTGATGGGCCATGAAAAATAAAAATAGTTTCCTTCCTCCCTTTGATTTGAATTCTCTTTGCTATGGCTCACCAGAATTTTAGATCGGGTGAAATTTTTGTCACATGAGGTTTCATGGGATTCCGCATCATATGGACCGTTCAGATTAGACACCCATGGCACGTGTACAAAGGTGCGCACGTGCGTAGGTGTGCAGGTGAGCATGACTCTCTCTCTCTCTATATTATATATATAATATATATATCTATATATTTTATAGTATATACATGATGGTGGGCCTTACGTGGGACCCACCTCTGCCCTTTTAGTGCAACAAGCTGCATGTACAGCTATATATCTGCTCCTTTGATGGCATAGGCCCGCAGGCCCCACATTAATATATGTATTTTTCCCATCCACTGTTTAGATGGTGGGGCCCACCATGATTCACACGTTGTATCCATACCGTCCAAACATTTTGAGATATTATTTTATGGCAGAGTGTAAGGATGAGTCAGATCTAAAGTTCAAGTGGACCCCACCATTTAAATAGTGGACAGTGACATCCACCGTTCAACTTTAAGGGCCACAGTAGTTTCCAATTAAGCTGATATTTCTTATCACTTCATCTACCTCATGTTAACTTATGAATAGGTCGAATCTCAAAAATACATAACGGTGGGCCCGATTTGATATACATAAGGCCCATTGGTGTGACCCGATTGGATATACATGAGGCCCATTAGCGCAGCCTGATTTGATATACATGAGTCCCATTGGCGCGGCCCGATTTGATATACCAGAGGTCCATTGGCGCAGCCCGATCTGATATACATGAGGCCCATTGTGGCGGCCCGATTTGATATACATGAGGCCCATCGGTATGGCCTATTTTATATACATGAAGCCCATTGGTTCGACCCATCAAGATGTATTTTGGCCCAGGGCGGGGCCCACCCATTTGTATTATTAGGCCCATGTAATGAGGCACACTTGATTATGAGGCCTCGTATTGAGGCCGCTGCGATAAAGCCCATATGATATATTTGAGGCCCAGGTGCAAGGCCCACCTGTTGTGTATTCGAGCCCGATATGATGTATGTTGACCCATATGACAAGGCCGATGTGACGTAAATGAGGCCCATCATGATTCTATGTGAGACCATGGGCCCACTATATGTTTGGCCCTGTGTAGGCCACGAAAGTGCACCTACTTGTGCCCTGGTTTGTCAAGTTACGTGTATGGTAAGTCAGACTGGCTGCAGAACTCGATAGGAAGATTATTTCAAGCGTCTGCCTCACCGGATGTGTGAAGCTCTAATAGGTAAATCATAGCCTCACATCCCATGTCCCAAAACACAAGGTGAATTAACCCTTAAAACAAGATAGACATCTTGGGGTTTTTATGGTGAGAAAACTTTTTTAAATAGGAAATCTCTAAGTTTTTTTCCACCTTGTCGATTTTATCGAAGCACCCTCGATATGATCGACCTGCACTGTCGATGTACTTGATACCTTAACGATATTATCAATAAGGACCAAAAGTGTCCAGCAGCTAAATACTCATCTGAACGGATTTATCGATGTATCGATACATCTATCGATATCATCAATATAAGCACAATATGTCCAGCAACTTCACAATATATCTGGATGAATTATCGATATATTGACACTCATATCGATATCATCAATATTCAAATCTCGAGACCATCGGGAGTGGCTCAATAAGATCGACAGGCTGATTTTCGGCGCCCCTATTTTTTAATAAAAATCTCAAAATTCATCGATATATCGATGACCATCCGATATGATCTGAAATCATATATCGATATGATCGGAGGTCCATCGATGATATTGATGGTGGGCGCGCATTTCTTACTACAATTATTTCAGGATGTTTTTAACTATGATCGGGGGCCCTTCGATTTAATCAATATTCAAATATCGATGATATCGACACCTGATCGATTGCATCGAACTAAGCCATAATCTGTCCAGCAAGTTCAAAGATAAATCTACTAAATTATCGATGCCTCGACTCAGATCTCGATATCATCGACATTCAAATTCCAATGACCTCGACGGTCCCCCGATATTCATGAAAAACCTGAAATATCTCAAGTCAGTCTCTCTCAATTTTCATGTGTCGATGGATCGAATCTTTCATCGATGGAATCGGAGTTCGAAATCCGATGACATCGACAATGACTTCGATTTATCGACCAATTGGCAAAGAGTTTCAAAAGCGTATGACATTGATTCTGAGTCATCAAGCGGACCATCGATGCCATCGAGAGTATACGCTCGTGATATTGAACCTGCTCGATGATATCGACTCTGTCATAAATGTGACAGTTTTATATCCGTGAACTTTTGCCTATTTATAGAGGACTTATCTTTTGTTTGCTGTGAAGAAAGTAGAGAGAGCTTTTGTGTTTCAACTTTATATCCTATACCCAAAGCCCTTTCTCTAAGGGAGTTCATCCTCCAATCCACCCTTACCATTGATATCAATAGAGTGGATTGGGGAATGAACTTCCACATTCAAGGATCCTCCAGCTGCTACCTTAATAGCAAATCATTATGTTGGGATGCCTTGAATGCATGAGAGAGGAACTACTCTATCTCCCTTATAGGAAAATCTTTAGAGAGTAGATTCCATCTCTCACCCTTAACCCAACCCGAGGCCAAGCATTGGTATATCATCTTGTGTTACGGATCAAGGGAGCTGAAGACTCTTCGTCGACAAGAAGGAGAAGATCTTCGGTGTTGTGCTTAACGGGACTCATCAACTTATCTATAAGTATCCAGAGTCCAGAGGGCACTTGTGATCATTCCTTCCTAGGTCTTGGTCTTAAGTGGTTCTCACCCTTTGAAGTCCTCAAGTAGGCCTCCGGCGGGAGTGTACGTAGTGGGTGCACAGGGTGGACCCTTGCTCTTGTGTAGGGCATAAACTGTTAGGTCCTTGTGTAGGTCCTTGACCTGTGTGGTCTAAAATCCGGGTGCGTTGTGTGGACCCTTGCTCTATGGAGAGCACAAACATCTGGTTAGGAGTGAACCAGTAAAACTCTGGTTTAAGTGAACCGCGTAAAACCTCTTAAAGGTTGAAGGTGAACCTGATTAAAAACCTAGGTTTGAGGTGAACCCTGGGAAACCTCCTTAGTGAAATTCAGTACACTCAAGGGTTGAGTGCGATAGCCGGGAGTGGAGTAGACAAGTAGTTGAACCACTAAAAAATGACTGTGTTTGAGATGATTATTGTTTTTTCAGTTATGTGATTTCCTAGCATGCTTTTATATCTGATTATCTGAGATCACACCTTATACACACACCCACACAGTTATATCCTTCACAATCTTGTCTGCAACTTGTTTATCTTACAAATAGGTTGTGATTGGATCCTCTACAAGGCTTGGAAGCCAGTAGAGTTAATTTGAGTATCCTGAGAATTGCATACATAATAGGATTAGAGTAATAGGATTTTAAATAACTCATAAATCTTAAAAAAATCCTATTCACCCCCCCTCTATGACATATTGACATATTCCAACTTCTACTCAAGCGGTCTTCACAGCTATTTCAATTGGTATCAGAGCGGGTCTCTCTATTATGGCTTCACCGCTTAGAGAGTGATCTTGACTGAAGTTGGAAATATGGCCAAAGGAGAGGCTCATCGGTCACTAGACCTCCAGTATTTGATGGATCAAATTATGCATACTAGAAGACTATGATGCACTACTTTCTGAGATCTTTGGATCATGACGTTTGGGATATAGTTGAAAGTGGATATGTGCCACCTACTGAACAAATTATACTTGATAGTGGCACAACAATCACAAAGCCCAAACCAAAGAAAAGTGGACAACATTCGACAAAGAAAGGCAAACATCTGAAGCCAAGGCTATGAATGCTATCTACTGTGCCGTGTCCCAGATATTTTCAATCAAATAAGCATGTGTGGGACATCGAAAGAAGCATGGGATCTACTGGAAAAAACCTACGAAGGCACAAATACTGTGAAGAGGTCCAAACTACAACTCTTAACCTCACAGTTTGAAAATCTCAAAATGGAGGAGCATGAGACGTTGATGGAGTTCTTTACAAAACTGAATATATTTGTAACTCATGGGTGGATTGGGAGAGAAAGTTCCAGTACCAAAAATCTGTAGGAAATTCTAAGATCCCTACCGGAACGTTTTAATCCAAGGTAACAACAATAGAGGAGTGTAGGAACATCGATGAATGAAAGTAGAAGAATTGGTAGGTTGCCTACAAACCTTTGAACTACACTTCACACACCCCAAAAATCCAAAAACTTTGAAGAAATCATCTAATGAGGACAGTGGGAGTGAAAAGGAAGATGAAGATGAGGAAGTGGCTTTACTGGCACAAAGATTCAGAAGATTCTTTCAAAAGAATCGCGGTTGTCCCTCTAGAGGAAGAAAGGTGGATAACAAACTCTCTGCAGGCAAATTTGGCAAAAAGACCAAAGAACCACAATGCTACGCCTGTTAAGAGTATGACATCTATCTATCGAATGTCCAAACAAAAAAACCAAGGGCAAGGCAATGGCCGCCACATGGGATGATACAGATGAGTCAAATTCAGAATCTAGTAACTCAGAATGCAATGAAGATCAGAAATCACTAAAAATTCTTATGGTCTCCACTGTTTCGATCATTCCCACTGAATCTGAGAACGAGAAAGAATAGCAAGTCACAGAATCACTTCTATCTGATAATGAAGAAACTGGAAATGAAGAAGACACAAAAAAAAGATAGGTTGCAAGATGCTTACAATCAACTCTATACTCATAGCATCAACATTCTTAAGAGACTTGGAATCTCGAAAAACAAGAAGATACTACTACAAAAAGATCTGGATAAAACACTGGAGATTAATTCACACCTAACTAATGATCTACAACAATATTATGCAGATAATGACAAGTTGGAAAGAATCAATCTATCCCTAAAACTGAATCATCTAAGCTTACCAAACAAATTGAATTATTAGAAGATGAGAATAGGCATCTCAAGAATGAGAATCACACACTCCGCTATGACTTAGAGAAATCTAGGAAATTCGCTGGAATAACTATAAATTTTCTCAGAGTGGTGAAAAGCTTGAAAGGATGCTAGGGATGGGAAGGCCCGGAAAGACAAGAGTGGCCTAGGATATGAGAAAACTAAGAAGAAATAGGAAATGCAGCACCAACAACTAAACCCATCAGCTACCTCAGGAAGCAATATAAGAATCTCTCCTGCTTTATCATTTATGTGGTGATACAGGTCATAATGAGGCTGAATGCCTAACATCTAGACAGACTTCACAAACTCTGGACAAAATCACATTGGAAAATTCAACCGATCAGAGAAACACAGAATGACAAAAGTCCATCTAGGGAAACACTCATCTATCACCACCCGAAGATGCAAGACAGGAGAAGAAGTTTATTTTCAAAATGGGTAGAAAGAGAAAAATAAAATTGTCTCATGACTAATTTTCACATACCCTGAAAATTTCAAGTGTGGAAGGACAAGTCCAAGTCATGCATCTGACCTGGATATTTGTAAATTTTTGTTGAGCCATCAATGTTACATCTGAGGTTACACACCTCGAACTTTTTGAATGTAAACATTGCCATGTTTTATAATTTTTCAACTATACATAAACTATACAAAATTTTTGTTGAGACTGACTATCATTGATACACTATAAGTATACATGAAGGTATGTCTGAAGTAAAAGTGTTGAAAAATCTTGAGCTCACTATTATATGAATTTTTGATCAAATCTATAATCAGTCGATATCATCGATATCACTTCGAAGTTGAAAAGAGGCGTGATCGGGATGGTATCGAAGGCAGGATCGATGAACTTGATAAAGAACTCTCGATATCATCGAAAAGAGTATCGATCATATCGACGATTGACGCCAGATATAAGTCTGCAGAGCATAAAAAGGGATTTTTGTCCCAAAGTTCTTTTTGTTCCCGCCTTTGCTCGATTTGCTCGACCAAACCACTGGAGCCCTAAAAGGACTACCCAAATCACATAGTGAAATCGGTAATACCTTACTAATTTGTGTGAGTCCATCGTTTTGGTATTGCTGCGTTCTATTCAGGTCGTGTCCTCTTTCCAATTCGTAAACCATTTTATTTTTTTTTTGTCATTATGGGAAAAGACAAAGGGAAAGTGTCGGGCTCTAGCGAATCGTCACGATCGTCCCGATAAAAAGTACTTGCTCCTAAGAAAGAGGCAAAGGCCTCAGATCGTGGGACCCCCACTAGGCAGCGCACAGATCACACGTGGCCCCCGTCTACGGTACAACCATCTCCACTGGCACCTCCTCCTCCACCTCTGGCCAGTCAACGCCCAACAAAATATACCGGTCAAAAGTTGATCCATGAACAAAGAGTTGACAGAGGATGCTTGACACCTTATAATTTGGAACCTCTGTTTGCTGAAATCGGGTGGCTGCCCGTCTTAGATTTTGGAGGACCTTGCCAACTTGAACAGACACGTAACTTTCTTGCAGCATGTCACTCTCCTGTGTCTGATCCTCCATCATTCATGATCTCTCTGGATGGTGATGATGCATTTATTACTCCTGCCACATTAGCTCATATTCTCAATCTGCAACTGGCTCCAGAAGGGATCCCGAACCTGGATCTTGATCTTCCTGACAATCGTTCTGTGGTTACCAAATTCTTATGCCATAATAGAGACATTCCCTGGCATCAAGGAAATGCCTTAAAATCTAGGTACATGGAACCTCATTTTCGGATTATGCACGAAATCTTCACTACAAATCTATATCCAAGGAGTACAAATCGATCTGACCTCACGAGTCGTATAATCATGATCGTTTACTCTATTGCAAAAGGGACGAAGGTCTGCCTTCCAACATTGCTTGCCAATCAGTTGGTAAATGTTATACATACATCCAGGGATCTACACCTACCATATCCCTGGATCATAAGCAGGATATGTTAAGTCATCGGTTTTTCCTCCCACCACTATTCGGTTCTTCCAATTCATACCTTCAATGTCAAGAACATACGGAAAATGGATTTGGAATTTCATGAGTACAAGGAGGAAACCGTGGGAGGAATCCAGGCAGAACATGTGGGAGAAGAAGGCGACGATCCCATGGAAGGAATTGCATTGGCTGAAGATGCCCCTCTGGACCTGATCCAGCTCCGTCCACGTCATTAGCTGGATATGGGAAAAGGTTCAAGTTGGATAGAATTGGGCGATTCAACAGGACATCCACTCCGTCAAAAAAGGTTGACTGTTCTGGAAAGGCTGGTATAGGGAGTACAACAGACCGTTCAGCAATTGGTCGATCTAATGACCTGTCGTCGGGATGACACAGCTCCATCTCAATCTGCTCTGTAGTACTTATCTCTGAATACTGTCACACATTCTCACTCCTTTAGCTCAACATACGAACATTAGTATCTTTTCAATGTTCTATGCTCCCTTGAGTGCATGTGATAGTTCGCTAACTGGCTAGGCTGAGAATACTTTTTTGAAGAACGTCCACGTTTGGACTAAAAATACTGGTTACAATATTTGGGATGATTGTTAAGCTACTGTTGTCTGTAGCAGTACATTTTTTTGATATGTTTGGTTGCATTTTGGTATGGTTGAATAGAAATCTTGTCTTTAATGCCATAATCTGCTTTCGGTTCCCCTAGTTTGTCTGATGGAAATGCATATAATGTGTTTAGTGCTTAATTGATCTACTTTATCACTGCTGTCCTAAACTGATTGCATATACTTGTTCTGACACAGATGGCTTCTTATAATATTTTGATCATTACTCATCTGTATCTTGTATCATGGTTCTCCCATGAAATTCAATCACTCTTCAGTCAATATCCTTCTGTAACCTTTGTCAATGACTGACAAAATGGGGGAGAACAGTTCAAAAACACATCCAATCACCCCGAGCAAATTGTGTATCTATCTATGTTTATGCAGGTGTTAAGGGGAGCAGTTGCAAGAAGTGGGAGTTTTGAAGGGGAGCGGATATTTCTCTAGAATGTGTACATGGTTGAACCTTGTAAAATTGTGTAAATGCATGTACACCACATTTAGGGTAGTGTCTAGAAGTATTCTAGGGGTATTTTGGGTATTTTAATCACGTAATGACAAAGGGGAGATTGAAAGTGCACCTCTTGTGCCCTGGTGGTCAGTTACATGTATGGTAATCAGACTGGTTCAGAACTCGATAGAAGATTATTTCAGCGTCTGTCTCAACCGGATGTGTGAAGTCGTAATAAGTAAATCATACCTCATCCCATGTCCCCCAACAAAACCCAGGTGAATTAAACCCTTAAAACAAGATAACATCTTGGGGTTTTTATGGTGAGAAACTTTTTCACAATAGGAATCTTCTAAGTTTTCTCACCTTGTCGATTTTTTTTACGAAGCACCCTCGTATGATCGACCTGCATTTCGCTGTAACGACCTGAAAATTTCGTACATTGGGCCGAGTACCACCTCGACCAGAAATCACATAGGATTAAATCCTTAGAAATTTAACAAAGTTAACTAAGTACTAAACTCGGTTAGTCATGAAATCCGTTGGGATCGCTTTAAATACGATCTGCAAGACCCAAAACTTGCAGAATTGTGACTCTAGGTTACCCTAAAGTCTAGAGCCAACTCATTACCCGTCTGCTCTCGGGACTGAAACGAAACTTCGTATGAGGTCTAGATCGCACATCGGGAGTCCGATAACACGAAGCTAAGGAACCAGGACCGCCCCACTGGGCTTGACAATCATCTCAAAAATCAGATGATTCCGATGTCCCACGGCCATTTATTTCGATCCGGAGCGAGGGAGTGTGAAAAACTATTTCCATCCAAATGAAATATCTGGAATAGTGATCTGGCACCTTTCGGTTGCGCGTCAGTATTAAGCAACCTGACCGTCGGAATCAGACCAAACCAAATTACACCCTCGGATTAAGAAAAATTTCAGGAACATTTACATGTACTCAGAATTCTGATCGTGGCCCACTGACCGTTGAACTGAAAGTGGTCCGCCACGTGCGATCTGGGAATCCGATCGAGTCAAAAACGAAATCCCACGTGGATCCGTAGATGGTGAGCTTAAGTCTGACGTTTGGCTCAAGAGGGCCACCAGAACACCCCTTTTGAGCTTGGAAAGTGGCGAACTGCCTACATATGCAGCCACTTGAACCTGAGTCTATTTTGGACATGTTCTTGGCTATAAAAGGGGCTTAGAACAGCCCCTCTCACAGCCATACGAATTTGGGTCCAAACCCTTAGAGAGAAAGAGAGAAAAGAGAGAGAAAGCTTGGAGATCGAGCCGATCTTCCTCCTGCTGCTTCCACTCCTCCCACGGCCTACACCGCCCTATTCCAGGGGTTTTCCCGGCGGTGTCCATCCCATTTGAAGGTAAGAAACCCTAACCCTAGGTCTGATTTGAGCTTGATTAGTGGTAGGTTATGAAAAGGCTAATCGGATACGCTCTTTAGGCTAGGAAACTCCCGTATACGGAAGCTCCAACACCCTTGCTGATTCGTTGGAATTCCAAGGGCTGAGGTGAGGACTTTAAGTGTATAAGTTACGGTTTTCAACGCTTTCAATGTCAGATAATGATAGATTCATGATCTGCATGCAAATGCACATGTACAAAGTGCTTTCCGTTTCCTTTTTCGATTAGCGATAAAGAATATGGAATTTTACATACTCTTGATATACGTAGAAATACCGTATACGTATTTTTGTTGAGAAAATGTTTGACATGTTTATTTAATGTTTGATTATATCATGTGTGGATAAAATGCTAGTTTGGCGAAGGGATCGCAAAATACATGTTCATGTGTAAATGTCATGTATGTTGAAATTGCGTATTCTAGAAATTTCGCATACGTGCGGATTTTGGAAATGTAATTGTAATGATTATTTGCTGTATGATACGATATACACGGGAAAAATACTCTCGTGGCGAAGGGACAGCCCTAACACGAACTTGGCTAACATACGTCATGTATGTTGGAATAGTGTATTCTAAGTGTTGTTGTAAATGCTTGTATGTGTACATGTGTATGTACTAGTGCCTTAGATAGGCGCTGATATGGGATTTCCGACTCCCTTAGAGACATGTAGGATCCCCTCCATGCGGTGGTTCACCGCAACCTCTCACTTGTAATGCGCACACAATTGTATCCCTATGGGGATAGTGTTTTCATCCTTACATGCCTTACAACATGCTTTACAACATGCTTTGCAACATGCTTAACTTCATGTTTTACTTCATGCTTTATAACATGCCTACTAACATGCTTGTATTGCTTGTTTATCATGCTTTACTTCACATGCTAACGATGAAAACTGTTTAGGTTTGGGACTATGTATATAGTCCAAACACTCGGTACCAGTCTTGTGATTGTGGCTGAGATTCATGTCGCCACAAAGGACGTGTCCGGCGAACCCGAGTCGTACTTCGGTTGGCGATAGTGGTTGGCCACGCGGAGTGCTTTTGCGCTCCATATCGCTCAACTTGTGGTGCGCTCGAGCTAGTCAGGCTCGCCAACTAAACCGGAGTGTATTGTGTGTTCACCCTGTTTGGTCGCTACTGCTTGAACCTAGGGTACCAAACTTACCAGTGGCGATTCCCGTTTAACCATGGTACCTAGATCCGCTAAGTCGCATGAGCCGGGCATGGTGGTATGGGACACCGTGGTCGAGCTGTCGGCCTACGCTGGGGCCATGTGCCTCCCCGTAGTGACCATTGCGCAACTACTCGTGAGCCGAATACGGTGGTATGGGACACTGTATTCGAGCTGTCGATACTTCGGCGAGAGCCGAGTACGGTGAGATCTGTGCTCGTGCTGACGGGCGACGAGTCCTCCGTGGTATCATCGAGTACACTCCAAGGGTCTGTGATTGGCCACGAGCTCTTTCACAGCAACTAGAGTGTGAGTTGAGCCGAGTACGGTGAGACCTGTACTTGAGCTGACGGCTAGTGATTGAGCCGAGTACGGTGAGACCTGTACTCGAGCTGACGGCCAGCAATTGAGCCGCATACGGTGAGATCTGTATCCGCGCTGACGGGTGACGAGCCCTTTGCGATGCCTTCACTACTAGCTTCTCAAACCATAATATCGTATGAGATATCTAGGATTGACGACCCTAGAATGGATCATGTTGGGAATGATACAAGGGAGGTACCTTAGTTTCCCAATACTGCTGATTGAAATGGACTAATAAAAACTTGGTAATCATGAGCATCATCGCACCGCATGTGCTTTGTAGATGTGGCGCACTGAGGGAGTAAGCATTCGCGAACGTAAGATGATGTCGCTTGAGGGTGGTTTGGCAAGGGCATACAGCATCATGTCATATCATTTTGCACTTAACAAGAGTAGTTAGAAATGCTTGATTTGTACTGCTTTATCATTACTGCTTGGTTGATTTGATAACATGTTAACTTATGCTTTATTGTTCCACTGAGTTAGCTACTCACTCCCACGTTACGGGACGGTGTTGTACACACCAACCAGACTCTGTCGCAGGTATAGAGGGCGCCTTGGTTCAGGAGCCAGAGCCCGACGTTGATGAGGACCAGGAGGAGTTCTCCTTCATGCAGTACTCTGACGGCTACGCTTAGGCCGGCTGCATCGCGGGATTCTCGGGCCTCTTTTGAGGATTGTATTTTGGTTTTGACTTAAAAACATACATGTATATTGGTGCTCAGCTAGTACTCATACTCTGGAGTTCAGAAAATTTTGTTACTTTACATACTTGAATATAAAATTTCAGTCTTCCGCTTGCTTTTATACAATTGAACTGGAGTATGAATTACTGTTTTGGTTTAATCTCATTCATGTTTATTGCGCTAACTCAGACAACATTTAACCAGCATTGTGTATGTTGCATAAGTGATGCGTTGGAACTCGGGTGTTGAGTTCATACTCGACCCCCGAATTTCAGGGCGTTACAAGTTGGTATCAGAGCATGATTTTGATTAAAACCGACCTGAGTTATGTCCCCACTACGTACGCTGACGCATTATATTAGGAGGGTGCGCAAAATTATAGAAACAGTCCTAGGGTCTCCCGATTTCACCGTTCGGTGAAATTCATTAGAAACGGACGCGTTGATCGAGTTTGTACTCGATCCTGACCGCACACATGGACTCCAAATCACCCCTTGACCGTCTATTGACGTGTCAGGCCATCCAACCCTTAATCAGTTGCTAAAAATTACAAAAAAATCAGATTGGTTCAGAAATTTCCGGAACTACCCGTTCGGGAGCCGAACGGAGTCCGTGGGCCCCCCACGTTAACTATTAAATGTACAGACCAACCAGGGTGCATTTGGCACCCTGGGCACGTGCCAAGATGGACCAGACCGCGGCAGCGCGGCTCCGGCCAAGTCCGGCCGCGGCGGCGCCGCGGCTCGGGCGGCGCGCCGCGGTCCGGTCAGTTTTCCGGTGGGATTCCGGCCATGGGTGGTTGGGCCTGACCCCCCCTAACAGTGGCACGTGCGGTTGGGCTTTGGATTGGGATAAATGGGGCTGGAGCACCCCTCTTTCTTTCATTTCCCCCTCTTTTCAACACTCCACCCCCATTTTCGATTTTTCTCAAAAACCCATCCTCTCCAAACCTCCAAATCTTCCATTTTTCTTCCACAACTCACACACCCCAACCTTCCACAACAGCCCTAGCTTCTCTCCTTTCCCCATTTCCTCAAGTTGGAGCTCTCATACCCCTCCTTGGAGCTCAAAATCGGGTAAGCTACTAACCCATCCACTTCCTTCTTGTTTCTTCTTCATTTCTACCTCTTTGGGCTCCTTCCACACCCATTGGATTGTTATTTGTGGTGGAGCAAAGAGATCAGCCCCTTAACCCCATTTTGGCAAATTTCCATGGCCCTCCTTGGTGTGGTGGCCACCATTTTCTCTCTTTCCTCCTCCATCCTATCTTCATGGGAAAGAGGAAAACCGCGGCCGATGATGCCGGCCCAAGTAGGCCAGCCCATTCCCGAAGAAAATCCGATGTTGGGGCCGGCACAAGCACCGTGCGGGAGTTTAGGTCAAAGCGGGACCTGGATCCCGACCATCCCGCCAGAAATGCTTACCCGATAGGCATGGAATATGGGCGCTTCGCGGGCCGCAAAGTTGTGTTTGAAGCTCATGTGGATGAAAGGATGTTCGGGCTACACCCACTGATGGACCGCCTGGTGGACATCGGTTGGAATTCTATGTTTGATGGCGAGTCGCCTGCATGTGAGAACACGGTTCGCGCTTTCTATGCTCACATCGTGGACGCATCTGTTGAGCCTCTTCAGTTTACTGTTTCTGTGAGGGGCATTAGACGCACGATTACAGTGGATGAAGTGGCTCGGATCACAAAGCTGCCACGTGGTCAAGTACACCCCAGTGATAGCTTCTCCAGAAGTGCGCGGGAAAGGGATCGCCGCACGCGATATCTCTGTGGTCGCCGGGTTACTTGGAGGAGAGGAAACTGCATTGCGGCGACAAAATGGCGGAGGACCTCCGTTTACTCCATCATATTTTCACCTACAACGTGTACCCACGGTCGGGTAACCGCACGGAATGTACTCGGTTGATGGTGGACTTCTTGTACAAGATGGGACATGGGGACGACATATGCCTGCCCACCTTCATCCTATCTCAGATAGTGCATTGTTCGTTCTACCAGGAACGATCTTTCGCTCCCATTTGGCCGTCTGATCTGCAGGATGGCTCGTGATGTAGGCTACAGATTGAATATGGAGGATCTTGCACCTGTCCGAATCATAAGTGAAGCGACACTCAAGAATATGAAGATCGGCCCTCAACAGCGGCAAGCCCGACTCGACGAATCTGGAGATGAGTCGGATAGTGCCGGCGAGGAAGTGATGAGGAGGGCGGTGATGACATACAGGAAGAAGAACCTGAGGCTCAGGACACCGAGGAGAGTTCACCCCCTATGGCTCAGGAGCATGGTGTAGATCGGGATGCTTTTGATGCGCGATTTGCCCGTCTTGAGGAAGGGCAAGCCGCCCTGCAGCAAGAGATTGGTCAAGTTCGAGCCAAGCTTGAAGAGACTGACGCCTATATAAAGAGAAGTTTCAAGAAGATGTCCCGTACGTTGAAGGCCATCCTGTGCTGTGCGCAGGATAAGAATGCTCCTCCTCCACCGCCTACTTCGGATGCTTAGTCATCCATGTGTTGTGTGTTGTTGTTTGTGTTGGTTACCGCGATAGGCGGTTTATGTTTTCATGTTGTTGATGTAGTAGGTAGTAGCATGTTTTGGTGTTTCATGTAGTGAATGTAATGGCTATCATGTGATTTCTGTCGTGATTCATGTAACTCTGTAGTCCATGTATTATGACAATTTTGGGTGAATGAAAAGCATGTAGCCTCTTTGTATTGATGATGTGTGGAATGCTTAAGTGCTTTATGATGTGTGTTGTGCTATATCTCACAAATGATCTACCCTATGTTGTATAGGGCATGCCGCGGCAGTATACGCGGAGCACGGCACATCTACGTTTGACCGGCTCTATGGACCAGACTCCTTCTGGTAGTGGCGGTCCTACGGACCGTGGATTGGGATCTGATCAGCCTTCTGCTGGTCCTAGTGGTGGACAGCCACCTTACACGCCCCCGGTCCGAGAGCAGTATCGGCCGTCATCTGCTGCACAGCATGATTCCCAGGCTGCTCCACCGCCTGATGATTTGAGCAGCTGATGATGATGATGCATCAGCAGCAGATGCAGCAGCAGCAGCAGCAGATCAGCAGCAGCAGCAGATGCAGCAGCAGCAGCAATACAGCAGCAGCAACATCAGGATCTGATGGCCACTATTGCTGAGGCCTTGTCCCACGGTGGTGTGCGGCTCCACCTACTACGTCTGCGCATCCTGAGGAGTATTCTGAGCCTCCTGCTCAGTTTGAGGATGCGCCTCTGCCTACACCCGTTGCACCTCCTACTGGAGATGTCGGTACGCGAGGTCTACTCGAGCGATTTCAGCGCTTGAGGCCTCCTTCATTTGCGGGTTCTCACAGACCCGAGGAGGCAGAGTTCTGGCTGGACCGCATCTCCAAGATGCTACGGATGTTACATTGCTCTGAGGCAGAGCAGGTTGAGTTGGCTACCTTTATGTTTGAGAGGGAGGCCAGCTTGTGGTGGGACAGTGTGCTGCGCACGGTCGCAGTGGACTTCGTGTGGACCTGGGAGGCTTTCGAGTCTCGGTTCCACGAGAAGTATTACCCGCAGACATATCGACATGAGCGGGAGGACGAGTTTCTTCTGCGCCTCAGGCAGGGAGGCATGACGGTGACGGAGTATGAGCACCGATTTACCGAGTTGGGCCGCTTTGTCCCGACCATCCTCGTCAATGAGCAGATGAGGATGCGACGATTTACTGGGGCTTGCGACCTGACATACGGTCGAAGCTATGCTGCCACACCATCCCTACTTATGCGGCGTTGGTCCACATGTCTATGACGGCCGAGCAGGATGTGGACCGTTTGGCCCGATCACGCGGTACTATGGTTGCGAGACCGCGACAGGATACACAGAGCAGGCCTATTTTAGGCAAGAGGCCTCGAGCCGATTCTCCCCCCAGGGCTGCAGCGCCAGTGCTTCCCATGAGACGCCCGTTGGTGACCTGCACGTTTTGCGGGAAACCAGGACACCCTGCCGAGAGCTGCTTCTCGCGCATGAGGGCTAGCGGATTTGCGCCACCGCAGAGATTGGGTCGCCCTTATCCCCAGGCCATTTCAGCTCCGCCGCTACAGACCGCTCCTGCACATCCTTCATTCCGACCTCCTGTGCCGTTCTTCTTCAGGCCGCCACAGCGACCCCTGGCTCCTCAGCCGAACCGCCAGCAGCAGGCTCGTGTGCATACCCTTGTTGCTGAGGCACCAGAGACGTCGATATCGACACGACCGACGGCGGCTTTTGAGGGTACGGCTTTATCCATGATACTCCCGTTTCCTTACTGGTGGACACTGGATCCACTATCTCTATCATTTCTTGTGGGGGGGTGAAACGCCTATCTTTGCATACTGTTCCCACTAAGGGAACGAGACTCACTACGGCTACTGGGACCTTCTCGGATGTCACACGTTTATGCGAGGGTTGCGCGATAGTTTGGGTAGCAGCACAGAGCTCGTCGACCTTATTGTTGCTCCGCTATGGCACTACGACGTTATACTTGGCATGGATTGGCTCGCCAAGATGAGGGCGGAGATAGATTGCGATGCTCGGATCGTGACCGCCTATGGACCTGACGGCACAGCTTTCACGTTCTCAGTGCAGGTCAGTTGGCCCTGTCGAGTTGATTGTTATGCTGCATTACTTGTGCCGATTGATGGTCCGACACTGGAGGGTACGCCAGTGGTTAGGGAGTTTGTTGGAGTCTTTAAGACTATCCCTGGTTTACCTCCTCGGCGCGAGATTGATTTTACGATTGACCTTACGCCTGGTGCGATGCCCATCTCGTTGCCGACCTATCGTATGCCTCCATGCGAGATGGAGGAGCTGCGGAAACAGATTGACGAACTTGTAGAGAAAGGCTTTATTCGACCTAGTGTGTCTCCTTGGGGAGCACCTGTGTTGTTCGTGAAGAAGAAGGACGGGTCGCTACGGTTGTGTATTGATTACCGTAGGCTGAACCAGGTCACAGTGAAGAACAAGTATCCTCTGCCCAGGATAGATGATCTGTTTGATCAGTTGAGGGGGGCGAAGTATTTCTCGAAGATTGACCTTCAGTCAGGATACCACCAGTTGCGCGTGAGAGAGGAGGACGTGCAGAAGACAGCCTTCAGGACGTGCTTCGGGCACTATGAGTTCTTGGTGATGTCGTTCGGTGACGAACGCACCAGCCGTGTTCATGGATCTGATGAACCGGGTATTTCGGCCCTTCCTTTACCGATTCGTCATCGTCTTTATCGATGATATCTTGATATACTCCACGAGTCGGAGGAGCACGAGGAGCACCTGCGAGCAGTGTTGGGTACGTTGGAGAAGAACCAGTTGTTTGCGCAATACAAGAAGTGCGACTTCTGGCAGGAGGAAGTCAAGTTCCTGGGACATGTTGTGTCCAAGGATGGGATAGCAGTGGACCTTGCTAAGGTAGCCGCGGTTCAGGATTGGCAGCAGCCTGAGTCGGTTACTGAGGTGAGGAGTTTCCTTGGTCTGGCTGGGTATTACAGACGTTTCATTCGAGACTTCTCTCGAAGATCGCCAGGCCATTGTCGCAGTTGACTCGGAAGGACCTGAAGTTCGCCTGGAATGAGAAGGCGGAGGCAGCTTTTAAGGAGCTGAAGGACAAGTTGACGTCCGCCCCTGTGCTAGTATTGCCAGAGCAAGGGGTGAAGTATACAGTATACACTGACGCGTCTCGCGTTGGTTTGGGTTGTGTGCTGATGCAGAAGGATAGGGTGATTTCGTATGCCTCGAGACAATTAAGGAAGCACGAGGAGAATTACCCTACACATGACCTGGAGTTGGCAGCTGTCATCTTTGCATTGAAGCTCTGGAGACATTACCTCTACGGTGAGGAGTTCGAGCTTTTCTGCGACCACAAGAGCCTTAAGTACATATTCACACAGCGGGATTTGAATATGAGACAGCGCCGATGGATGGAGACCTTGAAGGACTTCAAGTTCGAGGTTTCCTACCATCCTGGCAAGGCGAACCTTGTGGCAGACGCGTTGAGCCGCAAGAAGGCGATTGCATTTGCGGCACCGCTGATGATAGCCGAGTGGGACATGATGGAGTTTGTGCGCGACTTCGAGCAGAGACTCACTGTCGAGGAGCCTTTTGAGTGTGTTGCGCACGTTCGGGTGCGGCCACTTATTGACGACAGGATTGTTGAGGCCCAAAGGGCGATATACGGCTGTCTGAGCTTCGAGAGCAGGCTAGCGACGCCGTGGATTCCGAGTGGAGAGTTGGTTCTGATGGGGGTTTACGATTCCGTGGCCGCCTATGTGTTCCTGATGTGGCTGACTTGAGACGCGAGCTTCTCGAGTCTGCCCATAACTCGAAGCTTGCGATGCATCCTGGTAGCACGAAGATGTACCAGGATATGAGACGGACTTACTGGTGGGATAACATGAAGGCCCACATTCGCTGAGTATGTATCTCGGTGTCTGACGTGCCAGCAGGTCAAGGCAGAACATCGCCGACCTCCTGGACTGCTTCAGCCCATGCCTATAGCGGAGTGGAAGTGGGACTTCATCTCCATGGACTTCATATCAGGGCTGCCGAAGACGAGGAAGGGACACGATTCTATTTGGGTGATTGTGGACCGGTTGACCAAATCGGCCCATTTCCTCCCTATCAGAGTTACGAACTCTGCAGACGAGCTGGCTAGACTGTACATCAGAGAGATCGTCCGTCTGCATGGAGTTCCCTTAGAGATCGTGTCGGACAGAGACACGCGATTCACATCCATCTTCTGGACTCGTATCCAGGAGGCGATGGGTGTGAAGTTGAAGTTCAGTACAGCGTTTCATCCTCAGACTGATGGGCAGACAGAGCGGGTAAATCAGATTTTGGAGGATATGTTGCGAGCATGTGTGTTGGACTTCAAGGACAGCTGGGATGACTGTCTTCCGTACGCAGAGTTCGCCTACAACAACAGCTTCCAGGCGACTATTGGCATGGCGCCTTATGAGGCTTTATATGGACCTTGTAGGGCACCGCACTGTTGGGCAGAGGTTGGCGAGCGTAGCCTGATTGGCCCGGAGTTGGTCCAGACGACTACAGAGAAGATTGATATCATCAGGCGTCGATTACTCACAGCGCAGAGCAGACAGAAGAGTTACGCCGATACGAGGCGGCGACCGCTGGAGTTCGAGGTCGGGGATCATGTGTTCCTTCGAGTTTCCCCTATGAAGGGAGTCCTTCGGTTCGGAAAGAAGGGGAAGCTCACACCGAGGTTTATCGGTCCATTTCAGATACTGGATCGAGTGGGTGATGTGGCGTATCGTCTCGCCTTGCCTACGCCGCTTGCTTCTGTACACAACGTATTTCATGTCTCTATGCTGAAGAAGTACGTTCCTGATCCTACGCATATCATCAGATGGGAGCAGGTACAGTTGAGTGAGGATGCTACGTACGAGCTGCGCCCGACGCGTATCCTTGATAGGAAGGAGCAGGTACTACGTAGCAAGGTCATCCCACTTGTGAAGGTGCTTTGGACACATCATTCCGAGGAGGAAGCTACCTGGGAGACTGAGGCCGAGGTCAGAAAGAACTATCCTCAGATTCTCGAGGACTACGAAAAGGTATAAATTTCGAGGACGAAATTTTTTGTTTAAGGGGGGTAGATTGTAACGACCTGAAATTTTCGTACATTGGGCCGAGTACCACCTCGACCAGAAATCACATAGGATTAAATCCTTTAGAAATTTAACAAAGTTAACTAAGTACTAAACTCGGTTAGTCATGAAATCCGTTGGGATCGCTTTAAATACGATCTGCAAGACCCAAAACTTGCAGAATTTGTGACTCTAGGTTACCCTAAAGTCTAGAGCCAAACTCATTACCCGTCTGCTCTCGGGACTGAAACGAAACTTCGTATGAGGTCTAGATCGCACATCGGGAGTCCGATTAACACGAAGCTAAGGAACCAGGACCGCCCCACTGGGCTTGACAATCATCTCAAAAATCAGATGATTCCGATGTCCCACGGCCATTTTTTCGATCCGGAGCGAGGGAGTGTGAAAAACACTATTTCCATCCAAATGAAAATATCTGGAATAGTGATCTGGCACCTTTCGGTTGCGCGTCAGTATTAAGCAACCTGACCGTCGGAATCAGACCAAATTACACACCCTCGGATTAAGAAAAATTTCAGGAACATTTACATGTACTCAGAAATTCTGATCGTGGCCCACGGACCGTTGAACTGAAAGTGGTCCGCCACGTGCGATCTGGGAATCCGATCGAGTCGAAAACGTAATCCCACGTAGATCCGTAGATGGTGAGCTTAAGTCTGACGTTTGGCTCAAGGAGGGCCACCAGAACACCCCTTTTGAGCTTGGAAAGTGGCGAACTGCCTACATATGCAGCCACCCTTGAACCTGAGTCTATTTTGGACATGTTCTTGGCTATAAAAGGGGCTTAGAACAGCCCCTCTCACAGCCATACGAATTTGGGTCCAAACCCTAGAGAGAAAGAGAGAAAAGAGAGAGAAAGCTTGGAGATCGAAGCCGATCTTCCTCCTGCTGCTTCCACTCCTCCCACGGCCTACACCCCCTATTCCAGGGGTTTTCCCGGCGGTGTCCATCCCATTTGAAGGTAAGAAACCCTAACCCTAGGTCTGATTTGAGCTTGATTAGTGTAGGTTATGAAAAGGCTAATCGGATACGCTCTTTAGGCTAGGAAACTCCCGTATACGGAAGCTCCAACACCCTTGCTGATTCGTTGGAATTCCAAGGGCTGAGGTGAGGACTTTAAGTGTATAAGTTACGGTTTTCAACGCTTTCAATGTCAGATAATGATAGATTCATGATCTGCATGCAAATGCACATGTACAAAGTGCTTTCCGTTTCCTGTTTCGATTAGCGATAAAGAATATGGAATTTTACATACTCTTGATATACGTAGAAATACCGTATACGTATTTTTGTTGAGAAAATGTTTGACATGTTTATTTAATGTTTGATTATATCATGTGTGGATAAAATGCTAGTTTGGCGAAAGGATCGCAAAAATACATGTTCATGTGTAAATGTCATGTATGTTGAAATTGCGTATTCTAGAAATTCCGCATACGTGCGGATTTTGGAAATGTAATTGTAATGATTATTTTGTATGATTACGATATACACGGGAAAAATACTCTCGTGGCGAAGGGACAGCCCTAACCCGAACTTGGCTAACATACGTCATGTATGTTGGAATAGTGTATTCTAAGTGTTGTTGTAAATGCTTGTATGTGTACATGTGTATGTACTAGTGCCTTAGATAGGCGCTGATATGGGATTTCCGACTCCCTTAGAGACATGTAGGATCCCCTCCATGCGGTGGTTCACCGCAACCACTCACTTGTAATGCGCACACAATTGTATCCCTATGGGGATAGTGTTTTATCACATGCCTTACAACATGCTTACAAATGCTTTGCAACATGCTTGACTTCATGTTTTACTTCATGCTTTATAACATGCCTACTAACATGCTTGTATTGCTTGTTTATCATGCTTTACTTCACATGCTAACGATGAAAACTGTTTGGGTTTGGGACTATGTATTATAGTCCAAACACTCGGTACCAGACTTGTGATTGTGGCTGAGATTCATGTCGCCACAAAGGACGTGTCCGGCGAACCCGAGTCGTACTTCGGTTGGCGATAGTGGTTGGCCACGCGGAGTGCTTTTGCGCTCCATATCGCTCAACTTGTGGTGCGCTCGAGCTAGTCAGGCTCGCCAACTAAACCGAGTGTAATTGTGTGTTCACCCTGTTTGGTCGCTACTGCTTGAACCTAGGGTACCAAACTTACCAGTGGCGATTCCCGTTTAACCATGGTACCTAGATCCGCTAAGTCGCATGAGCCGGGCATGGTGGTATGGGACACCGTGGTCGAGCTGTCGGCCTACGCTGGGGCCATGTGCCTCCCCGTAGTGACCATTGCGCAACTAACTCGTGAGCCGAATACGGTGGTATGGGACACTGTATTCGAGCTGTCGATACTTCGGCGAGAGCCGAGTACGGTGAGATCTGTGCTCGTGCTGACGGGCGACGAGTCCTCCGTGGTATCATCGAGTACACTCCAAGGGTCTGTGATTGGCCACGAGTCTTTCACAGCAACTAGAGTGTGAGTTGAGCCGAGTACGGTGAGACCTGTACTTGAGCTGACGGCTAGTGATTGAGCCGAGTACGGTGAGACCTGTACTCGAGCTGACGGCCAGCAATTGAGCCGCATACGGTGAGATCTGTATCCGCGCTGACGGGTGACGAGCCCTTTGCGATGCCTTCACTACGCTTCTCAAACCATAATATCGTATGAGAATAACTAGGATTGACGACCCTAGAATGGATCATGTTGGGAATGATACAAGGGAGGTACCTTAGTTTCCCAATACTGCTGATTGAAATGGACTAATAAAAACTTGGAAATCATGAGCATCATCGCACCGCATGTGCTTTGTAGATGTGGCGCACTGAGGGAGTAAGCATTCGCGAACGTAAGATGATGTCGCTTGAGGGTGGTTTGGCAAGGGCATACAGCATCATGTCATATCATTTTGCACTTAACAAGAGTAGTTAGAAATGCTTGATTTGTACTACTGCTTTATCATTACTGCTTGGTTGATTTGATAACATGTTAACTTATGCTTTATTGTTCCACTGAGTTAGCTACTCACTCCCACGTTACGGGACGGTGTTGTACACACCAACCAGACTCTGTCGCAGGTATAGAGGGCGCCTTGGTTCAGGAGCCAGAGCCCGACGTTGATGAGGACCAGGAGGAGTTCTCCTTCATGCAGTACTCTGACGGCTACGCTTAGGCCGGCTGCATCGCGGGATTCTCGGGGCCTCTTTTGAGGATGTATTTTGGTTTTGACTTAAAAACAATACATGTATATTGGTGCTCAGCTAGTACTCATACTCTGGAGTTCAGAAAATTTTGGTTACTTTACATACTTGAATATAAAATTTCAGTCTTCCGCTTGCTTTTATACAATTGAACTGGAGTATGAATTACTGTTTTGGTTTAATCTCATTCATGTTTATTGCGCTAACTCAGACAACATTTAACCAACATTGTGTATGTTGCATAAGTGATGCGTTGGAACTCGGGTGTTGAGTTCATACTCGACCCCCGAATTTCAGGGCGTTACAATCGATGTCCTTGATACCGAACGCTATATCGACAAGAGCACGAAAAGTGTCCAGCACTAAATACTCTCTTGACGGATTTATCGATGTATCAAGACATCTATCGATTCTCGATATAAGCACATATTTTCAGCACTTCACATATATCTGGAACGCATTATCGATATATCGATACTCATATCGATATCATCGATATTCAATCTTGAGACAATCGGGAGTGGCTCGATAAGATCGACAGGCTGATTTTCGGCGGCCCCCTATTTTTTTAATAAAAATCTCAAATCATCGATATTATGATGACCATCCGATATGATCTGAATCATATATCGATATGATCGGAGTCCACGATGATATCGTGGTGGGCGCACATTTCTTACAGCAGTTATTTCTGATGTTTTTAACTATGAATCGGGGGCCCTTCGTTTAATCGATATTCAAATATCATGATATCGACACCTGATCGATTGCATCGAATACGCATAATCCGTCCAACAAGTTCAAAGATAAATCTGCTGGAATTATTGATTCCTCGACTTAGATCTCGATATCATCGACATTCAAATTCCGATGACCTCGACTGTTCCCCCGATCATTCATGAAGAACCTAAATATCTCAAAGTCAATCTCTCTCATTTTCATGTGTCGATGGATCGAATCTTTCATCGATGGAATCGCATTTTCGAAATCTATGACATCGACATGACTTCGATTCGTCGACCATTGGCAAAGAGTTTCAAAACGCATGACATTGAGTTTCGAGCATTGAGCGGACCATCGATGCCATCGAGAGTATACGCTCGATGATATCGAACTCTGTCATAAATGTGACTTTTTATATCCATTGGAACCTTTTGCCTATTTATAGAGGACTGTCTTTTGTTGCTGTCTGTGAGAGAAGGAGTAGAGAGAGCTTTTGAGTGTTTCAACTTATATCCTATACCCAAAGCCCTTTCTCTCAAGGGAGTTCATCTTTTAATCCACCCTTACCATTGATATCAAATAGAGTGGATTGGGGAATGAACTTCCGCATTCAAGGATCCTCCAGCTACTACCTTAATGGTAAAAATTATGCTGGGATGCCTTAAATGCATGAGAGAGGAACTACTCTATCTCCCTTATAGGAAAATCTTTAGAGAGTAGGATTTCATCTCACCCTTGACCCAACACGAAGCCAAGCATTGGTATATCATCTTATGTTGCGGATTAAGGGAGCTGAAGACTCTTCGTCGACAAGAAGGAGAAGATCTTAGGCGTTGTGCATAACGGGACTCATCAACTTATCTGTAAGTATCCAGAGTCCAGAGGACACTTGTGATCATTCCTTCCTAGGTCTTGGTCCTAAGTGGTTCTCACCCATTGAAGTCCTTAAGGAGGCCTCCGGCGGGAGTGTACGTAGTGGGTGCACAGGGTGGACCCTTGCTCTTGTGTAGGGCATAAACTGTTAGGTTCTTGTCTAGGTCCTTGACCTGTGTGGTCTAAAATCCGGGTGCGTTGTGTGGACCCTTACTCTATGGAGAGCATAAACATCTGGTTAGGAGTGAACCAGTAAAACTCTGGGTTTGAGGTGAACCGCGTAAAACCTCTGTAAAGGTTGAAGGTGAACCTGATTTAAAACCTTAGGTTTGAGGTGAACCCTGGGAAACCTCCTTAGTGAAATCCGGTACACTCAAGGGTTGAGTGCGACAGCCGGGAGAAGAGTAGACAAGTAGTTGAACCACTATAAAAATGACTGTGTTTTGATGATTATTGTTTTTCAGTTATGTGATTTCCTAGCATGCCTTTATATCTGATTATTTGAGATCACACCCTATACACACACATAGTCATATCCTTCACAATCTTGTCTGCAACTTGTTTATCTTACAAATAGGTTATGATTGGATCCTCTACAAGGCTTGGAATCCAGTAGAGTTAATTTGAGTAATCCTGAGAATTGCATACATAATAGGATTAGAGTGATCGGATTTTTAAATAACTCATAAATCTTTAGAAAAATCCTATTCATCCCCCCCCCCCCTCTAGGACATATTGACATATTCCCAACTTCTACTCAAGCGGTCTTCACCGCTATTTCAAGCCACTCCTTGGGAGCAATGTTGGTTAGATGTCCACATTGATGGGCAATGATGGTTGGATGTCCACATTATGACCTTCCCTTAGGCCTTGTTAGGCCCATTCTCAAAATTCTCTTGTGGGTTAACCCAGATAAGTGGGCCCCATTCGCCATAGTCGGATGGTTTCGCGCTATCGAATTTGATATAACTTCGGTCGAAGACCGATCTTTATATTATGGTTGATTGACTGTTCCTCTATGGACCCCGCCTTGTTTATGTGCTAGTTGTCGGTGTCGATTGTCGATGCTGATCATTGGTGTCGATTGTCAAGGCTGAGTCAGATTGTCGAGGCCGAGTCAGATTGTCCAGGCCGATTTCGATTCCGATTTGCCGAGGTCGATTCTGATTTGCCGAGGCCGATTTCGAGTATCGAGGTTGATTGTCGAGGCCGAAAATTGAGGCCGATTGTCGAGGCCTAATGTGATGTATATGTGGCCTGTATTTAAGGCCCATTGTGATGTGTATTCAGCCCATGTTTAAGGCCCAATGTGATGTATATGAGGCCTACGTGATAAGGCCCATTATGATGCATTTGAGGGCTAGGTGATGGAGCCCATTGTGATGCATATTAGGCCCATGTGAGAGGCCCATCGTGATGTGTATTAAGCTCTTGAGTGAGGTCCATGGTATTATATATATTAAACCCTTGTGTGAGGCCATGGGTCCACTATATGTTAGGCTCTATATAGGTCATTCCTTGGGGGCAATGTTGGTTAAATGTCCAAATTGTCAAGGTTGATTGTCGATGCCGGTTATTGATACCAATTATGAGTATGTGACAACATAGCATCATGATACATGACCATATGCATCATCTGCATTTTTGCTGTGAGATATGATTGACCATTGCATATGTCATAGTGTCGGTGGTTTATAGGACTCCCTGAGATCACGGTATGCGCAGAATTGCTGCATGATTGGACTGCATGACTCATACATCTTGCATTGTGTGATGGTGATTACTATACGCCCTAGCGACATCAGGGCCATAGCCTCCACAGGCATATCGTGGATGGTCAGATGAGACACCAAAAATATGTTATTAGCATCGGGCTGCCATAGATGGCCCTTGATGAAAATCCCTAAACCCTCTTGGTACTAGAGGATGCCTCAACGTCGAGACCGAGTGGATATACATGAGCGCCCGAGTGCCGAATACCAGAAGGCCGCGTCTCCTACTATGTCATGGTCGGTTGGGAGGGGGTGTGGCCTTACCTGCCTGAGGGAGTAGGCATAGCTAGGTTGAATTTGACCAACTCGAGGAATGGATCCTCTATCGAGGAGCCGGGTAGGTATTGGTAGACTACTGGCCAGGCGGATAGTGAGGTCTCTTCCACTAACCTAATTATGCGCTTGATGGGGCGGCAGGTGGCGTTGAGTGTACTGGACCCCGATGATGATCCCAGAGAGGAATCGTACTGATTCGTGGAGCAGGAGTTGCATACTCATTCATTCATTCACTATCCACGGCTTGGTCATTTCATTTGCACCACATATTTCATATTGCATTACATCCTCGACATATGGCATTTTGGGTTGCCACGTTTCTGCATTTATATGGCCTAGAAAAGACTGACGGTATTCGTGGACTCATCGGGATTTGTATATTGCATTGCATCATCGACATCTGATATTTGGCTTGCTGTCTCCACATTGCATAGCTGATTTACATTGCTTCATCAATATATGATATTATTTTTATTATATTTCTACATCACATAGCCTGGATAAGGCTGATGGTATTATGGGCCTATCAGTATGTTTTCGCATTACTCTGATATCGTATGATTTATGAACTTGCCAGTATTTATGATATTGCATGATTTATGAGCTTGTCAGTATTTCTGCTTACTCTGATCATTTTGATATTGCTTACCTAGCACTTACCTTGTGCACACACTTTCACCACCCACTAAGCTTTCTATAAGCTTATGCATGATAGATGCGTGCAGGTGGCATTAGGTTGCAGTAGCGTTGAGCTTGGAGCATGCAGCGGACCTCTAGAGTTTTAATTTTTGATTTATGTATTTCCCATTCAACACTGTATTTGAATGTATTATATTAGTAGATATGTGATGATGATGTTGCCTTTGTGATTTGGGTAAACTTGTGGTTATGCTTGTTGCGAGTTAAATCTACATCGGAAAAATCCTCCTTGTACGATCCTAGGATCGGAATCTGGCGTATAGACGATGGGAGCCGAGAATGGGGTACTACGGAGGCTGTCAACATCGGATTCAGCGATCGGGAACTGTGTGAGCCCAGTTTCTGAGTTTGGGGCATGTTAGAGAGCTCCTCAAAGATTACATTCAGTGTTTCAACCTCGAGTCATTACAGGTCCGAAAACATTCAGACGAAATAGCTCTGAATTCCATCATACAAGTGGTTAGGGATAAATCATTTCTCTCTTCGCTGGATAAAAATCCTCCGTCCACTTTGGTTGAGTTCATGGTCCGATCGCAGAAGTATTCCAACGCCGAGGAAACTAGAATCTTACGAGAAGCTGCATAGAATAGAAGCTCCTCGGACAAGGGATCGACAAAGAAGGACACCGAATCAGTCGATGCTAGCAAAAAGCGAAAGGAAGATCGTCCTCGAGACAAACGAAGGTTGAGTAAATGACCTGATAGTAAGTTCACCAACTACACTCCTCTCAATGAGCCCTAAGAATAAGTCCTGATGGAGATAAAAAGTGAACGATTCGTCAACTGGCCGAGCAAGTTATGAGGCATTCCTGACCGATGCAACAAGAACAAATATTGCCAATTCCATCGCGATCATGAACACAACACGAGTGACTGCTACACTCTGAAACAGAAAATCAAAAATCTCATTTGCGAAGACCATCTTGGTGAGCACGTAGACCAAGGAGCCAACAGGACCGCCACACCAGAAGAATGCCCGAGTGGAAACCGACCATTAGAAGAGATTCGAACCATCATCGATGGTCACAAGGGTGGAGGCGACTCAAACAACGCGTAGAAAACCCATGCGAGAAGTTTGAGTCAACCTGAGTCTGAGATCATGGTCATAGCTCGGCCCTCGAAGGAAAGGAAACTAGAAAAGTATAACATGACCTTTACTGAGGCCGACGCCCGGGGCATCCATTATCCACATGACGATGCTTTGGTCGTCACCGTCACAATCACTAATCGTAAATTCTTTACGGTCGTTGTCGATATAGGGTCATCCACTGACGTGTTATTCACCCAAGCATTCAATAAAATGAGCATTGAACGGTCCGCATTGCATCCCGTTCGAACCCCTCTGATTGGATTCTCAGGCGGACAAGTCCTACCCAAGGGAATCATTCAGCTTCCACTCATTGCTGGGGACGCGCCGAACCAAGCAAAAACTATGGTCGACTTCCTGATAGTCAACCAATCTTCGGTCTACAATGGTATTCTCGGTCATCCTTCACTTTGTCTTCTCCTAGCAGTAGCTTCGACATATCACTTTTCCATGAAATTCCCGATAGAGTCAGGAGTTGGAGTCGTTAAGGGAGATCAGCATGACGCCCGACATTGCTACACTACCGCGTTAAAAGCTTCATACGAAGTAGCGATGATAGAGTCCCTGGACCCGCGTGACGAAGCTCTCGAACGAGGACAACCGGTGGAATATCTTGTCCAGGTCCCTCTAAATGAGTTTGACCTCTCTAGAACCATTCGAGTTGGCTCGTCCCTGACTCCACCGCTGAAAGAGAGGTTGATGGCCCTACTACGCCGATATGGTGACGTCTTTGCATGGTCACACAAAGATATGCCCGGGATCGACCCTTCGATCATCACTCATCGCCTCAACATCAATCCGACCTACAAACCGATCCGACAGAAGTGGCGTGCCGTCGGCTGGGAGAGGTATGTCGTCATTGAGGAAGAGGTTAGCAAGCTCCTCAAGGCTAAATTTGTTGAAGAAATGTACTACCCCGACTGGGTAGCTAACATTGTGCTCATAAAAAAAGCCAATGGGAAGTGGTGAGTCTGTGTGGATTACACCGACCTAAACAAAGCCTGCCCGAAGGACAATTTTCCTCTCTCTAGGATCGACCAGTTAGTCGACAGTACTGCGGGGCACAAATTACTTAGTTTTATGGATGCCTACTCAGGGTATAACCAGATTGTAATGCACCCCTCTGATAAATGGAAAACCACCTTTGTCATTGACAGAGGTCTTTACTGTTACCGAGTGATGCCATTTGGTTTAAAGAATGCAGGAGCGACCTACCAAAGGTTGGTCAATACAATGTTCGCCCAACAAATAGGGCAGACGATGGAAGTATACATTAACAACATGCCTGTCAAGAGCATCAAAGCAACCGAACACATCGTCGACCTTGAAGAGATGTTCCTCATCCTCCAGAAAAACCAAATGAAGCTGAACCCAAGCAAGTCCGTTTATATGTAGGCTCGGGTAAGTTTCTTGGATTTTTGGTCAGCCAGCGACTGATCGAGGAAAATCCAAATAAGATTCAGGCTCTGCTCGATATGGATTCGCTAAAGACGATCAAAGATATTCAGCGACTGAATGGGTGAGTCGCTGCGCTTAATTGCTTCATGTCCCGAGCCATAGATAAATGTCCCTTCTTCAAACAGCTGAAGGGTTGGCAGATGGTGAATTGCACAGAAGAATGCGAGACAGCCTTCCAACAGTTAAAACAGTACTTGGGATCACCACTGGTGCTCTCCAAGCCCAAGCCGGGCGAAACACTGTTGATCTTCTTAGCAGTATCCGACGCAGCTATAAGTTTGGCTCTGATTCATGAATACGAGGGTAAGCAGTTTCCAGTTTACTACATTAGCAAAGCACTAGTCCTGACAGAAACAAGATATTCGACCTTGGAAAAGTGGCCCTAACGCTGGTTATCTATTCCCGACGCTTGTGGCCATACTTCCAAGCCCATTCGATTGTTGTTTTGACTGACCAACCATTACGACAAATACTTGAGAAACCAGAAGCATCCGGACGCCTCACTAAATTGCCAATCGAACTAAGCGAATTCGACATTCACTACTAGCCCCAAGTGTCAATCAAAGGCCAAACAGTAACCGACTTTATCGTTGAAGTCACACAGCAGTCTGAGCCACTCGTGGCCGATCCTAACCAGGCCGATCCACCCAAAAGCTCGTCTGATGCTCCAAATTTGGAACAGTCCGCTTCCCTACCCGCCCAGCCCCATTGGTGACTTTATGTCGATGGTTCATCCAACTCCAAGGAAAGCGAGGCAGGGGTCATCTTGGAAACTCCCAATCATACATACATGCAGTATGCCTTAAGACTAGGATTTCAAGCTTCTAACAACATTGCAGAATATGAAGCGCTGCTCCTCGGACTCTTTTTAGTGGCCAGCTTGGGGGTCACTCATCTCGATGTATATATAGACTCACAATTGGTCATCAATCAAATATTCGTTGTCTACTAGACCAGGAAAGAACGACTGAAGGCTTACCTCCAAAAAGCAAAGGAACTTATCGGCAGTTTTCAACATTGTACCATCATCCAGATTCCACAAGCAAAGAATGCCCAAGCCGACTTACTAGCTAAGCTCGCTACAGCTGACGAAGATGAGATCCCTAGGTTTGTCCCAATCGAGTATGTCGCCAAGTCGAGCATCGACGAGACCAAGGCTGCAACCGTACTCCCAATTGATTCAGGACCCTCTTGGGTCGATCCTAACGTTCGTTACCTCGAAGCAGACGAGCTACCTGAAGACCGAGCCGAAGCCTAGTGACTGAAGATCTGATTTGTTTGTTACACCTTGGTCAACAGGATACTATACAAGAAAGGGTACTACGTGCCTCTGTTGAGGTGCTTACGACCAGGCGAGGCCGACTAAGTCCTAAGGGAGATACGCGAAGGTATTTGTGGAAATCACTCTAGAGGATGATCCTTGGCTCATAAGGTGATACGGCAAGGGTATTACTGGCTAACTATACAACATGATGCACAGAAGCTTGTCCAGAGATGTGACAAATGTCAAAGGATTTTAACCGTCCCTTGACAACCACCAGAAGAGCTCGCCCCTATGGCCAGCCCATGGCCTTTCGCTCAGTGGGGAATCGACATCATTGGACCCTTTCCTATGGGAAAGGGCTAGACGAAGTTCACCGTTGTTGTCGCAGATTACTTCACCAAATGGGCAGAAGCTGAACCATTGGCCAAAATAACCTAGTAAAAAATTAACAACTTTGTTTAGAAAACCATCATCTGTCGATTTGGTGTGCCTCAGACCATCATCTCCGACAACGGGAAACAATTCGACAATAAACAGTACCGAGAGATGTGCGAGAACCTCGGGATCAGAAACGTATATTCGTCTCTGCGCCATCCTCAAGCAAACGACTAGGTCGAAGCTGTGAACAAGATCATCAAACAACATCTCCGAACTAAGCTCGACCGAGCCAAGGGAGCTTGGACCAAGGAACTTCCGAAAGTTTTGTGGGCCTATCGAAGTACAACACAGACAGCTACAGGGGAGACCTCGTTCTCCTTGACATATGGATCAGAAGCCATCACCCTGGTTGAGATCGGACTACTGACTACCGGACTAAGCTCATTCGATGAACAGGACAAAGAATAACTCCCGGCGCTCGGCCTCGATCTCCTGGATGAGCATAGGGAACAAGCTCGGCTCTGGACTATCATCCGTCAACAGCAAGTGTCACGATTCTACAATGGTCAGGTTAAAGTAAGAAGATTCTGAGTTAGGGACTTGGTCCTTCGAAAGACATTTCAGAACACTAAAGAATTCGGCGCAGGCACATTGGGGCCCAATTGGGAATGACCTTAAGTAATTGCAAACACTATCCAACCTGGCACATATCGACTGGAAGACTTAACCGGCCAACTACTGCCTCACCCTTGGAATGGCGAGCATCTCAAGATCTATTATCTCTAAATCCATCAACAGACGAAGCATCGCTCGAGTTCCATTGATAAACATGCAATAAATTCGTAATCATGTAAATCAGACAATTGCATACAAGGAAAAAGTGTATTCATTGATCAGAATAAGATTTACATTGGAAGTGTATCATCATGTACATCAAAACTACATTAATAGAGAAGGAAAAGCACAAAATGCATAAGTGTTGAAGATCGGTGATGCCTGGGACTGCAGATGCTCTCGAGTTCGGTACTCGACATGCTTGAAGTGCCTGACATTAAAATGGGGAGTAGAAAGGAATTTTGCTCCGCAAATCCAACTTCATGGCTCAACCACTTCATCAAGAGCCAACTCAAGAACAACCTCAAAAGTTGCCTCGGGATCAGCCATGACTGTAAAGGACCAGTTGCAACCAACTCAGCCTTGGGATTAACATCCTCCTCAGCGCACGGATCACCGGATCCCGACCCGCTCTCATCGAAGCCAGAGAGGTCGAGCTAAGGAAAGCTCTCCCTCATCAGCTTCATGCATTCAGCATAACCATCTCGGTCGAGATGATCCCACTCCTCCGCGAAGGATTGGGATGAGAGAAAGGCTTCCACAGCCTCCGCCCATCCCTCCTCCCACGCCTGTTCTTGTGCAATTATAAGAGCGGCTTTGGTCTCCGTTCTAAGCTGGTTCACCACCTCGTAGATTCGGGCGTACTCGGGTGGCATTTATCGTATGCCACCCTAGCCTCTTCCAATCGTGAGGCCAGGTGAGTATTCTCTATTGCTGCCTCATCAAGGGACATTATTGTCGACGTTAGATCGACCATCATAGTGGCAACTCGAACCTCGGTGGTCGCCAGCCAAGCCTCTGCATCATTCGTGCTCTTATTGGCATTAGACAGCTCGGCGTGGGACCTCAGCGCACATGGCGCGAACTGCAAAAAAGAAAAGAGAAATTACTATCGGATATAAAAAGTCGAACGAAGAACAAAAGATCTCATTCTTACCTCGAGGAGCATCCTCGTCATTTTAGCGAGCGTCCGCTCCATGGAGGACTCAAAGAGGCCGGCGAAATCCTCCTCGATCCTCTGACGACTCACCTAGTGGAGGATCCCTTCGACGTTCTGAAGGAAGTCCATCCTTTCTCCTTCGGCCGCCTCTCTACTAAGGGGCTCATCCCCTCCCTTTCCTCTCTCATCTCAAGGATCTATTTTACAACAGGTCCTGGCTCAGAAACCTCCCAAGACTAGGGCGGAACCACTTCCGCCTCTTTCGTACCCTCGTCTATGACTTCTATAATAGTCGGAGGAAGAGGTGCAGCCTTCCCTTCGCTCTTGGAGACTACCTTTTTCCTCTTCGAAGGCCGAGTATCGACCTGGGGTTCGCCCGGAGGAGGAGCCCTCACCTTGGAAGGGGTACGAAGAACTGGCCGAGCCTCATACATTTCTAAGTCAAAAGCAAGATTCAACAAGTATTAAAAATGGGGGGGGGGGGATTTTGCGAAGTACTAATGCTCAGCTATGGGTCATACCTGTTAGAGAAAAGTCTAAGCCCGACTAAAAAAGATGCTCTGGTTGAAGAAGTCTTTTACAAGACCTCGTTTTCGGGTCTAGTGCTCTTAAATCCTTAATTCGAGCCTCCACGCTCGGTCCAACTCCTAGACGGTGCGTGGGGAGGACTGAAGGAACACAGACGGTCAGAGGATACATTTAAAAGGTTCACCCAATTAAGAAGGAAAAATAATAAATGCCAAGTCACTCGGCTCAGAGAAAGCTCAAGGAACAAAAGGTATGAATGGCTCTGACCTGGCCATCTCCCAGCAACCACAAGCCCATAACCACCGATCCCTCCAGTGTTTGTTGGAGGAAGGAGGGTTGGTTATCAGAGCTCCTCCTTTCTTCCACCAAGAGCAGAAGTAGTACTAGTCAGGCTGCTGAGAATTCAGCTGCACTTGGTATAGATGGAGGAACTCTTTTATGGTCAGCGCTGGCTGATCCATCTCAAGCCCAAAAGACTGCACAACTAAATGAGTCCCTCCACCAGTTGGAAACTATTTGCCCAGAGCCAATCCAAGAGAGCCTAGAAGATGTCGAGCGACATCCTATAGTGGTAAACAGAGGCCGCACTGTAGTGCTACCAAAAAAATCACGATTGCCCCGGTGGTGGTGGGGGGGGGGGGGGGGGTTGGGTAGGTCATTCGACCGAGGAAGGCTAAGGCCAATAGAGCAAATGATACGATACCTGACCTGGATTCGAAGCAGGTCATCCTCAGTCAAAACTAAGGGCACTGGTCCCCTTGATCTTTCCTCGGCCGAAACTGTTTCAACCGCGGCTTCCTTAACCTCATCATCCTCGTCAGCATCAAGGGGGTTGGGCCTGCCTAGAGCAGTTTCTATAGCTGACCCTTGCCCAAAAGATGAGTCAGACGTCCCGATAGATGCCACTGGCCTCTGCGCCGAGGACTCTATCACCCTTTGCAATTGCCGGAATGCTGCATCAGCACCGGCCACCATCTCCGCCATCAACGATGGTGGTTCTGAAGTTGCCCAAAAGTTGCTCGTTTCGCCCTCGTCACTGTATACTCACTCCCGAGGGCTTACGGAGCCTGACATTATTCGAAATTAAACAAAAGGGAGGGAGAAAAATGCTCACCGGAGTTTGTAGTGACGGCCGGAAAACACAAAGAGGGCAGCAAAAGCAAAAGGACAGAAAATAGGAGAAAAGAGGCGTAGAAATGGGGCCGATTTGGGGGCTAGGGCGATCCTTTTATAGTCATGCCACATGACCCCCGCATTAAAGGAGAAGTCGACTAGATGCTCCCTCGAGCTCCCCAATCCGACGCGTGGCACCATGCCATACATTGTATGGTTTCATCATCAAACGTCCTACCACGCGTCCACCGTTCATCTACTCCGCCACCGAAACGACAGCCTCCCGCTCGTATATCTTTGACGGATCTCTTGCAGATGTCATATTTATAATAACTTTTCTATCTCGTTCTTCGCCTTTCTTTATTACTATCTCTCCTTGTTTTATCATTTTCTGTAACATATCCTTCAGTGTAAAGTAGTCTTCTGTGGAATGTCTTAGGAGAATGATGATAATGGCAATAATTCTTTTCTTTTGTCATCTCAACTTCCTCTGGATAGTTGGGCTGAGGTAACTTGATAGCTCCAACAGTTAATAGTTTCTCCTTCATCAAGAAAAAATCTTCTTTTTCGAAAGCTATTTCATTTACACAACCCTTGTAACGATCTGAGTCTTGTCTTCTCCTTGTTTCTCGTCTATTGTGAAAAGGTGTCTCTTTTCTTTTCCCGATCAACAATATTTACCAATGATCTATTTGATCCTATTCTTTTTATTCTGTTATGAAATACTAGCATTTTCCTCGCCATTAACTCGAATGCATGTGCTTTTGCAGAAATATCTCAGAAGGTCTTTATGTTGGTGTTGAAATAGTGGTGAAGACTGCTTTACTTGAAGTAGGAATATGCCAATATGTCCTAGAGGGGGGTGAATAGGACTTTTTAAGAATTTAATAATAATTTAAAATCCTATCACTCTAATCCTACCAACAAGCATATATTAGGATTACTCAAGACTAACTCTACTGGCTTCCAAGCCCGGTAGAGGATCCAATCACAAACTATTTGAAAGCTGAACATTATGCAAATTAGTTTATGATGGATATAACTGTGCGTGTGTGTGAGGTGTGATCTCAGATAATCAGATATGAAAGCATTCAAGGAAATCACATAAACAAATGAAAGACAATAACAATCTCAAACACAGTCATTTTTATAGTGGTTCGACTACTTGTCTACTCCAGTCCCGACAGACGCACTCAACCCTTGAGTATTCCAAATTTCACTAAGGAGTTTTCACAGCGGTTCACCTCAAACCTAACATTTTAAATCAGGTTCACCTTCAACCTTTATAACCTACTCCTAGGCTGACTGTTTATGCTCCCTGAGCAAGGGTCGACACATAGCACCCGATTTTAGGCACACGGGCCAAGGATCCACACAAGGAACCTAAATGTTTATGCTCTCCACAGAGCAAGGGTCAACACAACACACCCACCACGTACACTCCCGCTGGAGGCCTCCTACAAGGGCTTAATAGGGTGAGAAACACCTTAGACCCAATCCTAAAAAGGAATGATCACAAGTGTCCTCTTGACTCTAATAACTTACAAATAAGTGGATGAGTCCCATTCAGTATGTTAACGAAGATCTCCTCCTTGTTGATGAAAAATCTTCTGCTTCCTTGATCTACAACTCAGATGATGTACCAATACACTGTAACACCCTGAAAATTGGGAGTCGAGCATAAACTCAACTCCCGAGTTCCAACGCATCACTTATGCAACAAAATGAATGATGATTGAATGTTGTCTACATTAATGTAGTGAACATGAGTGAGATTAAGCCAAAACAACATATCATACTCCAAAGACAAGTGAATTAGCAAGCGGAAGACTGTGATAGATAAATAAAATATATAAACTGTGGTGAGTCTCCAGAGTGTGATAACATTTCCAAGTTAAACAATTACAAGTATAGTTTCAAAATATACCAAGTTACGCAAATGAAATGTCTTCTATCCCAAATACTATAGCCCCGTCAATGCAATTTCAGGTCTTCATAGACCTGTCAGAGAGTTACATGTAGGAGAACTCCTCCTTAACAACATATTAGTAGTCCGACTTTGCTTCATAAGCATCGCCATCACCTGAAACTCAACAAATCTGGTGGGTGTTTGGAACACCGTCCCGTAACGTGGGAGTGAGTGATCAACTCAGTGGAATAATAAAGCATAGGTTAACATGTTATCAATTCAGTCAAGCAGTAATGATAAAGCAGTACAATCAAACAATTCTAACTACTCTTATTTAATGCAAGTATGAAATGACATGATGTATGCCCTTGCCAAACCACCCTCATGTGACACTATCTTACGTTTGCGAATGTGTTCATCCCTCAGTGCTCCACATCTACCAGGCACATGCAGTGCGATGATGAGCATGATTATCGAGTAATTATTAGTCCATTTCAAACAACAGTATTGGGAAACTAAGGTACCTCCCTTGTATCATTCCCAAACATGATCCATTCTAGGGTTGTCAGTCCTAGTTAATCTCATACGATGTTGTATTGCTAGGTTGCTGTAAAGGCTATCAGGGCTGTTACGCACAAAGGTTACACCACTCCCCCATCACCTTTTTAACGGTGCATCACTATACAGATACAGGCCTAGTTCATACTCTATACACTGCGGCAAAACTCGTCGCCTCACTGCAAATTCAGAGTATGCTCGAGGTCACTACAAAGGGCTGTCGGGGCTGTTACGCACAAAGGTTACACCCCTCCCCCATCACCTTATCAATGTAGGCCGACAACACGAATATAGTGTCTCATACCACCCTAATCGGCTCACGAACCTGGTTGCTCACTGGTCACTACGTGGAGGCACATGGCCCCAGCGTAGGCCGACAGCTCGACCACGGTGTCCCATACCACCATGCCCAGCTCATGAGTCTTAGCGGATCGAGGTACCATGGTTAAAAGGCATTTCACTGGTAAGTTTGGTACCCTAGGTTCAAGCAGTAGCGTCCAAACATGGTGAACATATATTAGACAGATCGGGTTACTTGACGAGCTCGGCTAGCTCGAGCGCACAACAAGTTGAACGATATGAAGCTCATAAGCATTTCTTGTGGCCAACCACTATCGCCAACTGAAGTACGACTCGGGTTCGTCGAACACATCTCACGTGGCAAATGAAACTCATCCACACATTCATTTTCGTTACCGATTTTCTGGACTATAATCGTAGCCCCAATTACATTCAATTGCAGATAGCTAAAGCAGTAATGAATCAAAATTCAAATCATACAATCAAAGACTGATATTATCCGTTTAGGGCTGTCAGGGCTGTTGTACACACTCGTTGCTCCACTCCCCCATCACCCATGACGGATCATATAATGTAAACATGAATTTAAACATATGCATTACATAGATAAAATCATACAATCAATTGAGCATGTTATGAAGTACAACATAAGCATGAGTTTGTACATATTCAATTCCTAATCACACAGATATCTAAAGAAATCATACACATAGTTAAAGAAGTTGAGAATCATATCTCAACACCCTTAAACATTACAATTTACTAACTACTACTCATTCAGACATTTCAACAAACACTTTAAAATACATACATCAACATACATGACATATGTTGATCACATAGGCATTAGGCCAAATCCTTTCACTAGGGAGTTGCCCCAATCATAACACGCGTACACCCACGACGGATAGTCATGGCAGGCAGGAATACAAGTTCCATATTCATTCAGTCATTTCCACAAACACTTGGGCCACACATTTTAATATAAGTAGTGTATATTGGTCGCGGCGTGATTTAGGGCAAATCCTTTCGTAAAGGGGTATCGCCAATACAACAATCATAAATCCATGACAATTAGTCATGGCGAGCACGAATGAGAACTCTATACTCATTCGGTCATTTTCACAAACACTTAGAATACACTATTTTAACATACATAATTTATATTAGCAAAAACATGTATTAGGGCGAACCCTTTTGCTAAACAAGTATTTTATCCATATATAATAAATTAATACAACAAATAATCATGGCAAACACATTTCTAAAATTTATACGTATACAGTACTTTCTACAAATACCTAGAGTATGTAAAATTCCATATTCTTCACCTTTAATCGAAATAGAAAATCGACAGCACTTTGTACATGTGCAATTACATGCAGATCATGAATCTATCATTATCTGACATTGAAAGCATTGAAAACCATAACCTATACACCTAAAGTCTGCACCTTTTGTCGTAGAATCGTAACGAAGTCGATAGGTTTGCTAAGCTTTTGTATACGGCAGTTTGGTAACCAATAGAGCGAAATAGGTTAGCTGTCGCATAACCTACAACCTATACAATCCCAAAACAGATTAGGGTTAGGGTTTCTTACCTAGAAACGGAGCTGGAATCGCCGGGAAAGTGATTAGAACGGAGTGGCGCAGCTTGTGTAGTGGCAGGGAGATTCTCCCACTTCTCTTTCTTTTCTCTCTTCTCTTTCTAGGGTTTCTCTCAAATTCGTATGACTGCAATGAGAGAGGGTTTAAGGTCTTTATATAGCCTAAAAGCTCACCGAAATGGACTCCAGGTCAAAGTATACTTAGGTTATAACCAAAGCGGGTCAGTTTCAGCTCAACGGAGGACTTCTGGCGGGCCTCCTTGAGCCAAAGGTCGGACTTAAGCTCACTAACACTGGATCTACGTTTAGTTAAGTTTTCGTTTCGGTCGGGATTCCAGATCACGCGTGGCAGACCAGTTTCAGTTCAACGGTCAGCGGATCTTGGTCGGAGATTCCGAGTACATGGATATGTTTATGAAATTTCTCCTGATCCGAGGGTGTAATTTGGTCTGATTCTGACGGTCTGGTTGCTTAATACTGATCCACAAGCAAGAGGTTCCAGATTACTATTTGAGATATTTTAATTTGAATTAATTTTACATTTCTCACACTCTTCACTCCGAGCTCAAGCGAATAGTGCTGGGACACTATCTGGTTTTGATTTTCGAGATGGTTATCAAGCCCAGCAAGGCGGTCCTAATTCCTTAACTTCGTAATAATTGGACTTCCGACGTGCGGTCCAGATCTGATATGGTGTTTCATGATGCTCCCGAGGGCAGCCGGGTAATGAGATTGATCCTAGATTTTAGGGTACCCTAGCGTCAATGATTCTACAAGTTTTGGGTCTTGCAGATCGTATTTAAAGCGATTGGTGCTAATTTCACAGGCACTCTAGTTTAACACTAGCTAAATCTCGCCTAATTTCTAAAGGATTTATCCTTAATGATTTCGGTCTAAGGTGGTACTTAGACCATTGTAGCAATGTTTAGTTCAAGTATTGTTCTTCATCACCTAAACTTTAAGATAGTGTCTAATGTGAAAGTACTCAGAAAAATTAAAAGAACAAGGTGGTGAAAGGTAAGATTTGTGAAGAAAATGGTTTGAAACTAGATTTGAGACTTTGAATTGAGCGTTTGAGAAGTTAATCAGGTGTTAGGATTGACCCATTGCCTAAGGACGTCTAATTCCATGTTGGCAAAAATCCAGGATGTTACATACACGGCTTTGGGTTGGGTCAAGGTTAAGATGGAATCGTACTCTACAAAATATTTTCCTATAAGGCAGATAGAGTGATTCCGATTATCTATGCATTCAAGGCATCCCAGCTTAATGATTTTCCATTTAGGTAGTAGCTGGAGGATCCTTGAATGCCGAAGTTTATTCCCTAATCCACTCTATTGAATGTCAATGATGAGGGTGGATTGGAGGACGAACTTACCTAAGAGAAAGGGCTTTGGGTATAAGATCTAAAGTTAAACACTCAAAAGCACTCTCTACTTTCTCTACCAACAACAATAGACAAGGCCTCTTTATATAGACAAAAGGTTTTAACGGATATAAAACGGTCACATTTATGACAAAGTTCGATATCATCGAGCGGGTTCGATATCATCAAGCGTATACTCTCGATTGTATCGACGGGCCGCTCGATGACACAAACTCAAATGTCATACGGTTTGAAACCTTTTGCCAGCTGGTTGATGGAATCGAAACAAGTATCGATGTCATCGGATTTCGAACTCCGATTTTATCAAAACGAGGTTTGATTCCTTGACATATAAAAATGAGAGAGACTTGTCTTGAAATATTTCAGGTTTACAAGAATGATCGAGGGACCTTCGAGATCATCGGAATTTGAATGTCGATGATATTGATACCCGTGTCGATGCATCGATAAATCGAACGGATTTCTCTTTAAGCTTGCTGGACAGTTTATGTCCTTGTTCGATGCAATCGATGTTGTATAAATATCATCAATATTTGAATATCGATTTAATCGAGTGACCCTCGATCAAAGATAAATTATCTTGAAATATTTTACTGGATATATGCGAGTCCAAGATCGATATCATCGAAGGCCTTCTAATATCATCGAGATTTGAATTCCGATGATATCGAGGAGGACCTCGATATATCAACAATCTTATGATTTTTCTTAGTAAAAACAGGGACTCGTTTTCTCTGCTGTCGATTTTATTGAGTCAATGTCGATAGACTCCAGTTTCAAATATTTACCTGTGGCAAGCTTGCACACATTTGAGGCAGACGCTTTGAATTGATCTTCCTATGAGACTCTACAGTCTAGCTGACTCAACACTCATGGTAATTGACAAATTAGGGCACTTTCAATCTCCCACTTTGTCAATTACGTGACAAAATACCAAAACACCCTAGAACGGCTTCTATACTGACATCGTAAATTGTGTGTACATGTCCTTTACACAATTGTACAATGCTAACAATGTCATATACACCCTATCTACAAACTCCCCCTATCTTGATACAGTTGCTCCCCCTAACACCTGCAACACCATTCAAGTATATATACAATTTTCTGTTCGGGGTGTTTGAACTGTTCTCCCCCTTTTTGTCAGTCATTTGACAAAGGATAGTATAAGAGTAGATTTTGACTGAAGTTTGAAGAATTTGGGAGAACCGCAATTCAGAGAACATATATTTATAAAGTAAAGATGTATAATGATCAACAGCGTTTAATCAGACATCATATTTAGAAACAATGTATGCATATCAGACAAAATAGAGCAGTGATGTAAGAAGATAACATAATCATTAAAAAAAACATCGCATGCGTTCCATATCAGACACTAGATAAACCAGGGGAGCTTAAAGCATAAGAATGACATTAAATATGTGAATTATACCCAGCCATATTCAAAATATCCAAAACATATACTGCCCCAGATTGGCAATAGCTTAACAGTTAATCCAACAAAACTACCAAGCCCACTCATGGGCACCCAAAATTAAACATCAGTTTTTAACCCATTAATGAGCAACACACATACAGAAAGACTGTTTAGACTGTGCAAGTTAGCAAGTTATCACATACACTTATGAAAGCGCAGAACATTCGAAAAGATACTAATGTTCATACGCCGAAATAAGAGTGAAGTGTATATAATAGCATCCAGAAACCAGTACTTATGGAGTCGAGGAAGACGATGTCGTGTCGTCGCACCGGTAAGTGAGCAGATTAACCAACTGTTGTACTGTCTACTGCACTCCGTTCACCATGCGTTCTAAGAAATTGAGTCGTGTATCCACATACTCTTTCCGTTGAGCTACATCGCGCTGTATCACCCCAATTCCAACTTGATGCATCTTAAATCGTTTAGCATGCCCGGGAGTTGATGTTGACGGTTCTTGATGGGATGCAGAAGGTTTGTGCCCAGCAGCCTCAACTCTTTCACCGAGAGCAGCACCTTCACTTCGTGCTCCTTCTTCTTGAATGCCTTCTTCTGGATCCTCGGGATACTTGTGGAACTTCAAGTCCATCCTACTAATGTTGTTCTTATTGAAGACTTGGAGGGAAAGTTCTGGATCACTAGTGGTTGGGAAGCTGATGGCGTTGCATACCATGTCTATGATCCAAGGATAAGGCAGGTGAAGTTGTATGAACGGCATAGACCAACTGATGTACAATCAGAGTCGGGAGGCATATTTTTATCCTGTTGGCTATTAAATAAACTATCATGGTCATGAATCTGTGAGATCGGACTGGTTGGTACTTCTAGGATAAATGTTTGTGGTGAAGATACCATGCAAGACCCGAAATCGCGGTTCCATGAACTTAGATTTTAATGCATTTCCTTGGTACCAAGGAATGTCTCTACCATGACAGAGGTATTTAGTGACCATGGACCGAATTTCAACGTGTTCGAGGTCCATTTTAGAGAGACCAATGGGTGACATTTCCAGCTCTAGGAGGTTTGTAATTGTAGCAAGAGTGATCAGTACATCATCACTATTAAGAGAAACCATGATTGAAGGAGAATCAGAAACAGGTGAGTGACAAGTGGCGAGAAAGTTGCGTGTGCGTTCCAAATGGCACAGCCCACCGAAGTCTAGAACGGGTAACCAATTAATTACAGTAAATAGGGATTCCAGATTGTATGGTTTTAAACAATTCCTATCTACCTTCCTCTCATGAATGAGCTTCCTACCCGTGTATTTTACTAGATGCAGATTTAATATAGCCGGAGAAGGTGTCGGTGTCTTGGACTGGGACCCACCACATGAAGTTTGTCGAGATCTCTAACGAGTGGGGATTCCACGTTTGGGAGCTCTTGCCTTTTCTTTTGAGGCAAGGGTCTTTCGTCAAGAGGCTCTGGATGACTCCCTAAGACCCGACACCGTTTCCTTGTCCTTACCCATAATGACAGATTTGGGAAGAACGGACAAAATTCCTCTTTTAAGGAAACTGGAAATACCCTACCAAAAAGCAAGATAGACTCTGGAATGAAAGGATAATACCAGTTCTTAAGGAGCTTCCGGGACCCACGATGTACCTCCAGCTGAGGAGATGAGCAGAAAATGGAATGACCATTTCAAATAAACTTTTTCGCTCGACCGTCTTTTATCGGGCTGTAGTCTTCGATATCATCGACCAATGTTCCGATGATATCGAGACCGTCTTCAATATCACTCTCGATCATATGGCTCTTCACATTCCAGAGAGGCATCAATGATATCGACCCTTGATCGATTAATCGAGAATGACATATCGAAGATAAATAATTTTCATTTTTCCATACTTCCATAACCTTATATATAGAGTAGAATATCTTTTAAATCATTTTACACATCCAAATTTTATACAAGCATTTGTACAACTCAATTATAAACATTAGGATGTTTATATGAACAAAAAGATTGAGGTGAGGAACCTCAGATATATCAGTAAGAGCACAGTAAAATTGCATCATTCAGCAATATCCAGATCTTGATGCATGACTTGGTCTTGTCCTTTCATGCTTGACATTTTAGGGTATAAAATGAGTTATCAGACAATTCAACTTTTCTTTCACTACCCATTTTGAGACAGAATTCTTTACTGGGGTAAATTTAGTTTTCATGTTTATCTTACCCACTTGATCCACTGACCCATCATTCTGTCATTCATTCTAGGTGGTGATGGATGAGTATTTCTTTTAACCAGTCTCCTAGGTGGACTTTTGACATTTTATATTTCTCTGATTTGTTTAAATTTACCAATATGATTTTGACCAGAGTAATGTGGAGTCCTTCTAGGTGTTAAGCACTCAAACTTATAATGGCCCAAATCACCACATGAATGACAAACTGGAGTAGTTCTCATATTACTACCTGAAGCAACCAATTTTTCAGTTAATGATGCTACATTTTTAGTTCTTATTTTAGTTTATCATACCATAGGCCACTCTTGTCTTTTCCTCTTCTACCCATCCCTAACAATTTTTCTAGCTTATCACCACTATGGGAAAATTATAGTTTATTTTAGTAAATTTTCTAGATTTCTCTAAATCAGAACGGAGTGTATGATTCTCATTCTGGTGATGCTCATTTTCATCTTTTAATAATTCCACTTGTTTAGTAAGCTTTAATGATTCCATTTTTAGGGATAGGTTGCTTCTTTCCAACATATCATTATCTGAATGATATTGCTGTAAATCATTAATTAGATGTGTATTAATTTCCAAGGTTTTGCAGCAATTCCTTTTTGCTTTCAGACATTCCAAGTCTTTTAAGGATGTGGATGCTATGAATATAGAGTTGATTATAAGCATCCTGTAGTTTATCCTATTTCTCTTCTTCCTCCTTTGTTTCCTCATTATCAGATGGAAATGATTCAGTGGCTTGTGGTTCCTTCTCATTTTTATTTTCAATGGGAATGATTAGAGTGGTGGAGACCATAAGAATTTTCAAGGATTTTTTATCACCATCGCTCTCTGAGTCACTAGATTCTAAGTTTGACTCTTCTGTATCATCCCATGTGGCAGTCATTGCTTTACCCTTAGTTTTTCTGTTTAGGTATTCAGTAGATAAGTGTCCATACTTCTGACAGGCATAACATTGTGGTTCCTTGGCCTTTTTACCAAATGTACCCACAGAAGGTCTATTGTCCACCCACATTCCTCTTAAAGGACGGCCACGATTCTTCTGGAAGAATTTCCTGAATCTTTGTGCCAACAAAGCCACTTCCTCATCTTCATCTTCCTTTTCACTTCCATTGTCCTCATTTATTATTTTCTTTGAAGTTTTTAGGACAGTTGTTTTAGATTTTTGAGTTTGTTTGAAGTGTAGTTCAAAAGTTTGTAGGGAACCTACCAGTTCTTCTACTTTCATTTCATCAATATTTCTACACTCTTCAATAGTTGTTACTCTGGGATTAAACCGTTTCGGTAGTGATATAAGTATTTTCCTACAGATATTTGGAATGGAACTTTTTCTCTCAATCCAGCCATGGAGTTACAAATGATATTCAACTTTGTGAAGAACTCCATGAAGGTCTCATGCTCTTCCATTCTGAGACTTTAGAACTATGAGGTCAGTACTTGTAATTTGGACCTTTTCACAGTGCTTGTTCCTTCATGGGTTGTTTGCAATAGATCCCATGCTTCTTTGGATGTCCCACACATACTTATTTGATTGAATATATCTTGGGACACCGCACAGTAGATGGCGTTCATAGCTTTAGCTTCAGTAGTCTATTTTTGTTTATCGAACATCGTCCACTTCTCTTTGGGTTTGGGTTTTGTGATGGTTGTGCCATTGTCATGTACAATTTGTTCAGATGGTGGCGCATATCCACTTTTAACTATATCCCAAACATCATGATCTAAAGATCTCAGAAAGTAGTGCATCCTAACCTTCCAGCATGCATAATTTGATCCATCAAACACTAGAGGCCTAGTGACCGATGAGCCCTCTCCATTGGCCATATTCCCAACTTCAGTCAAGATCACTCTCTAGGCGGTGAAGCCCTTAAAGAGAGACCTGCTCTGATACCAAATGAAATAACGGTGAAGACCACTTTACTTAAAGCAGGAATATTCCAATATGTCCTAGAGGGGGGTGAATAGGACTTTCTAAGACTTTTATAATAATTTAAAATCCTATCACTCTAATCCTAACAACAAGCATATATTAGGATTACTCAAGAGTTACTCCACTGGCTTCTAAGCCCGGTAGAGGATCCATTCACAAACTATTTGAAAGCTTAACATTATGCAAACTAGTTTATGATGGATATGACTGTGCGTGTGTGTGAGGTGTGATCTTAGATAATCATATATGAAATCATTCAAGGAAATCACACAAACAAATGAAAGACAATAAGAATCTCAAACACAGTCATTTTTATAGTGGTTCGACTACTTGCCTACTCTAGTCTCGGCAGACGCACTCAACCCTTGAGTGTGCCGGATTTCACTAAGGAGGTTTCACAGCGGTTCACCTCAAACCTAAAGTTTTAAATCAGGTTTACCTTCAACCTTTACAACCTACTCCTAGGCTGACTATTTATGATTCCTGAGCAAGGGTCAACACATAGCTCTCGGTTTTAGGCACATTAACCAAGGATCCACACAAGGAACCTCTGTTTATGCTCCCTGAGCAAGGGTCAACACATATTACCCGGTTTTAGGAACACTTACCAATGTTCCACACAAGGAACCTAACTTTTTATGCACTCCACAGATCAAGGGTCAACACAACGTACCCACCACGTACACTCCCGCCGGAGGCCTCCTATGAGGGCTTGATAGGGTGAGAAACACCTTAGACCCAATCTTAAAAAGGAATGATCACAAGTGTCCTCTAGACTCTACTAACTTACAAATAAGTGGATGAGTCCCATTCAGCACGTTGACGAAGATCTCTTCCTTATTGATGAAGAATCTTCTGCTTCCTTGATCCACAACTCAGATGATGTACCAATACACGGCTTCAGGTTGGGTCAAGGTTAAGACGAAATCTTACTCTACAAAATATTTTCCTATAAGGAAGATAGAGTGATTTCGATCATCTATGCATTCAAGGCATCCCACCTTAATGACTTGTCATTTAGGTAGTAGCTAGAGGATCCTTGAATGCGAAAGTTCATTCCCCAATCCACTCTATTGAATGTCAATGATGAGCGTGGATTGGAGGATGAACTTCCCTGAGAGAAAGGGCTTTGGGTATAAGATCTATGGTTAAACACTAAAAAACACTCTACTTTCTCTACCAGTAACAATAGACAAGTCCTCTTTATATAGGCAAAAGGTTGCAATGGATATAAAATGGTCACATTTATGACAAAGTTCGATATCATCAAGTGTATACTCTTAATTGTATCGACAGGCCGCTCGATGACACAAACTCAAATGTCATACGCTTTGAAACCTTTTGCCAGCTGGTCGATGGAATCGAAACAAGTATCAATGTCATCGGATTTTGAACTCCGATTTTATCGAAACGAGGTTCGATTCCTCATCATTTGAAAATGAGAGAGACTTGTCTTGAAATATTTCAGGTTTACAAGAATGATCGAGGGACCTTCGAGATCATCAGAATTTGAATGTCGATGATATTGATACCCATGTCGATGCATCGATAATCCAACGGATTTCTCATTAAGTTTGCTGGACAGTTTATGTCCTTGTTTGATGCAGTCGATGCTGTATCGATATCATCAATATCTGAATATCGATTTAATCGAGTGACCCTCGATCAAATATAAATTATCCTGAAATATTTTGTTGGATATATGCGAGTCCAAGATCGATATCATCGAAGGCTTTCCGATATCATGGAGATTTGAATTCCGATGATATCGAGGAGGACCTTGATATATCGATGATCTTATGATTTTTTTTTAGTAAAAACAGGGACTCGTTTTCTATGTTGTCGATTTTATCGAGTCAATGTCGATAGACTCGAGTTTCAAATATCGATGTCATCGATAGGGGTATCGACACATCGATATTTCAGTCAAGAAGAATATGCGGTTGTTGGACATCTTAGGTCCTCATTTCGATGGTATCGATTGATCATCAAGGACATCGACAGCGCAAGTCGATCATATCGAGTTGTGTATCGATAAGATCGATAAAGCAAGAAAACTTATAGATAAAGCAAGAAAACTTAGAGATTTTCTGATTTTGAAAAAGTTTTCTTAACTTAAAAACCCTACGATGTTCTAACTTGTTTTAAGGGTTTAAATACCTGGTGTTTTGGGACATGGGATGTGAGGCTTAAATTTACCTTTGGTGAGCTTGCACACATTTAGTTGAGGAAGACGTTTTGAATTGATCTTCCTATGAGGCTTTGCAGTCTAGCTGACTCAACACTCACACTAATTGACAAACCAGGGCACTTTCAAGTGCTTGTGAGTTTGAACACAATTCCCTTTTCCATAGAGTTTAGACACATCTTCACCTGTTCCTTTTCTTCGGATAACTGTCTGCATTAAGCTCCCTAAGTTTTCCATCTATCAATGAATTTCTCTATGGGTTATGTATAATGACTCGAAAAAATCCGTACAAAGACTCGAGTACTACCTCAAGCCGAAATCCTTAAAGACCTTATACTGTGGAAATTAAGACAAAAAGTAATTAAGTACTAAACTAAATTAATCGGTGGATTGGCTTGAACCACTATCTATATGAACTGTAAGACCCAAAACCATTAGGATCACCAACTCAACATTACCTTAAAACCTATGAGCAATCTCAAAACCCAGTTGCTCTCGGGAGCGCATTGAAATTCCGTATAGGACCTGGACCGTGTGTCGAAAGTCTGATAGCCGTGAGACTATACGGTTATGACCACCTTACTGGGCTTGACAACCATCGTAGAAATTGAGCCCGAATAGTGTCCCAAAATGCACAATTAGAGACCTGAGTAAAGTGTGTGAGAAACGCGAATATATTTAGAAAATGAACTCAGATTTAAGTGAATTGGATCATTTTCTTGCGGGCAAAATTAGAGACTTCAGACCATCAGATTCTGACCAAACTATACCCATGGATCAGGAAAATTTCCCTGCACATGCCAGTGTACATGTGGCCCTGATCGAGTGACGATGACGGTTGAACTGAAATAGGTCCTCCACGGTCGATCTACTAATCCGATCAGACCGAAATCACAACCTGGCCTAGATCCATTGTCAGGAACTTACTTCGTGACGTAGATAGGTAATGGACCTCCAGATGAGCTCCGTTTGCCAGAAACATACACCCTTTGGCTATAACTTAAGTATATCATGGCCCTTGGGCCATTGACATCACTTCTGAGCCTATATAAGGCCCTTAAACCACCCCTCTCTCATTTCATACGAATTTCTCTAACCCTAGGAGAGAGAAGAGAGAAAAGAGGAGGAAAGAACGAGGAGAAGAGAGTGAGATAGGGAGATCGTTGTTGGGATTCACTCCTACTACTCCACGGATAGAATCACCACCCCACCATCACTACACCGTCAATTCTAGCTTCGATTTGGGTAAGAAATCCTAACCCTAATCTTATTTTTAGGAATCCAAGTAGATGAATCAGTGAAATAGCTAACCTATTTCATGATTTAGGTAGTCGTTGTGTTGTAGACGGAGGCGTAGTGTACGAACCGAGTTCGTAACGAGCAAACCGACGAAAGGTGCGGACTATAAACGTTTAGGTTTTGGTTTTCAAGGCTTTTAATGTCAGCATTGATTTATGACTGACTTGATTGCCACCATATGATCTAACTTACAATGTATTCGATCAATAATACATGTGTGTGAACTTTGTGAATATACGATGCATTCCATGTGTTTGTTGAAATTTTTGAATGAAATTACTATCATGATTTGTACTTATCATGACTATTAATCTATAAAATATGTTTGTTGTATGTATAATAACTCCTTTACAAACGGATTTGCTATAATATATGTTATAACTAAGTTAGGGCATGTATGTAGTGGTGTGTAGGCTAAGTGTTTGATAAAATGTCTGAATGAGTAATTGTTTGCTGAAATGTAATTATTAAGGGTGTTGAGATAGGATTCTCAACTACCTTATCTATGTGTATAAATTCTTTCATGTAACCTTAAATTCACATACGTGATTTATTTATAAAAATGGCTCTGTATAGTAGCATGCTTTATGTGTTTGAAAAATGCTGAAATGATTATTGTATTTGGATTGTTTGTTAAATGTTTTTATGACTATCACATGTGATTACTTGTTGCAATTGAGTATAATTGACACTAATACGTAGCCCAGGCAATCGGTAATGGTTCCTCATTGAGTCGCCGAACTAGTTTCGCTACATTAGATACGTTCGATGAATTCGTGTCGTACGCTGATTGTCGACAACGATTAGACCATGTGGAGTGTTTATGCGTTCCATGTCAATCAATTCAACGTGTGCTCATACCAATCACACTTGTCAAATAACCCAATTGGCCTATTGTTGTTTACCATGTATGGACGCTACTGCTTTAATCTAAGGTACCACTTACCAATGTAAAGCCCATTTCAACCATAGTACCATGATCCGCTAAGACTCATGAGCCGGGCATTGTGGTATGGGACACTGTTGTCGAGCTGTCGACCTATGCTGGGGTGAGAGCCTCCCCGTGTGTCCAGTGAGTAACCCAAACTCGTGATCCGTATACGATGGTATGGGACACTGCATTCGAGTTGTCGGCCTACGCTAAGGTGACGAGCCTTTCCGTAGTGACCTCAAGTATAAACTAGGCCTACACTCAGGTGACGAGCCTCTCCATAGCAACCTGAACTTGCCTATCCACTGTTTTTCAATCAAGGGTGATGTTGCCCTATAACTTGCCTATCGTATGTGATTAACTGGGATTGACGACCCTAGATGGATCATTTTTTAAGTAAATGATATAAAGGGAGGTACTTTAGCTTCCCGAATCTGCTGTATGAATAAGCCTAAATAATTACTTGGCTAGCACGATCATGCACCGCATTGCATGTGCTTTGGCGTGGAAGTGCACGTTTAGGGAGTTTGTCATGCGCGATTGTGAGATAATGTCGCTGAGGGAGTACGGGCAAGGGCATGCATCATTACAACATATCATTTCTGCATTAACATGAGTACTTAGGATGTGATTGTTGTACCGCTTTATCATTACTACTTGACCGAATTGATAACATGTTAACCTTTACCTTATAAGTCCACTGAGTTGATCACTCACTCCCACTCTGGGACGGTGTTTTAAAATACCAACCAGACTCTGTTGTATATGCAAGTGATGACAATGTCTACGCTATTGATTGGGATTTCATAGATGAGGAGGAAGAATTCTACTATGTTCAGCTATCAGGCGGGTCTATGTAGACCATGTATTGATCGATGGGATTACAGGGACTATAAGGATTAGTTGGACATTTACATCTTTGTATTTTGTAAATTTTGGATCAACACATGTATATATTTAGCATGGTAACAAACTCATGCTATGGGGATTGAGAAACACTTATATACATTATATACCTATCTTAGTCTTCCGCTTGCTTAGCTTAATTATCTCTGGAGTATGGTATGCTATTTTAGTATAATCCCACTCATGTTTAACGGACTAATATGGACAACATTTAAACATCATTATCTATGTTGCATAAGTGATGCGTTGGAACTTGGGAGTTAAGCTTCTGCTCGACCCCCAATTTTCAGGGCATTACAAGTTGGTATCAAAGCATGATTTGGATTAAACTAGACCTGGGTTATGGTAACATGACACACATTGATGCACTTTGACCTAGGAGGGGGCGATAAAACATAGAAAAAAGTCGTAGGATTCCAAGTTTCACCGACGGGCGAAACTGACCATTGAAATATGACCCGTATGCTTCTGTGATCATGTGAGATGATCCGAATTCCTTTCTAGACCGTCAATCGACGTGTTTAGATGATAATTCAACGTATTCCACACTCAAATGACCCGAAAAATGTGAACATACACGAGATGAATCCGAAAACACCTCAAATGGACATGGGGGCTCGAACCACAAGTAACGGTAGGATCCAGGGGGTCCCCAGCACATTTTTGGCACCGTGGGAGGGGGAGGCTCTGCCCTAGGTCCAGTGGACCACCGCGCCACTGCGCCAACCGCGACACATCGTGGTTGGGTCCAGCGGGCCGCGGCGAGCTCTTGGGTCCGGCAGCCCGCAGCCCTTCCCACACACATGTGGGGCCCGGTTTCAGGTGGGACCACTCTATTCGGGTCCCCTCTTACTCCCTTTGTCCATTTCACCCCCTAGCTCTCAAACTCTCTAAACCTCAATAAATCCCCCTTTTCCATCTCAAATATTCATACCCTTTCCACCTAGCTTCATCTTCTTCAAAACCTTGCACCCACCTACACTATTCTCTTAAATTCATCTCCTACTACTTCATATCCCCTTTATTTCTTCCCATTTGAGTACACAAATCCATCTTTGTGTCTCAAATCTCCCAAACCTTCCCATTCACTTCAATATCCAAGCCTTTTTCTACATTCATGTAACATCTCAGAAAAATCCATACAAAGACACGAGTACCACCTCAGGTAGAAATCACTAAGGACCAAGTCCTTTAGAAATTAGACAAAAATTAATTAAGTGCTAAACTGAATTAAACGCTAGATTAGCTTGAACAACTTTCTATACGATCTGTAAGACCCAAAACTAGTAGAATCACTAACGCTACATTACCTAAAAACCTAGGATCAATCTCTAAACCTGGTTGATCTCGGGAGCAGCTTGAAACTCCGTATCGGACTTAGATCGCACGTCGAAAGTCTGATGACTACAAAACTATATGATTATGACCGCCTTGCCGAACTTGACAACCATATCGAAAATTAAGTCCAATAGTATACCGAAATGTACAACTTGAGGTTGAAGTGAAGTGTGTAAGAAACACGAATACCTTTAGAAAATGAACTCATATTTAAGTGATTTGAGAAATTCACTTGCGGGCTAAATTTAAGGATTCAAACTATCAGAATCTGGCCCAAATACACCCTCGGATCAAGGAAATTTCCCTGCACAGGTCAGCGTACTTGTGGCCCTGATCGAGTGACGATGATTGTTGAATTGAAACTGGTCCGCCACGGTCGATCCATAAATCTGATCAGATTGAAAACTTAACCTGACCTAGATCCAATGTCTAGGAACTTTCCCCAGGCCGTATACAAAAAAGGGGCCTCCAGATGTGCTCCGTTGGCCCGAAACAGCCAACTTTTGGCTATAACCTAAGTATACGATGGCCCTAGGGCCATTGAGCTCAGTTCCGGGCCTATATAGAGACCTAAACCCACCCCTCTCTCATTCCATACGAATTTGTAAACCCTAGAAGAGAGAAGAGAGCAAAGAGAGAAGGAAAGAGAGACATAGTGAGGGAGAAAGTGGGAGAGAGTCTTGGGATTCGACCCCACCGCTCTATGTGATGAATCGGCCTGTGTATCGTTATTCCGGCGATTTTAACTCCGTTCTTGGGTAAGAAATCCTAACCCTAATCTATTATAAGGATTGAAATAGGGTAGATGATGAAATAGCTAACCTATTTCATGTTATAGGTTGTCATTGCGCTATAGACAAAGACATAGAGTTCAAACTGAGCTCGTTACGTGTTTACCGATGAAAGGTGCGGAATATAAACATTTAGGTTATGGTTTTCAAGGCTTTCAATGTTAACAATGATTTATGTCTGACTTGATTGCTATCACATATGCTTAGATACGATGTTTTCCTCGTATTACACATATAAATGAACTATGTTGAAATAGATGCATTCCATGTGTTTGTTGAAATGTTTGTATGAGTATGGAATTATGACTTGTGCTTGCCATGATTTATGTTTGACGATACATGATTGTTGTATGTGCGGCAACATCCTTGTGAAAGGATTTGCTATAATACCTGTTATAACTACTATATTACATGTATGTTGATATGTGTAGTCTAAGTGTTTGATAAAATACCTGGATAAGTAAATGCTTACTGAAATGTGTTTACTGAGGACGTTGAGGGGTGACTCTCAATTCCCTTACATGTAGTTACAATTTTCTTCATGTAACCTAACTTACTATTATGTGCTTTATTTATGAAATACCTATGCATGACAACATGTGTACTATGTGTTTGTTGAAATGCTCAAATGAGATTTATATTTAGATTGGTTGTCACATGTTGTCTTCGACTATAACATGTGAATGCCATCGTTTGGGGTGTAATTGGGGCTGCGATGTAGTCCAGGCAATCGGGAATGATTATCGAGTTAGTGACTGAGGTCGTTTCGCCACATAAGACATGTTTGAGGAATCTGAGTCATACGCTGATTGTCAACAGTGGTTAGGCCATGCGGAGTGCTTATGCGCTTCATGTAGATCAGCTCAACGTACACTCATACTAGTCAAGCTTGTTAAGTAACCCAATTGGCCCAATGTATGTTCACCATATATGGACGTTACTGCTTGAATTTAAGGTACCAACTTACCAGAGGAAAACCTGTTTAACCTTGGTACCATGATCTGCTAAGACTCATAAGCCGGGCATGATGGTATGGGACACCATGGTCGAGTTGTCGGCCTACGCTGGGGAGACGAGCCTCCCCATAGTGTCCGGTGAGCAAACCAAACTCGTGAGCCAAATATGGTGGTATGGGACACTGTATTCTAGCAGTCGGCCTACACTAAGGTGACGAGCCTTTCCCGTAGTGACCTCGAGTATAAACTAAGGCCTATGAGGATGGTGACGAGCCTCTTCATAGTGACCTGAACTTGTCTGTCCACTGCTTTATAATCAGGGGTGACATTGCCCTATAACTTGCCTATCGTATGTGATTACCTAGGATTGACGACCCTAAATGGATCATCGTTTCGGTAAATAATATGAAGGGAGGTACTTTAGTTTCCCAAACTTGCTGTATGAATAAGTCTAATTAAGAACTTGGCTAATCATGTACATGGACTACATTTGCATGTGCCTTTGGCGTTGGAGTTGAGCATAAACGAAGTGGTGCATGCCGCGATCGTGAGATGATGTCGCAGAGGGAGTGCAGGTGAGGGCATGCATCATTATTGCATATCATCTTTCCATTAACCAAAGAACCTAGGAATGCTTGTTGAAGTGCTTTATCATTACTGCTTGACTAAATTGATATCATGTTAACCTTTGCCTTATAGCTCCAGTGAGTTGATCACTCACTCCCACTCTGGGACGGTGTTTTAAAACACCAACCAGACTCTGTTGTAGTTGTAGGTGACGTCGAGGCTTATAAGGCGAAGCCTAAATTTTATGATGATGAGTTCTCCTACATGCAACTCTCTGGCGGTTCTATGTAGACCTGAAGTTGCGTCATCGGGCTATAGGGGTATGGAAAGATGACATTACATTTTATCATTTTGCACATTTTGAAATTATACATGTAATCATTTAACCTAGTAACTTGTTCATACTTTGGGGACTTACAACCATTTATGTGCTTTAATCATGTATCACAGTCTTCCGCTTGTGTAATTTAACTATCTCTAGAGTATGATATGCTATTTTTGTATGATCCCATTCATGTTTAATGCACTAATATGGACAACATTTAAACATCATTATATATGTTGCATAAGTGATGCATTAGAACTCGGGAGTTGGGCTCCTGCTCGACCCTAGATTTTCAGGGCATTACAAGTTAGTATCAGAGCATGATTTAGATTAAACTGGACCTTGGTTATGGTAATACAACACACGCTGATGAACTTTGACTTAGGAGGGGGTGGTAAAACGTAACAATGATCATACGATTCCCAGTTTCGTCGACAGGTGAAATTGACCGTTGAAATCAGGGCCCGTACGCATCTATGACCATGCGTGGTGACCCCAGATATTTTCTAGACAGTCAATTGATGGGTTTAGATGAGAATCCAGCTTATTCCACACTCAAACAAACCCAAAAATTACGAATATACGTGAGATGGGACCCAAAACGACTCAAACGGACTAAGGGGCCCAAATCGAGCAAAACGGGGGGATCCAAAGTGGACCCCGCACACATACGGCACCCCGGGGGGGGGGGGGGGGGAGGATGTCATCACCCATGGGGCGGGGGCTCGCCCAGATGTCCAGGGACCTGCGATGCCATGGCCGGATCGGCGAGCCCTCGCCAGTTTGTCCAGCGATCCGGTGATGCCATCGCCCGATCGGCAAGGTCTCGCAGCCTAGTTGGTCCGGGCCTATCGGGTCGTATCGGGCCAGAGTCGGGCCGACCTCCCAACATGTGTGGGGCCCACAAAATGGTTTGGAACCCCCTATATCTTTCTTTTTTTGGCTTCTTTCTCCCTTTCTCACCTCTCAAAGTCTTCCAATCCCTCAAAAATCCCATTTTTCTCTCTCAAATCTCCCCTCTATTCTCATATTTTTCTTCTATTCCTTCAATACATACACCCCTCCACCATCTTCATCAAAACCCATCTTCTATCTCCTTTATTTCCTCCTTTTTGAGTACACAAAATCATATTTGTGTCTCATATATCTCTAAATCCAACAACCCATCCTACCCCTCCATTTTGTTTCACTTAAATGGCTCTTTTTGAGCTCGTGGCGACAATTTTCTCCATTTCTACACTTCTTTCCCTCATGAGGAAGAAGAGAACTTCCACGGATGAAACCGGGCCTAGTCGCCTTACTCGTCCAAGGAGAAAATTGGGCACCGCCGCAAGTGCAAGCGTCAATGTGGAGATAAGTACAAAGCGGGACCTCGATCCCCAGACTCCTCTTGCAAGAACTCTACTAATGGACCTATCACATAAAAGATTTCAAGGCCGTAGGGTTATCTTCGAAGAACATGTAGATGAGAGACTGTTTGGGATTTATCCATTGATGGACCGCCTGTCTGATGCTGGATGAGGGCCCATATTTTAAGGCAAGTCACGGGCGACTGCGGACACTGTCCGAGCCTTCTACGCCCATATATGAGACTCATCACTAGAGCCTCTACAATTCAAGATCTCCGTGGTAAGGCGGGAAACGGTTGTAGACGTCCGTCTGATATCTCGGCTCGTGGGAATACCGTGTGGTGAGGTACATGCCAGTGAGGATTATTTCAGGAGTGAACATGAAAGAGACCGCCGCACGCAATTTCTTTGTGGCCGACTGGCCCACTGGAATCCAAACAGCACACTCTTAGTGTCCAAGATGGTCGACAACGTTCGCCTGCTCTACCACATCTTCACGTACAATGTGTATCCCAGGTGGAGCAATCGCAGCGAGTGTATGCGCTTGATGGTGGACTTCTTGTACTGTGCTGGGCAGGGAGGCCTACCTTCTTCCTATGAGAGATAGTCCTAACCGCCCGTTCTACTAGAACAGCCAATTCACTTCCATTTGGTCGACTCGTATGCATGCTTGCTCATGAGTTTGGCTATAGACATTGCCCTGATGTGGTGGTGCCGATTCACTTTATAAATGACACCACACTTGCCAACATGAAGATTGGGCCACTACAACGACATGTTGGGTCTGAGGATGAGGAAAGTAGCGACAGGGCTGAGGAGAGTGAAGAGGAAGAGAAAGAGGAAGAAAATGAGATAAAGGAAGAAGGAGAGCAGGAAGAGGAAGCGGAAGCCTAGGACACTGATGAGGGCTCTTCTCCTGCTACTTAGGTTCGTGATAGTGATCGGGTTGCTATGGAAGCCCGCTTGACTCAACTTGAGGAGGGCCAAGTTACCCTGCGATAGGAGGTCATAGCAACCCGGACCAAGGTAAGGCAAAAGCTTAAAGAGAATGATGCCTTCATGAAGTGGAAATTTAGTAAAGTATCACGCGCCTTGAGGTCTATCCTGTGTTGTTTGCAAGATAAGGGTGCACTTCCACCATCGCCAAATTCTGACGACTAGTCGTTCATGTAGTCATCTTTTGGTTTGCGTTGTTGCTTATTTTCTTGTTTCTATGTATAGCCTTGATAGGCTTAGTAATGTGGTAGTGTGGTTTGTAGGTTTTAGTGTGTGGAACCTTGCTTAGATTAGCTCGCATGCATCTTTTGTCACGATCCATTTAATACTGCATCTCATGTATTGTGACAATTTTGGTAAATGAAATGCATGAAGCTCCTTTGGATTTGAAATGCGAATAATGTATGGATGCGTGTATGATCTTATGCTAAATCTCACTCGGGTTACACCCTATGTTGTATATAGGAAATACCACCTAAAAGCACGCGGAGTACGGCACGTCTCACACTTGGTGACTCGATTGACGGGGCACCTCCCCTCGGCGATAGTCATATGGACCCCAGTTCGGGCCCGACCCACGAGACCAGGCTGGATTCTCAGCCGGTTATTGGTCCCACTAACGGGATGACACCTGTTGCACCACCTGTGGCATCACCGGTTCCTGAGCAGAACCGTGCGTCTACCTTGACGCCTCATATGCCCCAGGCTGCTCCTCCTTTTGATAGGTTGGAGCAAATGATGCTCTTGATGTAGCACCAGTAACAATAGCAACAATAGTTTTTTGCCACCATCGCAAGGGTCTTTGCCCAAGGTATGGGTGTGGTTCCACCCGCACCACCCGTGCACCCTATTGGGAACGTGCGTGCTAGCAGCCTGTTTGAGTGTTTCCAGCGTTTTTGACCTCCTACCTTTACGGGTACTCACCGACCCGAGGAGGCAGAGTATTAGCTAGACCGCATCTCTAAGATGCTAAAGCCGCTGCACTGCACAGAGGCATAACAGGTGGAGTTAGTCACCTACATGTTCGAGAAGGAGGCCAGCCTTTATTGGGATAACGTCCTGCGGACCATTGTTGTTGGTTACGAGTGCATACGGGAGGCCTTTGAGACGCTCTTTCGCGAGAAGTATTTCCCTCTCACGTAGGTCCATGAGAAGGAGGGAGAGTTCCTTCGCCTCCAATAAGGAGGGATGACAGTGGCTGAGTATGAGAACAGATTCATGGAGCTGACTAGATATGCTCCGTTGATCTTAGCTGATGAGCCGATGAGGATGCAACGGTTTTCTTAAGGGTTGCGACCCAAGATACGCTCAAAGATGTGTTGCGCTAGCATACCCCACTATGCTGAGCTAGTGAGCATGTCTTTGTGAGTGGAGAAGGATAAGGATAGGCTATCTCGCACATGCGTACCTATGGTTCCTAGGCCAAGACCAAATTTTTTGAGCAGGACGTTCATCGGCAAGATGCCCCATGCAGACTCGCCTACCAGACTTATAGCTCCACCAGCCCTGACGAGGCGATCTGATTTGTGGTGCACTTATTGCAAGAGGTCGGGCCATTCAGACACGTATTGCTTCACTAGGATGAGGGACAACAGCTTCTTGTCGCCTTAAAGGATCAAACGCCAGCTTCCTCAAGCTATTACCGCCCCACCTCTACGGTCAGCACCAACATATACATCTTTTCAACTGCCTGCGCCTCAATTTAGGCTGCCTTAACGACTTATGGTACTATAGTCGAACAACTCTCAATAGGCTCGGGTACACTCACTTGCAGCTGAGGCATCTAAGACAGTGATTGCAGCACCACTGGCCTTTGAAGTTACATCGCATATCCAAGGTACTCCAGTCTTCTTATTGTTGGACAACGGGTCCATTATCTCGTTCATATCATGCGCAGCAGTCAAGAGACTGTTGTTGAATACAGTTCCTACAAAGGGGGTGAGGATCCTTACTGCCACAGGGATCTTTTCAGAGATTACCAAGGTGTGTAAAGATTGCTCGATAGACTTAGGAAGCAGGACAGTACTCGTTGACCTAATCATTACTCCACTACATAATTACGATGTTATCCTTGGAATAGATTGGCTCGCCGAGATGAAGGCTGAGGCCGATTGTGATACCAGAGTAGTGAAAGCCTGTGCACCTGAGGGCATGACCTTTGCTTTTCCAGTTCAGGTCAGTTGGCCCTACCGCGTTAGTTGTTATGCGACCTTGCTAGAGCATGTTGATGGTCCGACATTGGGGAACATACCAGTAGTTTAAGATTTTGCAAATGTGTTCATGACCATACTCGGGTTACCTCCTCAGCGCGAGATCAATTTTACCATTGATCTAGTGCCTGGTGCGACACCCATTTCATTACCCACGTATCGCATGCCTCCATGTGAGATGGAGGAACTGAGGAAACAAATCGATGATCTGTTGAATGCGTGCTTTATACGACTGAGTGTATGTCCTTGGGGAGCGCCTGTGTTGTTTGTGAAGAAGAAGGATGGATCAATGCGATTGTGTATTGATTATCGCAGGTTGAACCAAGTGACGGTGACGAACATGTATCCTTTGCCCAGGATAGATGACTTATTTGATCAGTTAAAGGGGGCGCAGTATTTCACCAAGATCGATTTACAATCAAGGTATCACCAATTGCGCGTCAGGGATGAGGACGTGCAAAAGACAGCTTTCAGGACCAGTTTTGTGCACCATGAGTTCCTTGTGATGTCGTTTGGACTCACAAACACACCGGCCGTGTTCATGGACTTGATAAACCGGATGTTTCGGCCATATCTATTCTGATTCGCCATCTTGTTTATAGATGACATCCTGATATACTCCAAGAGTCAAGAAGATCACGAGGAGTACTTCTGAGCAGTCTTTGATACTCTCAAGAAGAACCATTTGTTTGTGTAGTACAAGAAGTGCGACTTTTGGAAGGAAGAACTGAAGCTCCTGGGACATGTGGTGTCCAAGGAAGGAATTGTTGTGGACCTTGGTAAGATAGCGGCCGTTCAGGACTGGGAGCAGCCCGATTCGGTTACTGAAGTGAGGAGCTTTTGACGATACATGATTGTTGTACGTATGGCGACATCCTAGTGAAAGGATTTGCTATAATACCTGTTATAACTACTATATTACATGTTTGTTGATATGTGTAGTCTAAGTGTTTGATAAAATGCCTGGATGAGTAAATGTTTGTTGAAATGTGTTTACTGAGGGCGTTGCGGTGTGACTCTTAATTCCCTTACCTGTAGTTACAATTTCCTTCATGTAACCTAACTTACTACTATGTGTTTTATGTATGAAATACCTATGCATGACAACATGTGTACTATGTGTTTGTTGAAATGCTCAAATGAGATTTGTATTTAGATTGGTTGTCACATGTTGTCTTTGACTATAACATGTGAATGCCATCGTTTGGGGTATCATTGGGGCTACGATGTAGTCCAGGCAATTGGGAATGATTATCGAGTTAGTGGCTCAGGTCGTTTTGCCACATAAGACATGTTTGAGGAATCTGAGTCGTATGCTGATTGTCAACAGTGGTTAGGCCACGCGGAGTGCTTATGTGCTTCATGTCGATCAACTCAAAGTATGCTCGTACTAGTCAAGCTTGTTAAGTAACCCGATTGGCCCAATGTATGTTTACCATGTATGGACACTACTGCATAAATCTAAGGTACCAACTTAGCAAAGGAAAACCCGTTTAACCTTCGTACCATGATCCGCTAAGACTCATGAGCTGGGCAGTGGTATGGGACACCGTGGTCGATCTGTCGGCCTACGCTGGGGCAATGAGCCTCCCCGTAGTGTCCAGTGAGCAAACAAAACTCATGAGCTGAATACGATGGTATGAGACACTGTATTAGAGCTATCGGCCTACGCTAAGGTGACGAGCCTTTCCCGTAGTGACCTCGAGTATAAACTAAGGCTCATGAGGATGGTGACGAGCCTCTTTATAGTGACCTGAATTTGCCTGTCCACTGCTTTATATTCAGGGGTGACGTTGCGCTTTAACTTACCTATCGTATGTGATTACCTAGGATTAAGGACCCTGGATGGATCATCGTTTGGGTAAATAATATGAAGGGAGGTACCTTAACTTCCTAAACATGCTGTCTGAATTAGTCTAATTAAGAACTTAGCTAATCACGTACATGCACCACATTTGCATGTGCCTTTGGCGTTGGAGTTGAGCACAGAGGAAGTGGTGTATGCCGCGATCGTGAGATGATGTCACAGAGGGAGTGCAGGCAAGAGCATGCATCATTATCGCATATCATCCTTACATTAACCAGAGAACCTCGGAATGCTTGTTGTATTGCTTGACCGAATTGATAACATGTTAACCTTTGCCTTATAGCTCCACTGAATTGATCACTCACTCCCACTATGGGACGGTGTTTTAAAACACCAACCAGACTCTGTTGTAGTTGTAGGTGACCTCGAGGCTTACGAGGCGGAGCCTGACTTTTATGATGATGATGAGGAGTTCTCCTACATGCAACTCTCTGGCGGGTCCATGTAGACCTGGAGTTGCATCATCGGGGCTATAGGGATATGGATAGATGACATTACATTTTATCATTTTGCACATTTTGAAATTATACATGTAATCATTTAACCTGGTAACTTGTTCATACTCTAGGGACTTACAACCATTTATGTGCTTTATATATGTATCATAGTATTCCGCTTGAGTAATTTAACTGTCTCTGGAGTATGATATGCTGTTTTGGTATAATCTCATTCATGTTTAATGCACTAATACGGACAACATTTAATCATCATTATCTATGTTGCATAAGTGATGCGTTGGAACTCAGGAGTTGGGCTCCTGCTCGACCCCCAATTTTTAAGGCGCTACAATTCATGGGGTTCTTTGAGCTAGTTTCCACAATATTCTCGCTTTCAACGCTCCTTTTCCTCATGGGAAAGAAGAGGGCACTCGTAGATGAAGCCGGGCCTAGCCGCCCTACCCGTTCAAAGAAGCAGGCAAGCACCAAGGCTATAGTCGAGCGAGAGCGAAGGACGAAGCGGGATCTTGATCTCCAGATTCTACTCGAAAGAGCTCTACCAACAGACATCGGACATGGTAGGTTTCAGGGTCGTAGAGTTGTCTTTGAAGCACACATGGAAAAAAGGCTATTTGGGTTATATCCGGTGATGAACCTCCTGTTGGACTCCGGATGGGGTCCCATATTTGAAGGCAAGTCCCCTGCGTGTGAAAGCACTGTCCGAGCCTTCTATGCTCACATACGGGATCCACTACTGTAGCCTTTATAGTTCACTATCCCCGTGGGACGGCAAGAAGTCATTGTCGATGTCAGTGTAATGGCCCGAATTATGGGGATTGGATGTGGCAAGGTGCATGCTAGTGAATCGCATCTCAAGTATACACGTGAAAGAGATCGCTGTACGTGGTTTCTTTATGGCCGACTGGTCACTGGAAGCGAGACGATTACCTCCCATTGACCAAGATGACTCATGACTTCCGCCTACTCCACCACATATTCACATACAATGTGTATCCTAGGTGGAGCAATCACACTGAATGCACGCAGTTGATGGTGGACTTCCTATACAGAGCTGGGTAGGGAGACAAGCTATGTCTGCCTACGTTTATCCTGCTACAGATAGTCCAGACCGCACGTACTATTAGGGGAGATATTTCACTCCCATTTGGCCAACTTATATGCAAGATTGCTCGTGATTTCGACTACAGACTTAATGCAGATGAGCTTGCCCTGATCCACTTCATCAATGACACTACGCTTAACAACATGGGAATTAGGCCGCGACAACATCAAGCCCATCTTGACGAAGATGGAGATGAGATTGAGGAAGAAGAAGAAAGCAGTGAAGAAGAGGAGGAAGAAGAAATAAAAGAAGGAATTGTGGGGGAAGGAAGTGATGAAGAGGGAAGTGATGAGGAAGAGCAGAGAGAAGAAGAAAAGGAGGCCCAAGACTCTGATGGGGGCCATCCTCCTACTACACATGAGCACCACCGTGATCGAGCTACCTTAGAAGCCCGCTTGAGGAAAGCCAGGCCGCCCTGAGACAGGAGGTCAGAGAAATCCAGGCCAAAGTGAAGCAAAAGCTTGAAGAAAATCAAGCTTACCTAAAGAAGAAAAGCAAGAAGATGTCCCGCACTCTGAAGACCCTCCTGTGCTGTATGCAGGACAAGGGTGCTCCTCCACTATCACCAGACTCGGACGACTAGTCTTATGTTGTAGACGTCTTTCGGTTTTCTTTGTTTTCTTGCTTTCTATGTGATAGCCTTGATAGGCTTAGTAGTATGTTAAAGTTGTTTGTGTGTTTTAGTGTTTAAAGTTTTGTTAGATTAGCTCACATGCATCTTTTGTCATGATCCATGTAAGACTACATCTCATGTATTGTGACAATTTTTGGTTAAATGAAATGCATGAAGCTTCTTTTGTTATGGAAAGTGTGGAATTTTTGGCAAATTGGGTGTTGTTGTGCTAAATCTTACACGTGTTGCACCCTATGTTGTATGTAGGGAATGCCCCCTAAGAACACTCGGAGCACTGCACGTCTCGCACTTGGCAGATTGTTTGACGGGGCACCTCCCCCAAGTGATAGCCATACGGACCCTAGCTTGGGCCCGGACTTTGAGACAATGTCGGATTCACAGCCGGCCACTAGCCCCACAAATGGGCCAACTCCTTTTGCACCACCTGTTCCAGAATAGAATCGCGCGTCCTCATCGATGCCGCACATGCCTCAGGCGGCCCCTCCTCCTGATAAGTTAGAGCAAATTATGCTCCTGATGCAGCATCAGCAAATTTGGACCACGATCACAGGGGCCCTTGCCCAGAACATGAACGTGGTCCCACCTGCACCACCTATGCACCCGGATGGAAACATGAATGCCAGCAGTTTATTTGAGTGCTTCCAGCATTTCCGACCTCCCACCTTCGCGGGCACTTACAGGCCCGAGGAAGCCGAGTACTGACTAGATCGCATCTTTAAGATGCTGAAGCCACTGCACTGCACTGAGGCAGAGCAGGTTGAGTTGGTTACATACATGTTCGAGAAGGATGCTAGTCTATTGTAACGCCCTGAAATTCGAGGGTCAAGTAGCAACTCAACTCTCGAGTTCCAAAACATCACTTATGCAACATAGATAATGATGATTAAATGTTGTCTATGTTAGTGCATTAAACATGAGTGAGATTATACCAAAACAGTAATTCATACTCCAGATCAATTGTATAAAGGCAAGCGGAAGACTGAAACTGTATATAATTGTATGTAAAAGAAACAAAACCATCACAATCTGCAGAGTATGAACCCAACTGAGTCACCATATACATGTATCTGTTTTATGATCAAAATGTCAAAAATACAACTAGAGAAGTGAGCCCTGTAAGTCCCGTCGATCCAGGCAGTCTAGGCAAAGCCACTAGCATACTACATATACGAGAACTCGTCCTAGTCCTCGTCGTAGTCCGGCTCAGCCTCCTGAGTCGTCACCTCATCTGCACCTAAGACAGAGTCTGGTTGGTGTGTACAACACCGTCCCGTAACGTGGGAGTGAGTAGCTAACTCAGTGGAACAATAAAGCATAGGTTAACATGTTATCAATGCAGTCAAACAACAATGATAAAGCAGTACAATTGAACTTCCTAACTACTCTTATTAATGCAAGTATGAAATGCAGTCATGATGCATGCCCTCACCGACATACTCCCTCAAGCAACACCATCTTACGTTCGTGGCATGCGTTCATTCCTCAGTGCTCTACATCTTCCAGGCACATGCAGTGCGATGATGAGTATGATTACCGAGTTGTTATTAGTCCATTTCAAACAGCAGGATTGGGAAACTAAGGTACCTCCCTTGTATCATTTCCAAATTTGATCCATTTTAGGGTCGTCAAACCTAGATAATCTCATACGATAGTGGGGTTCTAAGGGGCTGCAAAGGCTGCCAGAGCTGTTACACGCAACTGTTATACAACTCCCCCATCACCTTCTTAACGGTTTATCACTAAATTGATACAGGCCTAGTTCATATTCGATACATCGCGGCAAAACTCGTCGCTTCACCGTAAATTTAGAGTATGCTCGAGGTCACTACAAAGGGCTCGTCATCAATCAGTGTAGGCCGACAGCTTAAATACAGTGTCCTATACCACCGTATTCGGCTCACGAGTCAAGGTTGCTCACTGGTCACTACGGGGAGGCACGTGGCCCCAACGTAGGCCGACAGCTCTACCACAGTCTCCCATACCACCATGCCCAGCTCATGAGTCTTAGCGGATCGAGGTACCATGGTTAACGGGATTTCACTAGTAAGTTTGGTACCCTAGGTTGAAGCAGTAACGTCCAAACATGGTGAACATACATTAGACATATCGGTTTACTTGATGAGCCTGACTAGCTGGAGCGCACAATTAACTGAACGACATGAAGTGCATAAGCACTTCGCGTGGCCTAACCACTGTCGCCAACAGAAGTACGACTCAGGTTCGTCAAACACATCCTACGTGGCGAAATGAATCTCAACCACGAACTCAAGTCTGGTACCGATTGTCTGGACTATAATCATAGTCCCAAACGCAATCAATCCTTATTCAGAGCATGTGGAGTAAAGCATAATAAACAAAGTAATTCAAGCATGTTAACAACTTGTTACGAAGCACAATGTAAACAAGAAATACAAACACATATATTTCATAGTAAGCGATTAAATTAAACACCCAATCATAGAGGAAATCATATACGTTTCTAAGTTAGTTGAGAATTCCATCTCAACACCCACCTAAAGCACCATCATCCAAGCACTTACTCTCACATGCATTTTCACAAACACTTAGAATACACTATTTCAAGATACATAGTGTATATTAGCAAAACATGTATTTGGGCGAGCCCTTTCGCCAAGTAAGTATTTTACACATATATAATATGTTCATCCAACAAATAATCATGGCAAACACATTTCCAAAATTTATACGTATACGGTACTTTCTACAAATACTAGGAATACAATATATTCAACATAGTTATCGTATAACCGAAAAGTGAAACGGACAGTACTTTGTACATGTGAAATTACATACAGATCATGAATCTATCATTATCTGACATTGAAAGCGTTGAAAACCATAACCTATACACCTAAAGTCTTCACCTTTCGTCCTAGAATCGTAACGAATCCGATAGGTTTGCTAAGCTTTTGTATTCGGCAGTTTGGTAACCTATAGAATGAAATAGGTTAGCTATTTCTGTAACGCCCTAAAAATCGGGGGTCGAGCATAAACTCAACTCCCGAGTTCCAAAACATCACTTATGCAACAAAATGAATGATGATTGAATGTTGACTGTATTCGTGCATTGAACATGAGTGAGATTAAGCCAAAACAGCATATCATACTCCAGAGACAGTTAAGTTTGCAAGCGGAAGACTGTGATAGATAGATAAAATATATAACTTATGATGAGTCTCCAGAGTGTGATAACATTACCAGGTTAAATAAATACAAGTGCAGTTCTAAAATTTACCAAATGTGATGAAGTGTAATGCCTTCTATCCCAAGAACCATAACCCCGTCAATACAATACCAGGTCTTCATTGGCCTGTCAGAAAGTTACATGTAGGAGAACTCCTCCTCCACATCATAGAAGTCCAGCTCTGCTTCATAAGCATCGCCATCACCTGAAACTCAATAAATCTGGTGGGTGTTCGGAACACCGTCCCATAACGTGGGAGTGAGTGATCAACTCAGTGGAACAGTAAAGCATAGGTTAACATGTTATCAATTCAATCAAGCAGTAATGATAAAGCAGTACAAATCAAACATTTCTAACTACTCTTGTAAGTGCGAAAATGAAATGACATGATGCTGTATGCCCTTGCCAAACCACCCTCAAGCGACATCATCTTACGTTCGCGAATGCTTACTCCCTCAGTGCGCCACATCTACAAAGCACATGCGGTGCGATGATGCTCATGATTACCAAGTTTTTATTAGTCCATTTCAAACAGCAGTATTGGGAAACTAAGGTACCTCCCTTGTATCATTCCCAAACATGATCCATTCTAGGGTCGTCAATCCTAGTTAATCTCATACGATATTATGGTTTGAGAAGCGTAGTGAAGGCATCGCAAAGGCTCGTCACCCGTCAGCGCGGATACAGATCTCACCGTATGCGGCTCAATTGCTGGCCGTCAGCTCGAGTACAGGTCTCACCGTACTCGGCTCAATCACTAGCCGTCAGCTCAAGTACAGGTCTCACCGTACTCGGCTCCACTCATACTCTAGTTGCTGTGAAAGACTCGTCGCCAATCACAGACCCTTGGAGTATACTCGAAGATACTACGGAGGACTCGTCGCCCGTCAGCACGAGCACAGGTCTCACCGTACTCGGCTCTCGCCGTAAGTATCGACAGCTCGAATACAGTGTCCCATACCACCGTATTCGGCTCACGAGTTTGGTTGCGCAATGGTCACTACGGGGAGGCACATGGCCCCAGCGTAGGCCGACAGCTCGACCACGGTGTCCCATACCACCATGCCCGGCTCATGCGTCTTAGCGGATCGAGGTACCATGGTTAAAAGGGGTTTCACTGGTAAGTTTTGTACCCTAGGTTCAAGCAGTAGCGTCCAAACAGGGTGAACATGCATAAGGCAGATCGGGTTACTTGATGAGCTCGACTAGCACGATCGCCCGTTGAGCTGCACGACATGAAGTGCATAAACAACTTTGTGTGGCCTAGCCACTGCCGACAGGCAACGCACGACCCGAGTTCGTCGAACACATCCCACGTGGCAGATGAATCTCAGCCACGAGTTCAATCCCGTTACCGATTGCCTGGGCCATAATCATAGCCCCAAACACAATCAATTGCAGATAGATAAAGCAGTAATGGATCAAGATTCAAATCATATAATCAAAGTCTGGTATTATCCGTTTAGGGCTGCCAGGGCTGTTGCACACACTCGTTACTTACCGCTCCCCCATCACCCATGACGGATCATACAACGTAAATATAAATTTAAACATATGCATTACATAGTTAAAATCATAAAGCAGTTGAGCATGTTATGAATCACAACACAAGCATGAGTTTACAGATGTTCAATTCCTAATCACACAACTATCCAAGGAGATCATACATATAGTTAAAAGAGGTTGAGAATCATATCTCAACACCCTTATACATTATGATTTGCTAACTACTACTCATTCAGACATTTCAAGAAACACTTAAACAAACATACATCAACATACATGACATATGTCGATCACATAGGCATTAGGCCAAATCCTTTCACTAGGGAGTTGCCCCAATCATAATACGCGTACACCCACGACAGATAGTCATGGCAAGCAGGAATCCAAGTTCCATATTCATACAGCCATTTCCACAAACACTTGGGCCACACATTTTAGCATATATAGTGTATATTGGCCGTGGCGTGATTTAGGGCAAATCCTTTCGTCAAAGGGGGTATCGCCATACATCAATCATGAATCCATGACACATTAGTCATGGCGAGCACGAATCAGAATTCTATACTCATTCAGCCACTTTCACAAACACTTAGAATACACTATTACAACATACATGGTGCATGTTAACAAAACATGTATTAGGGCTATCCTTTAGGCAAGCAAGTATTTTATCTATGTATAATATATTACTACAGCAAATAATCATGATAAATACATATCCAAAATTTATACGTATACAGTATTTTCTAGAATACGCAATTTCAACATACATAGCATTTACAAGTGAACATGTATTACGGCGATTCCTTTCGCCAAACTAGTATTTTATCCATATATAGTATAATCATACATTAAATAAACATGTCAAACATTTCTCCAAAAAAATACGTATACGGTATTTCTACGTATACCTAGAGTATGTGAAATTCCATATTCTACAACGTTAATCGAAACAGGAAACGGAAAGCACTTTGTACATGTGCATTTGCATGCAGATCATGAATCTATCATTATCTGACATTGAAAGCATTGAAAAACGTAACTTATACACTTAAAGTCCTCACCTTTTGTCGTAGAATCGTAATGGAGTTGATAGGTTCGCTAAGCTTCCGTATTCGGCAGTTTGGCAACCTAGAAAACGAAATAGGTTAGCTATTTCACAACCTACAACAGTCTAAACCCCAAAACAGATTAGGGTTAGGGTTTCTTACCTAGAAACGACGCCGGAAACGCCGGGAAATGTCTGGAAAGGGGCGGTGCAGCCCGTTGGTGGCAGGGAACGACGGCAGGGAGATTCTCCCACTTCTCCCTCACTTTCTCTCTCTTTTTCCCTCTCTCAATTCCAAATTCGTATGGCTGCTATGAGAGAGGGTTTAAGGTCCTTATATAGTCTCAAAACTCACCGAAATAGACTCTTATTCAAGGGTTACTGCTAATATAGGTAATTCGTCACTTTTCCAGCTCAAAAGAGAGGTTCTGGTGGCCCTCCTTGAGCCAAACATCAGACTTAAGCTCACCACACATGGATCTACGTGGGATTACGTTTTCGACTCGATCGGATTCCCAGATCGCACGTGGCGGACCACTTTCAGTTCAACGGTCAGTGGGCCACGATCCGAAATTCCAAGTACATGTAAATGTTCCTGAAATTTTTCCTGATCCGAGGGTGTAATTTGGTCTGATTCTGACGGTCTGGTTGCTTAATACTGATGCGCAAACGAATGATGCCAGATTACTATTCCAGATATTTATTTTGGAATGGGAATAGTGTTTTTCACACTCCCTCGCTCCGTATCGAAACGAATGGCCGTGGGACATCGGCTGGACCTGATTTTTGAGATGGTTGTCAAGCCTAGCGAGGCGGTCCTAGTTCCTTAACTTCGTGTTAATCGGACTTCCGATGTGCGGTCTAGACCTAATACGAAGTTTCAAGTCATTCCCGAGAGTAGCCGGGAAAAGAGTTTGGTTCTAAACTTTAGGGAAACCTAGAGTCATTGATATTGCAAGTTTTGGGTCTTGCAGATCGTATTTAAAGCGATCCCAACGGATTTCATGGCTAATCGAGTTTTGCACTTAGTTAACTTTGTTAAATTTCTAAAGGATTTAATCCTAATTGTTTTCTGGTTGAGATGGTACTTAGGCCTTTGTAGTTTGTATATAAAGTGATCCAAGTTTTACTACTTAGCTAGTTTAAGATAGTGTCTAGGGCGAAAGTGCTTTGAATAAAATGAAAGCACAAGGTAGTGAAGGGTGGGATTTGTGAAGGAAATGGGTTCCGAAGCGATTTTAGACTGTGGGGTTCAGTTCTGACGAAATAATAAGGTGTTAGGAGCAACCCATTGCCTAAGGACATCTAATCCCAGGTTGGAAAAAATCCAGGATGTTACAATTTCATAACCTACAACTATCAAAACCCCAAAACAGGTTAGGGTTAGGGTTTCTTACCAAGAAACGAAGATGGAAATCGTCGGGAAAGCGATGAGAAGTGAGTGGTGAAGCTTGTGTAGCGCGCAGGGAAAAAGGGTAGGAAGAATCCTCCCACAACTCTCTCACTTTCTCTCACTTTTCTAGGGTTTTTCTCAAATTCGTATGGCTGAATGAGAGAGGGTTTTAAGGTCCTTATATAGCCTAAAAAGTCACCAAAATGACTTAAGGTCAAGGTATACTTAGCTTATAACCAAAGTGAGTCAGTTTCAACTCAACGGAGGACTTCTGGCGGGCCCCATTGAGCCAAAGGTCGGACTTAAGCTCACCAACCTTGGATCCAGGTGGAGTTAAGTTTTCATTCTAGCCGGATTCCCAGATCACGTGTGGCGGACCAGTTTCAGTTCAACGGTCAGTGAAACTCGATCAGAGATTTCAAGTACATGGACAAGTGTATAAAATTTCCCCTGATCCGAGGGTGTATTTGGGTCAGATTCTGATGGTCAGGTTGCTCAATACTGATCCGCAAGCGTCACATGCTAGATTTCATAAATCCTTATTTATCTTGGAATTATTTTCATGTTTCTCACACTCCTCGCTCCGGACTTAAGCGAATAGTCATGGGACACTGTCTGGATTTGATCTCCAACATGGTTGTCAAGCCCAGCGAGGCGGCCCTAAGTCTATAACTTCGTATCATTCGGACTTTCGATGTGCGGTCCAGATCTGATTCAGATTTTCAATGTGCTCCCGAGAGCAGTCGAGTAATGAGTTTGATCCTAGATTTTAGGGTAACCTAGCGTCATTGATTCTACAAGTTTTGGGTCTTACAGATCGTATTGAAAGTGATTCAAACGGATTTCATGGCTAATCTAGTTTAGCACTTAGTTAACTTTGTCAAATTTCTAAAGGATTTGATCCTAAGCGATTTCTGCCTGAGGTGGTACTCGGGCCATTGTACGGAATTTTTTTCGAGTCGTTACAATCTACCCCCCTTAATGAAAAATTTCATCCTCGAAATTAGTACCTTTTCGTACTCCTCGAGGAGCTGAGGGTAGTTCTTTCGGATCTTGGCTTCTATCTCCCAGGTAGCTCCCTCCTCTGTATGATGCGTCTACAATACCTTCACGAGTGAAATCACTTTGCTACGCAGTACCTGCTCCTTCCTGTCAAGGATACGTGTCGGGCGCAGCACATATGTAGCATCCTCACTCAACTGTACCTGCTCCCATCTGATAATGTGTGAAGGAACAGGAACGTACTTCTTCAGCATAGATATATGAAATATATTATGTACAGCGGCAAGTGGTGTGGGCAAAGTGAGACGATATGTCACAACACCCACTCGATCAAGTATCTGAAACAGACCGATGAACCTCGGTGTGAGTTTCCCCTTCTTCCCAAACTGAAGGACTCCCTTCATAGGAGAAACTCTGAGGAATACATGATCTCCACCTCGAACTCAAGCGGTCGTCGCCGTGTATCGGCGTAACTCTTCTACCTGCTCTGCGCTGTAAGAAGTAGACACCTGATAATGTTGATATTCTCTGAGGTCGCATGTACCATGTAACATCCCGGATTTTTTCCAACCTGGGATTAGACGTCCTTAGGTGATGAGTCAATCCTAACACCGGTTTAACTTCTCAAACACTCGATTAAAGCCTCAAATCCCTTTTCCAACCATTTTCTTCACAAATTCCACCCTTTACCACCTTGATCTTTCAATTTTTCAAAGTACTTTCACCCTAGACACTATCTTAAACTAGCTAAGTAGTATAACTTGGATCACTTTATATACAAACTACAAAGGACTAAGTACCATCTCAGACAGAAATCTTATAGGACTAAATCCTTTAGAAATTAGGTGAGATTTAGCTAGTGTTAAACTAGAGTGCCTGTGAAATTAGCACCAATCACTTTTAAAACGATCTGCAAGACCCAAAACTTGTAGAATCATTGACGCTAGGTTACCCTAAAATCTAGGATCAATCTCATTACCCAGCTGCTCTCGGGAGCATCTCGAAACTTCGTATCAGATCTGGACCGCATGTCGGAAGTCCGATTAACACGAATTTAAGGAATTAGGACCGCCTTGCTGGGCTTGACAACCATCTCGGAAATCAAATTCATATAGTGTCCCAGCGCTATTTGCTTGAGCTCGGAGTGAAGAGTGTGAGAAATGTGAAATTATTTCAAAATAAAATATCTTGAATAGTAATCTGGCACCTCTCGCTTGCGGATCAGTTTTAAGCAACCAGACCATCAGAATCAGACCAAATTACACCCTCGGATCAGGAGAAATTTCATACACATTTACATGTACTCGGAATCTCCGATCGAGATCCGCTGACCGTTGAACTGAAACTGGTCCACCACGCGTGATCTAGAAATCCCACTGAAACGAAATGAGCTTAATTCTGACCTTTGGCTCAAGGAGGCCCGCCAGAAGTCTTCCGTTGAGCTGAAACTGACCCGTTTTGGTTATAACCTAAGTATACTTTGACCTAGAGTCTATTTCGGTGAGTTTTTAGACTATATAAGGACCTTAAACCCTCTCTCATTGCAGCCATACGAATTTGAGAGAAACCCTAGAGAGAAAAGAGAGAAAAGAGAGAGAAAGTGTGGGAGCAGTGGGAGATTCTCCTTGCCACTCTTCCCTGCCGGTCCATGAGCTCCACCACTCCGTTCTAATCATTTTCCCGGCGATTCCTGCTCCGTTTCTAGGTAAGAAACCCTAACCCTAATATGATTTGGGGCTTGGGTGGTTGTAGGTTATGAAATAGCTAACCTATTTCGTTATATAGGTTGCCAAACTGCTGAATACTGAAGCTTAGCAAACCTATCGACTTCGTTTTGATTCTACGACAAAAGTTGCAGACTTTAGGTGTATAAATTATGGTTTTCAACGCTTTCAATGTCAGATAATGATAGATTCATGATCTGCATGCAATTGCACATATACAAAGTGTTGTCTGTTTTCCGTTTCGATTAAAGATGAAAAATATGGAATTCTACATACTCTAGGTATTTGTAGAAAGTACCGTATACGTACAAATTTTGGAAATGTGTTTGACATGATTAATTGTCGTATAAATATATTATATGTGGATAAATTACCTGTTTGGCGAAAGGACTCGCCCTAATACATGTTTTGTTTATATACACTATGTATGTTGAAATTGTGTATTCTGGAAAGTACAGTATACGTATAAATTTTGGAGATGTGCTTACCATGATTATTTGTTGTATGAATATACTATATATGGATAAAATACTTGCTTGGCGAAAGGTTAGCCCTAATATATGTTTTGCTAACATACATCATGTATGTTGTAATAGTGTATTCTAAGTGTTTGTGAAAATGGCTGAATGAGTATAGAATTCTCATTCGTGCTCTCCATGACTAATTGTCATGGATTCATGATTGTTGTATTGGCAATACCCCTTTGACGAATGGATTTGCCCTAAATCACGCCACGACCAATATACACTATATATGTTAAAATGTGTGGCCCAAGTGTTTGTGGAAATGACTGAATGAATATGGAACTTGGATTCCTGCTTGCCATGACTATCTGTCATGGGTGTATTCGTGTTATGATTGGGGTAACTCCCTAGTGAAAGGATTTGGCCTTATACCTATGTGATCAACCTATGTCATGTATGTTGGTGTATGTAGTCTAAGTGTTTGTTACAAAGTTTGAATGAGTAGTAGTTAGTAAATTGTAATGTATAAGGGTGTTGAGATATGTAACGCCCTGAAAATCGGGGGTCGAGCATAAACTCAGCTCCCGAGTTCCAGAACATCACTTATGCAACAAAATGAATGATGATTGAATGTTGACTGTATTCGTGCATTGAACATGAGTGAGATTAAGCCAAAACAGCATATCATACTCCAGAGACAGTTAAGTTTGCAAGCGGAAGACTGTGATAGATAGATAAAATATATAACTTATGATGAGTCTCCAGAGTGTGATAACATTACCAGGTTAAATAAATACAAGTGCAGTTCTAAAATGTACCAAATGTGAGGAAGTGTAATGCCTCCAATCCCATGCACCATAGCCCCGTCAATACAATATCAGGTCTTCATTGACCTGCCAGAGAGATACAGATAGGAGAATTCCTCCTATCATCATAGAAGTAGTCCGGCTCTGCTTCACAAGCATCGCCACCACCTGAAACTCAACAAATCTGGTGGGTGTTCGGAACACCGTCCCGTAACGTGGGAGTGAGTGATCAACTCAGTGGAACAGTAAAGCATAGGTTAACATGTTATCAATTCAATCAAGCAGTAATGATAAAGCAGTACAAATCAAACAATTCTAACTACTCTTATTAAATGCAAGAATGAAATGACATGATACTGTATGCCCTTGCCAAACCACCCTCAAGCGACATCATCTTACGTTCGCGAATGCTTACTCCTCAGTGCGCCACATCTACAAAGCACATGCGGTGCGATGATGCTCATGATTACCAAGTTTTTATTAGTCCATTTCAAACAGCAGTGTTGGGAAACTAAGGTACCTCCCTTGTATCATTCCCAAACATGATCCATTCTAGGGTCGTCAATCCTAGTTATTCTCATACGATGTTATGGTTTGAGAAGCATAGTGAAGGCATCGCAAAGGCTCATCACCCGTCAGCGCGGATACAGATCTCACCGTATGCGGCTCAATTGCTGGCCGTCAGCTCGAGTACAGGTCTCACCGTACTCGGCTCAATCACTAGCCGTCAGCTCAAGTACAGGTCTCACCGTACTCGGCTCAACTCACACTCTAGTTGCTGTGAAAGACTCGTGGCCAATCACAGACCCTTGGAGTGTACTCGATGATACCACGGAGGACTCGTCGCCCGTCAGCACGAGCACAGATCTCACCGTACTCGGCTCTCGCCGAAGTATCGACAGCTCGAATACAGTGTCCCATACCACCATATTCGGCTCACGAGTTGATTGCGCAATGGTCACTACGGGGAGGCACATGGCCCCAGCGTAGGCCGACAGCTCGACCACGGTTCCCATACCACCATGCCCGACTCATGCGACTTAGCGGATCTAGGTACCATGGTTAAACGGGGATCGCCACTGGTAAGTTTGGTACCCTAGGTTCAAGCAGTAGCGACCAAACAGGGTGAACATGCATAAGGCAGATCGGGTTACTTGATGAGCTCGACTAGCACGATCGCCCGTTGAGCTGCACGACATGAAGTGCATAAACACTTCGTGTGGCCTAGCCACTGCCGACAGGCAACGCACGACTCGAGTTCGTCGAACACATCCCACGTGGCAAATGAATCTCAGCCACGAGTTCAATCTCGTTACCGATTGCCTGGACTATAATCATAGCCCCAAACACAATCAATTACGAGATATAAAGCAGTAAGGATCAGGATTCAAATCATACAATCAGTCTGGTATTATCCGTTTAGGGCTGCCAGGGCTGTTGCACGCACTCGTTGCTCTCCGCTCCCCCATCACCCACGACGGATCATACAACGTAAATATAGATTAAACATATGCATCACATAGTTAAAATCATAAAGCAATTGAGCATGTTATGAATCACAACACAAGCATGAGTTTGTACATGTTCAATTTCCTAATCACAAACATCAAAGGAGATCATACACATAGTTTATAGAGGTTGAGAATCATGTCTCAACACCCTTATACATTACAATTTGCTAACTACTACTCACTCAGACATTTCAAGTTATACTTGAACTTACATACATCACATACATGACATATGTCGATCACATAGGCATTAGGCCAAATCCTTTCACTAGGGAGTTGCCCCAATCATAATACGCGTACACTCACGACGGATAGTCATGGCAAGTAGGAATCCAAGTCCCATATCCATTCAGTCATTTCCACAAACACTTGGGCCACACATTTTAACATATATAGGGTATAATGGCCGTGGCGTGATTTAGGGCAAATCCTTTCGTCAAGGGGGTATCGCCAATATAACAATCATGAATCCATGACAATTAGTCATGGCGAGCATGAATGAGAATTCCATACTCATTCAGGCATTTCCACAAACACTTAGAATACACTATTACAACATACATGGTGTATGTTAGTAAAACATGTATTAGGGTTATCCTTTAGCCAAGCTAGTATTTTATCCATGTATAATATATTACTACAGCAAATAATCATGATACAACATCTCAAAATTTATACGTATACAGTATTTCTAGAATACACAATTTCAACATACGTAGCATTTACAAGTGAACATGTATTACGGCGATTCCTTTCGCCAAACTAGTATTTTATCCATATATAGTATAATCATACATTAAATAAACATGTCAAACACTTCTCCCAACAAAAATACGTATACGGTATTCTTTTACGTATATCTAGAGTATGTGAAATTCCATATTCTACATCGCTAATCGAAACAGGAAACGGAAAGCACTTTGTACATGTGCATTTGCATGCAGATCATGAATCTATCATTATCTGACATTGAAAGCATTGAAAACCGTAACTTATACACTTAAAGTCCTCACCTTTGGTGTAGAATCGTAACGGAGTTGATAGGTTCGCTAAGCTTCCGTATACGGGAGTTTGGCAACCTAGAGAACGAAATAGGTTAGCTATCTCATAACCTACAACCACCAAAGCCCCAAATCAGATTAGGGTTAGGGTTTCTTACCTAGAAACGGGGCTGGAATCGCCGGGAAAGCGATGAGAAAGGGATGGTGCAGCCCGTGTGGTGGCAGGGAACGACGGCAGGGAGATTCTCCCACTTCTCCCTCACTTTCCTCTCTTTTCCCTCTCTCAAATCCAAATTCGTATGGCTGGAATGGGAGAGGGTTTAAGGTCCTTATATAGCCTCAAAACTCACCGAAATAGACTCATGTTCAAAGGTTACTGCTAATATAGGTATTTCGTCACTTTTCCAGCTCAAAAGAGAGGTTCTGGTGGCCCTCCTTGAGCCAAACGTCAGACTTAAGCTCACCACACATGGATCTATGAGGGATTACGTTTTCGACTCGAACGGATTCCCAGATCGCACGTGGTGGGTCACTTTCAGTTCAACGGTCAATGGGCCACGATCCGAAATTCCAAGTACATGTAAATGTTCCTGAAATTTTTCCTGATCCGAGGGTGTAATTTGGTCTGATTCTGACGGTCTGGTTGCTTAATACTGATGTGCAAGCGAATGGTGCCAGATCACTATTCCTGATATTTTTATTAGGATGGAAATAGTGTTTTTCACACTCCCTCCCTCTCCGATCGAAATAAATGACCGTGGGACATCGGTCGGAGCTGATTTTTGAGATGATTGTCAAGCCCAGTGGGGCGGTCCTGGTTCCTTAGCTTCGTGTTAATCGGACTCCCGATGTGCGATCTAGACCTCATACGAAGTTTTGTTTCAGTCCCGAGAGCAGACGGGTAATGAGTTCGGTTCTAAACTTTAGGGTAACCTAGAGTCACATGTTTTACAAGTTTTGGGTCTTGCAGATCGTATTTAAAGCGATCCCAACGGATTTCATGGCTAGTCGAGTTTGCACTTAGTTAACTTTGTTAAATTTAAAGGATTTAATCCTAATTGTTTTCTGGTTGAGATGGTACTTAGGCCTTTGTAGATTGTATATAAAGTGATCCAAGTTTTACTACTTAGCTAGTTTAAGTTAGTGTCTAGGGCGAAAGTGCTTTGAAAAATTGAAAGCACAAGGTAGTAAAGGGGTGGGATTTGTGAAGGAAATGGGTTCAGGAGCGATTTTAGACTGTGGGATTTAGTTTTGACAAGTTGATAAGGTCTTAGGATCGACCCATTGCCCTAGAACGTCTAATCCCAGGTTGGCAAAAATCCGGGATGTTACAAGATATGATTCTCAACTCTTTTAACTAGGTGTATGATTTCCTTGGATAGTTGTGTGATTAGGAATTGACTATGTACAGACTCATGCTTGTGTTGTGCTTCATAACATGCCCAACTGCTTCTATGATTTTATCTATGTAATGCATATGTTTAAATTCATATTTACGTTGTATGATCCGTCATGGGTGATGGGGGAGTGGTGTAACGATTCCGTGCAACGGCCCTGGCAGCCCTAAACGGATAATACCAGACTTGATTATATGATTTGAATCTTGATCCATTACTATTTTATCTATCTGTAATTGATTGTGTTTGGGGCTATGATTATAGTCCAGGCAATCGCTAACAGGATTGAATTCGTGGTTGAGATTCATTTGCCATGTGAGATGTATTCGATGAACCCGAGTCGTACTTCGGTTGGCGATAGTGGTTGGCCACACGAAGTGCTTATGCGCTTCATATCGTTCAACTTGTTGTGCGCTCAAGCTAGCCGAGCTCGTCAAGTAACCCGACATGTCTAATGTATGTTCACCATGTTTGGTCACCACTGCTTGAACCTAGGGTACCAAACTTACCAGTGAAATCCCTTTTTGTAAGTGCTATGGTCTCATGCTCCTTTGGTTGTCAAATTTTGTTGTGTCAAAACATCTATCTGTGTCTTGTGTTTGTATGGTGATTTATATGTATTCAAGACACTGCATAAACACTTCATGACATTGGATGTCTTTAAGAAATACAAAGTATACTTCATCATCCTATCAATGTTTAAAGCTACAATGTTGAAGTTCAAGTCTCAAGAAACAACTTCAAGACTCAAGAAATGACTTCAAACTCAAAAGCAACGCATGAAGTAGTTTTCACGCTGATGAAGATCTCAAGATTAAAGCTACAACAAGTTCAAGATCTCAAGCTTGATATGGTTCAAATATCTACATATGTTGAATGGTTGAAGTTCAATGTCCATACGACATGTTTCAGGTTTGACTGACCTTAGGTTGACCTTATAAGTAGGTCACTTTGGATACATAAATCAAATGTTTATTTTACGTAAGTTTGGTCTATTCTACGACCACTCCTAGCTCCTGTTCGACCAGTCCTAGCATTGGTTCGACTAGTCCAAGAAATTCCACGACCAGTCCTAAGTTGTTGAAGATTTTCAAAATTTTTTGGTACACCTACGACCAGTCCTGGAGGTCCTTCGACCGGTCGTAGGAGTGTCTTCGATTCGTTCTCGACCAGTCGTGGGGCTACGACTTAAAGTCCAACAAGCTAATCTATGGTCCTACGACCAGTCGTAGAGAGATACTACCAGTCGTAGGTGACCCACGACCAGTCGTAGGCTTCCCACGACCAGTCGTGGAACGACAAATATCCGTTAGAGCTATGACCAGTCGAAGGTTTCTAAGACCAGTCGTAGACGCGATTTTTGTCTCTATAAATTGAACACGAAATTCAGAGTTTTCATAATTCAACTCGATTCAATTCAAGAAACTTCAAGTGATCACTCTGAGATAAGTCTGTGTTTATTTTAAGCTACGTTGTGCTTATTTAATATTCCTTTTTGCCAGCTTATTTAATTTAATTTTGTTTCTGTATTCCAATCTTATTTGAAAAGAGGATTTACCTTATTCCTTCTTCTTGGAATCAAAATCAAATATAGCTACGCCCAACTAGTTAAAATCTAAAATCTATTAGAATTTAGAACCATATTAAAGTGAGTATTATAAATTGAACTTTGACATTCAATCATCTACTCCGATTGGTTCTACTGGGCTGCTATGAAAAGGAGAAATCCAGGTATTTTACAGTTCTATAAAATTTCATTCCTTTTGGTTTTGTTTGAGGTTAAGCCAAAAAAATCTCATTGTATTGGTTATCTGAGGAGAGCCAGAAAACTCAGAAAAGAGGGGTTTTTGAATTGTGTAAGCCCGAGTGAAAAAGACACAATTATAAAGGTTTTGGGTGAACCTGTGAAAACCTATTTGATAGTGAACGCTAATATCCCCTGTGTGAGGATATTAGGAGTGGAGTAGCATTCTGTGTGGCTATTGAAAGACAGTTGGTGTACACACAGGCGAACCACTATAACTCTTTGTCTTGTGGATTGAATGCTTGCTTAATTTTCATATCTTTTATCATTCAATTGTGTGGAATGTACAAGTGGATGTGAATGTTGTAACTATTACATTTCAAGCAAGTGTGGGGATTGTTGTAATAATTTAGATCTATATTTCTGCATTTAATTTCAATTCCTTGCTATTAATTTATTTCTATTAAAATGAGTCCTTGATCGAAAAGATGTTCTAGAAATAAGGTTGTCCTACCATAAGCCCTTGTTTATTATGGTGTAAGGTTGTCCTTAGAACTGAATTTGTATCAATCTCTCAATACTTATTTATCAAGGTGATTTGATTTCAGCATTGAATTGATTTATAATTGTAAGGCTATTGGTTTTATTTTTATTTCCGCTGATTTTATTTTAATTTGGCATAGTCCTATTCACCCCCCCCCCCCCCCCCCTCTAGGACATATAGCTTGGCCTTTTCAAGTGGTATCAGAGCCTAATAGCTCATTTTTGTTGCTTTTTATTTGGATTTATTTCCTGAGCTAACGATCTAAGCTATATAAAAGATGTCAAATTTTGATAGCCTTTCAGTTACTAGGCCTCCACCCTTTGATGGCTCCAACTATGCCTATTGGAAAGCCAGAATGAGGATCTTCCTCAAATCAATGGATGAAAGTGTTGTGGCAAGCCACAGTGACTGAATGGAATCCTCCTATCATGGAAGTAGCTGGTGTTGATGGTTCAAAATCTATGAAAATTACACCGTATTTCCAATGGACCACACTTCAGAAAAATGAGAGTAGTGCAAATGCTAAAGCACTAAATGCAATCACTTGCGCACTATCACCGGATGAGTTCAAAAGAATCATATCCTGTGATACTGCAAAGCAAGCCTGGGATATATTAGAAATGACACACGAAGGTACATCAATTGTCAAGAAATCTAAAGTCCAACTCCTCACAACTAAATTTGATGAAATTCATATGGAGGAAAATAAAATGTTTATGGACTTTTACACTAGATTGAATGACATTGTAAACTTAATGTGGGGTCTTGGCGATAAGATCCCAGAAAGTAAAGTGTGTGCAAAAATGCTACACTCTCTTCCTGAACGGTTCAATTCTAAGGTAACCGCAATCCATGAACTTCGTGATACGGATAATATGAGGGTAGAAGAATTCGTTGGTTCTTTACAAACCTATGAATTAAGTTTTAAAGCTCCTAAAGGTAAATCTATTGCTTTGAAGTCGTCTAAAGGTATTACTCACGAAAATTCAGATTCAGAAAATTCTGAAGATGATATGGCCCTTTTGGCGAAAAAGTTTTATAAGATTTTCAAAAGTAAGAAAAGAGTCGACTTTCAAAGGCAAATGAAAAGAAACGTTCTAAACCTAAGTCTAAAACTTGGAAGTCTTTGAAAGATAGTCAATGTTACAACAACTCAAGAATATGGGCATTTAGCAAACAATGTCCTAAAAAGGACAGATCCAAAAGGAAGAGTATGTGGCTACTTGGGATGAATCGTCTGATTCTAAAGCCTTCTGAATCAGAAAATTCAGAAACCGAGTCGGGCAGTGAACTTAAGGCCCTTATGACTCTAGCCAAGTTTACTTTTTCAGATCACGATGATTCAATAAGTGAAGAAAATTTGGATAGTATCATGAAAATGATGAAGATCTTCAAGATGCTTACAATGCCTTATATAAGGAAAGTTGTAAAATTGCTGTCAAACTTAAACTTCAAAAAGAAAAGTTTTTTAAACTCAAAGAATGTTTTGAAACCCTTGTTTTAGAAAAATCCCAAATTTCAGATTGTTTTGAAAAATCAAAGTGTGATCTGGAATTCAAAACCTCCCTGATTGAAAATTTGAAATCTGAAAATGAGAAACTTAAAAATGAAGTATCTTCTCTTCTGAGTTTGAAGGACACATGGAGATATGCCCAAGGTGATCCAAAATTAAAAAAATTATTATCCGGATCAAGAAAATGTGGCGCTCGATCCGGGTTGGGCTATGATAAAAATACGTCTCCTAAACAGAAGAATACTCCTTCCAATTTTGTGAAAGGAGAGACTTCTAACTCAAAAGGAAAAGATACTAGTCAAGTTTTTTCTAAAAATACAAAAACTTTTCAAAAACCCAAAAGCGGCTATATAAATTTCAAAAATCAGATTCGAAACACACTAGCTGAAAAAATTGTTGATTTACTTAAGGAGCTATTAAAATCTAACTCAGTAGGTCACTCTTACAACCGTAAACAAAAGAAGACCAACTATTCTCCTAAACCCAAAACAGTTCTGAAATGGGTTCCTAAGGTTGCCTGTTTGGTTGCTCACACTGCTTTCAAAGCTACAAGCCTTTCAAAATGGTACCTAGATAGTGGATGCTCCAGACATATGACAGGCGACAAGGCGCTATTCACCGATCTTAAAGATATGACTGATGGGTCAGTCACATTTGGTGATGGTAGCAACTGCAAGATAATTGGCAAAGGTACGGTCCAACTCTATACCTTCCCTTATTTAAAAATGTTTTATATGTTGAGGGTTTAAAACACAACCTGTTGTTCATATCTCAAATATGCGATAACAACCATAGTGTTAAATTTTCTAATCAAGGTTGTGAAATTATAAACGAAAAGGGTTCTGTAATATTACTGGTCGCAGAACTTCTGAAAACTGCTATATAGTAAGCAATGGTAGCTCATCTAAACAAACGTGCTACATGGTCCATACCGATGAGACAAAATTATGGCATAAACGCCTCGGACATGTACACTACCGAAATTTATACAGATTGAGCAAAGGAGAACTAATTAGAGGTCTACCTAAGATGCAAAAGTAGACAAGATTTGTGGTGAATGCCAGTATGGTAAACAAACTAGGAGCTCTCACAAAAGGTGAACTCCAATACCACCACAAGACCACTCGAGCTTCTCCACATGGATCTTATAGGACCAACAAGAACGGAAAGTCGAGGTGGCAAAAAATACATCTTAGTCATCGTAGATGATTATACAAGATACACTTGAGTTTCATTCTTGAGGGACAAATCAGAAACCCTTGATGAAGTGAAAAAGATTATAAACGGATTCAAACTGAAAAATGTTCTCAAGTCAACAAGATCTGTAGTGATCATGGATCCGAATTTGAAAATAGCGGTTTTGAGAAATTCTGTAGCTATCAGGGAATATCGTATGAATTCTCTGCACCTAAGACTCCTCAACAAAATGGAATTGTCGAGAGGAAAAATAGAGTGCTTCAAGAAATGGGAAATGTTATGTTAAATAGCATGAAGTTCCTAGGAATCTCTGGCCTGAAGCAGTGAATACTGCCTGCTACATTATTAACCGTGTTTATATTTGCAAATTGAATAATAAAATGACTTATGAAATGTTGTTTGAGAAAAAGCCTTCTGTCAAATACTTTCGAGTTTTTGGCAGCAAGTGCTATATTTTGCATGACCGTGAAAATTTGGGAAAGTTCGACACTAAAAGTGATGAAGGGATCTTTTTAGGATATTCTTTAAATAGTCGTGCATATCGTGTTATGAACAACAGGACCGGTGTGATTCAAGAGTCAATAAATGTTGTGATTGACGATCATTTGAATACACCTGTCCCTAGTTCAGATAATGATGAAGTTCTTATACTTGAAAAACAAGAAACTTCATCAAGTGAAACTAATTCTGAATTAAAGACTGTTAAAGATCATCCAACTTCTCAAATACTTGGAAACCCTCTCACTGGTGTGCGCACTCGTAGACAATTATAGGACATATGTAACTACGTATGCTTTACATCCCAGATAGAACCGGTTACGTGAAAGAAGCACTTTCGGATGAAAACTGGATAGTTGCGATGCAGGAAGAACTTAATCAGATTGTCAGAAATGATGTCTGGTACCTTGTTCCTAGACCTAAAGATAAACACATTATTGGAACAAAATGGATTTTTAAAAACAAATCTGATGAACTTGGAAATATTATTCGAAATAAAGCAAGGCTAGTTGTACAGGGGTATACACAAATTGAAGGTATTGACTATAATGAAACATTTGCCCCTGTAACTTGTCTTGAATCAATCAGACTTTTTATCTCCATTGCTTGTTTTAGGAAGATTAAAATTTATCAAATGGATGTAAAAAGTGCCTTTTTGAATGGTGATTTACATGAAGAGGTATATGTTGAACAACCTACAGGGTTTGAAGATCCTAAATTTACTGATCATGTGTATCGTCTTAAGAAAGCTCTCTATGGTCTGAAACAAGCTCCCAGAGCATGGTACGAAAAACTAACTAAGTTTTACTGAGTCATAATTTTCAGATGGGATGTGTTGATAAGACGCTCTTTGTTAAGAAACATAACGATGATATTCTAATGGTTCAAATATATGTTGACGATATTATTTATGGATCAACCTGTACTAACATGACTGTTGAGTTTGCAGATTTAATGAAGTCTAAATTCGAAATGAGCATGGTTGGAGAATTAAATATTTCCTAGGGTTGCAAGTAAAACAACAACCTGATGGAATTTTTATCTCTCAAACCAAATATGCTCTGAACTTAATTAAGAAATTTGGATTTGAGAATGGTAAAAATTTTGATACTCCTATGAGTACAACTTTGAGACTCTCAAAAGACTCTACAGGTAATGATGTGGATCCTAAATTGTATCGTAGTTTGATTGGTAGTTTGCTTTATTTGACTGCAAGTAGACCAGATATCGCTTTGAGTGTTGGTATTTGTGCTCGTTATCAGTCAAATCCTAAAGAATCTCACTTAACTGCTGTTAAGCGGATTATGCGATATGTCACAAGTTCTGCTAAACTGGGTCTCTGGTATCCACATGAGACTAGTGTTCAATTAGCCGGGTACTCAGATACTGACTGGGCTGGAAACATTGATGATAGGAAATCAACCAGTGGTGGTTGTTTCTACATTGGAAATTGTCTTGTTTCTTGGTTTAGCAAGAAGCAAAGTTCTATATCGCTATCAACAGCTGAGGCTGAATACATTGCTGCTGGAAATGCATGTACTCAGCTTGTTTGGATGAAACGTATGTTAAGCGATTATGGAATTACACAGGATTCTATGATTTTGTTTTGTGATAATTCCAGTGCAATAAATATCTCAAAAAATCCAGTTCAGCATTCACGTACTAAGCATATTGACATTAGATTTCATTACATTCGTGAATTAGTGGAAGAAAAATTAATATATTTGGATTACATTCCAACCGAGACTCAACTTGCGGACATTTTCACTAAACCGCTCGACAAAAGCAGGTTTAATAAATTAAAGTTTGATCTGGTATGTGCAATTTAAATTGAATTTGCATGCTTTGGTGTATCATAATGTACATATGTTTGATGTTTTATTTGCTTAAATTTGGAAATCATTTGAAAAATTACAAATTTTAGTCGGTACTCGACCAGTCGTAAGTGTACACGACCGGTCGTGATACGACCGGTCGAACACATCCACGACCAGTCGTGAAGCTCATGAATTCACTTTATTTTGGGGATTTGGCTCTTCTTCTTCATTTCATTTTGTCTCTCCAACGAGCCTAGCCTCGACCAGTCGAACCCACCTTCATGATACTTCAAGGTTAGTGGTTCTTTTACAATTTTCTTGTAGATTCTTATTATTGGTGTTTCAAATTTCACTCTTGTAGAATCTATTTGCTCTTTCATTGCAAGTTTGGGGTTTTCTCTTGTAAAATTTGTTCTATCAAAACCCCACTTCTTCTTTCTTACATCTTATAGTTTCCTTGATTCCTCCTTTGAAAATGGATGCTAGGGGTAAAAAGAAAACTACACGTGGTCCTCTTCATCTAGATCAGCATCTATTACGCAACGTCATCTTCGCTCTCCCGAAAATGATCCTTCAGATGCACGGGATTTGCGTATGCGCAATATTATAGTTGAGCGTCCTGTTAATGTTAATCACATTGCTTCCTTTGGTATCCTTCCTCTGTTGTAATCTGTGGGATGGGATAACATCTTACATTGGGGTGGAGCTGCATACCAGTCCATTGCCCAATCCATGTTTGCGTGTATTTGTGATTCTTCTCTTGAGAATTTAACCTTTAAAATTGATACTCAAGAAGGCTTATTTTCAGTGGATCGACATTTGATAGCTCACCTTATGGAAATACCTGTCAATGATGAGGGCATTCCGATTCATATATTACATGACAAACTCTCAGAATCTGAACGACAAATGCTTACTAGAGATTTGTGTAATTTGGATGTTCACTGGACTCATAAAGGTCATGCACTTCCCTTAAGCTACTTGTTACCCAGACACAGAGTGCTTCACAGGATTTTCATCTCAAATCTATATCCGCGTTCTGGTAATAAAACCAAACTCACTGCATTCATGGTTCGTGTTTTGCATTTTGTCATCTCTGGTGCGAAAATCTATCTACCTTCGTTAATTTGTCACTCCATTCTTTTGTCTCGTCACCATCCAGGTCATAGTGATATTCCCTTTGGTTATTTGATGACTATGCTCGCCAATCATATGCTCATGGCTATGCCTGTTAGAGAAAAACCCATCCATCATCTCCCTTTTAATAATTCCAATATTAATAGATGAATTTAGAATTGGTTCCTGGCCAAGTGGATGCTGGTAGCAGTGGTGCTGAAGCAGGAAATGCAGATCAAGCTGGTGATCTTCCTGGAGACGTAAATATGGATGATTTATTTGAAGAACTTGAGTCAGACTCGGCTGATGATCCTGACTTTCAGCCTTCTGATTTTGATGAGAGGTTGAATTCTCTTCAAGAACAGGTGGCTCAAATTCGTGTTACCCAAGACACTCAATTTTCTTATTTACGCAAATATATGAGGCGGGTTGCTAGGGGTTTACACAAAAGTGATCCATCTAATCCTGCTCCCTCTTCTGGTTCTAACTGAATTTTTATTTGGTCTGTAATAACTAATATTTTTCTTTGCTTTTAGTCTGAACTTTGCTTGCTTACTGACTTTTTGTTGAATTATGCAATATGCTCTCTTGCATCTATATTCCATCTCCTATTTTCCTTATCCTTGCTGCCCTTCTTCCTTTGTCATTTTGTGTCAAAAAGGGGGAGAAGTTTTGGGAGGCTTTGGCTTTGGTTGGATTTAATGATTATGATTAGTTTCATTCATGTTTATTTAAATATGGATGTGCTGCTATTACTCAGGGGGAGTTAAGCTTCTCAGGGGGAGTTATGCTAGATATTGCTTATGATGTCTATATAACTGGTGCATGATTCTATTTGAACCTGTTGTGCCTGTACTTCTCTTTTTCTATTGGAAGTATTATTATTTGGGTGTTTTGTCACAAATTTGACAAAGGGGGAGATTGTAAGTGCTATGGTCTCATGCTCCTTTGGTTGTCAAATTTTGTTGTGTCAAAACATCTATCTGTGTCTTGTGTTTGTATGGTGATTTATATGTATTCAAGACACTGCATAAACACTTCATGACATTGGATGTCTTTAAGAAATACAAAGTGTACTTCATCATCCTATCAATGTTTAAAGCTACAATGTTGAAGTTCAAGTCTCAAGAAACAACTTCAAGACTCAAGAAATGACTTCAAGACTCAAAAGCAACGCATGAAGTAGTTTTCACGCTCATGAAGATCTCAAGATTAAAGCTACAACAAGTTCAAGATCTCAAGCTTGATATGGTTCCAATATCTACATTCGTTGAATGGTTGAAGTTCAATGTCCATACGACATGTTTCAGGTTTGACTGACCTTAGGTTGACCTTATAAGTAGGTCACTTTGGATACATAAATCAAATGTTTATTTTACGTAAGTTTGGTCTATTCTACGACCACTCCTAGCTCCTGTTCGACCAGTCCTAGCATTGGTTCGACTAGTCCAAGAAATTCCACGACCAGTCCTAAGTTGTTGAAGATTTTCAGAATTTTTTGGTACACCTACGACCAGTCCTGGAGGTCCTTCGACCGGTCGTAGGAGTGTCTTCGACTCGTTCTCGACCAGTCGTAGGGCTACGACTCAAAGTCCAGCAAGCTAATCTATGGTCCTACGACCAGTCGTAGAGAGATACGACCAGTCGTAGGTGACCCACGACCAGTCGTAGGCTTCCCACGACCAGTCGTGGAACGACTTTCAAAGATCGTGCTAAATATTTCAAATATTCGTTAGAGCTACGACCAGTAGAAGGTTTCTAAGACCAGTCGTAGACACAATTTTTGTCTCTATAAATTGAGCACGAAATTCAAAGTTTTCGTAATTCAACTCAATTCAATTCAAGAAACTTCAAGTGATCACTCTGAGATAAGTCTGTGTTTATTTTAAGCTACGCTGTGCTTATTTAATATTCCTTTTTGCTAGCTTATTTAATTTGATTTTGTTTCTGTATTCCAATCTTATTTGAAAAGAGGAATTACCTTATTCCTTCTTCTTGGAATCAAAATCAAATATAGTTATGCCCAACTAGTTAAAATCTAAAATCTATTAGAATTTAGAACCATATTAAAGTGAGTATTGGAAATTGAACTTTGACATTCAGTCATCTACTCCGATTGGTTCTACCGGCTGCTACGAAAAGGAGAAATCCAGGTATTTTACAATTCTGTAAAATTTCATTCCTTTTGGTTTTGTTTGAGGTTAAGCCAGAAAAATCTCATTGTATTGGTTATCTGAGGAGAGCCAGAAAACTCAGAAAAGAGGGGTTTTTGAATTGTGTAAGCCTGAGTGAAAAAGACACAATTGTAAAGGTTTTAGGTGAACCTGTGAAAACCTATTTGATAGTGAACGCTAATATCCCCTGTGTGAGGATATTAGGAGTGGAGTAGCATTCTGTGTGGCTGTTGAAAGACAGTTGGTGTACACACAGGCGAACCACTATAACTCTTTGTCTTGTGGATTGAATGCTTGCTTATTTTCATATCTTTTATCATTCAATTGTGTGGAATGTACAAGTGGATGTGAATGTTGTAACTATTTACATTTCAAGCAAGTGTGGGGATTGTTGTAATAATTTAGATCTATATTTCTGCATTTAATTTCAATTCCTTGCTATTCATTTATTTCTATTAAAATTGAGTCCTTGATCGAAAAGATGTTCTAGAAATAAGGTTGTCCTACCATAAGCCCTTGTTTATTATGGTGTAAGGTTGTCCTTAGAACTGAATTTGTATCAATCTCTCAATACTTATTTATCAAGGTGATTTGATTTCAGCATTGTGAATTGATTTATAATTGTAAGGTTATTGGTTTATTTTATTTCCGCTGATTTTATTTTAATTTGGCATAATCCTATTCACCTCCCCCCTCTAAGACATATAGCTTGGCCTTTTCACTTTTAACCATGGTACCTCGATCCGCTAAGACTCATGAGCCGGGCATGGTGGTATGGGACACCGTGGTCGAGCTGTCGGCCTACGCTGGGGCCACATGCCTCCCCGTAGTGACCAGTGAGCAACCAGACTCGTGAGCCGATTATGGTGGTATGGGACACTATATTCGTGTTGTCAGCTTACATTGATAAGGTGATGGGGGAGTGGTGCAACGATGCGAGCAACAGCCATGACAACCCTTTGTAGTGACCTCGAACATACTCTGGAATCGCGGTGAGCCTTAGAGTTTTGCTGCGGTGTATGGAGTATGAACTAGGCCTGTTTCTGTATAGTGATGAATTGTTAAAGAGTTGATGGGGGAGTAGTGTAACCTTTGTGTGTAACGGCCCTAGCAGCCTTTGAAGTGACATAGAAAACACACTATCGTCTGATATTAACTAGGACTGACGACCCTAGAATGGATCATGTTTGAGAATGATACAAGGGAGGTACCTTAGTTTCCCAATACTGCTGTTTGAAATGGACTAATTAAAAACTCGGTAATCATGCTCATCATGCATTGCTTGTGCCTGGAAGATGTGGAGCACTGAGGGATGAAAGCATGCCGCGAACGTGAGATGGTGTCGCACGAGGGAGGGTGTGGTGAGGGCATCCATCATACCCGCATCCATACTTGTATTAATAAGAGTAGTTATGAGTGTTTGATTTTACTGCTTTATCATTATTGCTTGACTGTATTGATAACATGTTAACCTATGCTTTATTGTTCCACTGAGTTAGCTACTCACTCCCACGTTACGGGATGGTGTTTCAAACACCCACCAAACATTGTCTGATTTCAGATGGCGACGCTACTTCTGAGGCGGAGCCGGACCTCTGCAATGACTACGATGCCTGCTTGTATTGGTTGTCTTCTGACGGCTTCACGTGAGCCATGTCCTGATCGGCGGGGCTTTCTGGAATATTGACTAGAGGACCTTACACATTTGGTATATTTTAGGATTGTACTTGTAATTATTTAACCTGGTAATGTTATCACACTCTGGAGACTCATCTTAGTTTATATATTTTATCTATCTATCACAGTCTTTCGCTTGCAAATTTAACTGTCTCTGGAGTATGATATGCTGTTTGGCTTAATCTCACTCATGTTCACTACTCTAATACAATCAACATTCAATCATCAATCATTTTGTTGCATAAGTGATGCGTTGGAACTCGGGAGTCGAGTTTATGCTCGACCCCCGATTTTCAGGGCGTTATAAGATAGCATCAGAGCATGATTTGGATTAAACCGGACCTGGGTTATGGTCACACGACGCACACTGACTCACTCTGACTTAGGAGGGAGCGACGGAACATAGAAACAGTCATAGGTATCTCGATTTCGCCAATTGGCGAAGTTCACTGAAAACGAACGCCGAAATCAAGTCCGTATTCAACCATGGTCGCACGGGTCGACCTTAAAACATTCATAGGCCGTCTATAGATGATTTTAGATTACAATCCACCTCACCCCAACCATTGAAACTTGGTAGAATACGGGATAAGAGTGATGATGATAATTACTCTGAATCCTCGGAGCTTCTCTGGACTCCTCACAGAGACTTCTCGAGTCTACGAGTAAAGAAAGCAGAAAGTAGATATAAATTCTAATAAATTTGAAATTGATTAATGAATGACTAACAACGAGTTCACAACCCTTTAAATAGGGATACCAATTAATGGGAAAGAAATAAAAATCAAACTACAACTAAAACTCCTAGATTTCGCGACTTACCATAAGGTCATGATGTCTACTAGTGCGCAAGGTTTTCGGCCAAAAATAGTAAGTGTCCTATTTGACTTCACCAAACCGTTCTCCTAATTATTCTAAGCTCTTTTCATAATGGGCGTAAGTCCTAAAACCCAACGGAGGAAGAGTAATTAAGTAAAAACTACTATTTTAGTAAAACGAAATTGAAACAGGGAAACGACTATCAATCGGAGGTGTTTTTACAATTCCGGGCTGCATAACCCTACACAGCAGGGTTGGTTGGCTTAATTAGCTCGTTCTACCCCAAATTCATATATTTTACGTCAGATAACTCATTCCGGATTGCAAGATGCGTCCGTTTTTACCCGGAACGACTCGAACTGGAGTCGGGGGACCAAACGCGTCAATTCGGGGGGTGAACTAAGTGGACCCAGGGTGCATTTGGCACCTTGGAGGGGTGGAGAACACCACCCAACCACGGCGGCAGCGCACTGGGCAAAGCGGACCGCGGTAAGGTTGGCCCACTCGGGTTGGGCCGCTGCTGGTCGTGGTCGGCCTGACCCCTAGGTACGTGTGGTGCATGCGAAATTACGGGGGGACCCCTATTTCACGTCATTTTTCCCCCCTCTCTCTCAAACTCCCCTCCAATCTCTCTTTTCCTCCTATTCTTGCTGTTTTCTTTTCAAATCGCCACTTCAATCATCTCATTTCCCATTTTCGGTCATCACCCACTCCCCTCCATTATTTACAGCCATACCTACCTTTTACCATTTCCGTTTCCCTCATTTGGACTCCCACACCCCCCATTTGAAGCTCAAAATTGGGCAAGCCCTCTAACCCATCCAATTCTTCATTTTCCTTTCTTTACTCCTTGTCAGTTGGGCCTCTACAATCCCTGATGAGAACTAAATCTGTGGAAAACCAAAACTCCAGCCCCTTTTCTCCCTTTACGTCCCGTTCAACCAAACTGCATTAGGTGAGTTAGGTGGATAGAATTGTAAATGTAACAATAACTGTATGTGTAGGGTATGGTCCTTGGATTGGGTGTATCCCATGTTTTTCAATACCATGTTTGGAGTGTGTGCAATTAAAAGTAAATTTCGAAATTCCCTTTCCAAGTACACTTAGAAATTCATTATCCTGGGATTTGGAAATCCCATCTCACACTTTCCGACACAAGGCTCATTTTCCAAAGCCTATACCATTAATTTTAATCCCCTCCCACCCTCCTACCAAACAAGCCACTCCCAATCCCGAGGTAGGATTAGCAGTGCAATCCCATTTAATGACCCTTAGAGTTTTGGACCTAGGGCGGTGCTCCTAGTTTTCGACAGACCTGACCGTATAGGAAATCCAACAAATTAATAATGTAAACCCCAGGATCTTCTTAGTTAGTATGAACATGTGTGAAATGTTCGTGCATAGTTAAATTCGAGTTCAGGCAACCCAATTCCAATCAGACAACTTTGACCCTAAGTGATAAAACAATTTCTTTTATTAGAAAGGGTATAAAATCATCTGGTGTATAAGCATAAACTTTAGATTACAACTAGTGGATTACCGCTGCTCATAAGTTGAGCCTAGGCTGCTGATTAGACTAAGAAATGTAAACAACTAAAAATGCTAAGATAATTGAGTGATAGACTTAGTTAGTTGACTTGATTAGGTTGGAACGAGACCCCGTTCCTTTGTTGAATCCCCTCAGTACTCATAGGCTTATTTAACGACTCTTAGGAGGCTTGTTTGATTAGTAACTATTCACGCTTAGAGAAAACTTATATATCCCTTGGATTTAATGATAGGTCAAATCAATACACCCCTTAGAATCGCCTTCTCAAAGACTTAGTACCATCGGGACCACGGAGCAGAGAAACTACATATAAGCGAGGTATTCGCGGTTTGAATCGAATTCTCAATCCTGGTAGTGACCAATGAACCCTATGCTCTGATCAAGCAGAAGGTCGGGATCGACTAGGATTAAGAAATGATATGGCAACTTTCTGTCCAAGCTAGGCAGGAGGTCTATGTATCCGACTCAGACCCACTACACAACATTCCTTCCGTGTTGGCCCAACCACTTGCAACTAAAAGTTTATAACTTCGTCTTCGAGAAGTGTTAAGAACATATAGCCAATAGAGATTTTCTTTTAGGCCCAAGGAATTTCCCAAATTGGCAACAGACAGTATTCCTAGGCCCTAGATTACATGCCATGTCGGCATACATATTGTGCGTATGAACGTAGAAAGATAGCTTGCCTGTTAAGCTAGATATGATTAAAGAGGATAAGTCTGGACCATGACAAAATTCCTTAGTAGGATTAGGCATCTTGCCACAGACTCACACCTGTCCCTGAAATCAACCACGATACCATCATCTTTAACTCCTTTCTATGACCATAGGTACCAATGTCATAGTACACATCATCGATGGAAGGAAGATCATTGTATTGAAGGATTGTTTTTCATTTCATATCAAGGATAGGTGCTACATTTCACCTTGTTCTGACATACGGATCAAGATATAGATCTTGAACCCTGGAGGTAGAAATAAATTTTTAAGGGGGATAGAAAATTATAAGCCAATCTAGTTAAGTCAGTTTATACACCTCTTTGATCTGGGTAGCGCAGCGAAAGCGTGGTGGACCCTACCCCACTGGCCCAGGATCGAAACTGTACTCGTTGAATACGAACATTATAGAAGCCCTAGTAAATTCTACTATGAGAAACCGTTTTAGGATGATCTAGTAAGATTTGATTCACCATTTCCTTGGACGTAAATAATAACAAGGACTCTCTTAGACTAAGACCTAAAGGGTAACCTTCGACATAGACAATTTGAGTCTTTCAATGATGGACACTCCCTACGTTTCTAGAGTGATTGGACTACGGAGTTACTGAAATATACAACTGTGAAACATTCGCGGCTTGACCCAATTCTCAATCCTGGGTGATACCAATGGACTCATTGCTTGGCCGAGCAGAAGACCAGGATCCACCAGGATTCGGAAGGGATACGATGAGCTTTCTACCCCGGCCAGGTAGATGATCGATGTATCGGGATTAAGCCCACCATAAACGTCTCTCCGTGTTGGTCAAACAATGAAAACAACTATCTTACTCTAGATAATTGGGATTTGTTGTCGAGACTCCAAATAGGTAAAGAAATAAATTATAGCGAACCATCAGGGTATGAGAAATGGATAAAGAAATAAGTTTTAAGGGGGGTAGACTAAAATGAACCAGGCTTGTATATACCCTACCACGCGTAGAAACTCGAAATCAATAAAACTTCGGCAAAAGAAATAATTAGTCTTCCCTTATTACCCTTAGTCAATTTCGGGGACGAAATTTTGTTTTAAGGGGGGCAGATTGTAACATCCTGGATTTTTCCCAACCTGTGATTAGACGTCCTTAGGTGATGAGTCAATCCTAACACCGGTTTAACTTCTCAAACACTCGATTAAAGCCTCAAATCCCTTTTCAAACCATTTTCTTCACAAATTCCACCCTTCACCACCTTGATCTTTCAATTTTTCAAAGTACTTTCACCCTAGACACTATCTTAAACTAGCTAAGTAGTATAACTTGGATAGCTTTATATACAAACTACAAAGGACTAAGTACCACCTCAGACAGAAATCTTACAGGACTAAATCCTTTAGAAATTAGGCGAGATTTAGCTATTGTTAAACTAGAGTGCCTGTGAAATTAGCACCAATCACTTTAAATACAATCTACAAGACCAAAAACTTGTAGAATCATTGACGCTAGGTTACCCTAAAATCTAGGATCAATCTCATTACCCGGCTGCTCTCAGGAGCATCACAAAACTTCGTATCAGATCTGGACCGCACGTCGGAAGTCCGATTAACACGAAGTTAAGGAATTAGAACCACCTTGCTGGGCTTGACAACCATCTCGGAAATCAAATCCAGATAGTGTCTCAGCGCTATTCGCTTGAGCTCGGAGTGAAGAGTGTGAGAAATGTGAAATTATTTCAAAATAAAATATCTTGAATAGTAATTTGGCACCTCTCGCTTGCGGATCAGTTTTAAGCAACCAGACCGTCAAAATCAGACCAAATTACACCCTCGGATTAGGAGAAATTTCATACACATTTACATGTACATGGAATCTCCGATCGAGATCTGCTGACCGTTGAACTGAAACTGGTCCGTCACGCGTGATCTGGAAATCCCACTGAAACGAAAACTTAACTAAACGTATATCCAGCGTTAGTGAGCTTAAGTCTGACCTTTGGCTCAAGGAGGCCCGTCAGAAGTCCTCCGTTGAGCTGAAACTGACCCGTTTTGGTTATAACCTAAGTATACTTTGACCTGGAGTCTATTTCGCTGAGTTTTTAGACTATATAAGGACCTTAAACCTTCTCTCATTGCAGCCATACGAATTTGAGAGAAACCCTAGAGAGAGAAGAGAGAAAAGAGAGAAAGTGTGGGAGTAGTGGGAGATTCTCCCTGCCACTCTTTCCTGCCGGTCCACGAGCTCCACCATTCCGTTCTAATCATTTTCCCGGCGATTCCAGCTCCGTTTATAGGTAAGAAACCCTAACCCTCATCTGATTTGGGGCTTTGGTGGTTGTAGGTTATGAAATAGCTAACCTATTTCGTTCTATAGGTTGCCAAACTGCCGAATACGGAAGCTTAGCAAACCTATCGACTTCGTTTCGATTCTACGACAAAAGGTGCGGACTTTAGGTGTATAGGTTATGGTTTTCAATACTTTCAATGTCAGATAATGATAGATTCATGATCTGCATGCAATTTCACATGTACAAAGTGTTGTCCGTTTTCCGTTTCGATTAAAGATGAAAAATATGGAATTCTACGTACTCTAGGTATTTGTAGAAAGTACCGTATACGTACAAATTTTAGAAATGTGTTTGACATGATTAATTGTCGTATAAATATATTATATGTGGATTAATTACCTGTTTGGCGAAAGGACTCGCCCTAATACATGTTTTTCTTATATACACTATGTATGTTGAAATTATGTATTCTAGAAAGTACAGTATACGTATAAATTTTGGAGATGTGTTTACCATGATTATTTGCTGTATGAATATACTATATATGGATAAAATACTTGCTTGGTGAAAGGTTAGCCCTAATACATGTTTTGCTAACATACATCATGTATGTTGTAATGTGTATTCTAAGTATTTGTGAAAATGACTGAATGAGTATAGAATTCTCATTCGTGCTCGCCATGACTAATTGTCACGGATTCATGATTGTTGTATTGGCGATACCCCTTTGACGAAAGGATTTGCCCTAAATCACGCCACGGCAAATATACACTATATATGCTAAAATGTGTGGCCCAAGTGTTTGTGGAAATGACTGAATGAATATGGAACTTGGATTCCTGCTTGCCATGACTATCCGTCGTGGGTGTATGCGTGTTATGATTGGGGTAACTCCCTAGTGAAAGGATTTGGCCTTATACCTATGTGATCAGCATATGTCATGTATGTTGGTGTATGTAGTCTAAGTGTTTGTTACAAAGTTTGAATGAGTAGTAGTTAGTAAATTGTAATGTATAAGGGTGTTGAGATATAATTCTCAACTCTTTTAACTATGTGTATGATTTCCTTGGATAGTTGTGTGATTAGGAATTGAGTATGTATAGACTCATGCTTGTGTTGTGCTTCATAACATGCTCAACTGCTTCTATGATTTTATCTATGTAATGCATATGTTTAAATTCATATTTACGTTGTATGATCCATCATGGGTGATGGGGGAGTGGTGTAACGATTCCGTGCAACAGCCCTGACAGCCCTAAACGGATAATACCAGACTTGATTGTATGATTTGAATCTTGATCCATTACTGTTTTATCTATCTGTAATTGATTGTGTTTGGGGCTATGATTATAGTCCAGGCAATCGGTAACGGGATTGAATTCGTGGTTGAGATTCATTTGCCACGTGAGATGGGTTCGATGAACCCGAGTCATACTTCGGTTGGCGATAGTGGTTGGCCACACGAAGTGCTTATGCGCTTCATATCGTTCAACTTGTTGTGCGCTCAAGCTAGCCGAGCTCGTCAAGTAACCCGACATGTCTAATGTATGTTCACCATGTTTGGTCACCACTGCTTGAACCTAGGGTACCAAACTTACCAGTGAAATTCCTTTTAACCATGGTACCTCGATCTGCTAAGACTCATGAGCCGGGCATGGTGGTATGGGACACCGTGGTCGAGCTGTCGGCCTACGCTAGGGCCACGTGCCTCCCCGTAGTGACTAGTGAGCAACCAGACTCGTGAATCGATTATGGTGGTATGGGACATTATATTCGTGATGTCGGCCTACATTGATAAGGTGATGGGGGAGTGGTGCAACGAATGCGAGCAACAGCCCTGACAGCCCTTTGTAGTGACCTCGAGCATACTTTGGAATCGCGGTGAGCCTTAGAGTTTTGCCGCGGTATATGGAGTATGAACTAGGCCTGTTTCTGTATAGAGATGAATCGTTAAAGAGGTGATGGGGGAGTGGTGTAACCTTTGTGCGTAACAGCCCTGACAGCCTTTGCAGTGACCTAGAAAACACACTATCGTCTGATATTAACTAGGACTGACGACCCTAAAATGGATCATGTTTGGGAATGATACAAGGGAGGTACCTTAGTTTCCCAATACTGCTGTTTGAAATGGACTAATTAAAAACTCGGTAATCATGCTCATCATGCATTGCATGTGCCTGGAAGATGTGGAGCACTGAGGGATGAAAGCATGCCGTGAATGTGAGATGGTGTCGCACGAGGGAGAGTGTGGTGAGGGTATCCATCATACCCGCATCCATACTTACATTAATAAGAGTAGTTAGGAGTGTTTGATTTTACTGCTTTATCATTACTGCTTGACTATATTGATAACATGTTAACCTATGTTTTATTGTTCCACTGAGTTAGCTACTCACTCCCACGTTACGGGATGGTGTTTCGAACACCCACCAGACATTGTCTGATTTCAGATGGCGACGCTACTTCTGAGGCGGAGCCGGACCTCTGCAATGACTACGATGCCTGCTTGTATTGGTTGTCTTCTGACGGCTTCACGTGAGCCATGTCCTGATCGGCGCTAGGATATTGACTAGAGGACCTTACACATTTGGTATATTTTAGGATTGTACTTGTAATTATTTAACCTGGTAATGTTATCACACTCTGGAGACTCATCTTAGTTTATATATTTTATTTATCTATCACAGTCTTCCGCTTGCAAATTTAACCGTCTTTGGAGTATGATATGTTGTTTGGCTTAATCTCACTCATGTTCACTACTCTAATACAGTCAACATTCAATCATCAATCATTTTGTTGCATAAGTGATGCGTTGAAACTTTGGAGTCGAGTTTATGCTCGACCCCCGATTTTCAGGGCGTTACATACCAACTCTGGGTCAATCAAACTGCGCTCGCCAACCTCAGCCCAACAATGAGGTGCCCTGCAAGGACGACCATACAAGGCCTCATATGGAGCCAAGCCAATACTCACCTGGAAGCTGTTGTTGTACACGAACTCTGCATACGGAAGATAGTCATCCCAACTGTCATTGAAGTCCAAGACACAAGCTCGCAACATATCCTCCAAAATCTGGTTCACCCGCTCTGTCTGCCCGTCGGTTTGAGGAACGCAGTACTGAACTTCAATTTCACACCCATCGCTTCCTGAATACGAGTCAAGAAGATAGACGTGAACCGCGCGTCTCTGTTCGACACGATCTCTAGGGGAACTCCATGCAGACGTACAATCTCTCTGGTGTACAGCCTAGTCAGCTCGTCTGTAGAGTTCGTGACTCTGATAGAGAGAAAATGGGCCGATTTGGTCAACCGGTCCACAATCGCCCAATTGAAATCATGTCCCTTCCTCGTCTTCGGCAGCCCCGATATGAAATCCATGGAAATGAAGTCTCACTTCTATTCAGCTATGGGCATGGGCTGAAGTAGTCTAGGAGGTCGGCGATGTTCTACCTTGACCTGCTGGCATGCCAGACAACGAGAAACATACTCTGCTATGTGGGTCTTCATGTCGTCCCACTAATAAGAACGTCTCATGTCCTGGTACATCTTCGTACTACCAGGGTGCATCGCAAGCTTCGATTTGTAGGCAGTCTCGAGCAGTTCCTGTCGCAAGTCATGAATATCAGGAACACATAAGTGGCCACGGTATCGTAAACCCCCATTTGTGTCAACTCTCCACTCGGAGTCCTCGGCGTCGCTAGCTTGCTCTCGAAGCTCAGACAACCGTTCATCGCCCTTCTGGGCCTTGATGATCCTATCATCAATAAGTGGCCGCACCCGAACGTGCGCGACACACTCAAATGGCTCCTCCACGATGAGTTTCTGCTCGAAGTCCCGCATGAACTCTAGCATATCCCACTCTGCTATCATCAGCGGAGCCGCAAATGCAATAGCCTTCTTGCGGCTCAACGCATCCGCCACAAGGTTGGCCTTACCAGGATGGTAGGAGACCTTGAACTTGAAGTCCTTCAAAGTTTCCATCCATCTGCGCTGCCTCATATTCAAGTCTCGCTGCGTGAATATATACTTAAGGCTCTCGTGGTCGCAGAAAAGCTCTAACTCCTCTCCTTAGAGGTAATGTCTCCAGAGCTTCAATGCAAAGATGACAGCTGTTAACTCAAGGTCGTGTGTAGGGTAATTCTCCTCGTACTTCCTTAATTGTCTCGAGGCATACGTAATCACCCTGTCCTTCTGCATAAGAACACAACCCAAACCAAAGCGAGACGCGTTAGTATATATCGTGTACTTAACCCCTTGCTCTGGCAATACTAGCACAGAGGCGGATGTTAGTCTGTCCTTCAGCTCCTGAAAAGCTGCTTCTGCCTTCTCATCCCAGGTGAACTTCAAATCCTTATGCGTCAACTATGACAACGGCTTGGCAATCTTCGAGAAGTCTCGAATGAAGCGTCGATAATACCCTACTAGGCCAAGAAAACTCCTCACCTCGGTAACCGAGCCAGGCTGATTCCAATCCTGAACCACGGCTACCTTAGCAAGGTCCACCGCTATCCCATCCTTAGACACCACATGTCCCAGGAACTTGACTTCTTCCTGCCAGAAGTCGCACTTCTTATACTGCGCAAATAACTGGTTCTTCCTAAAGGTATCCAACACCGCTCTCAGGTGCACCTCATGCTCTTCCTGACTCGTGGAATATATCAGGATGTCATCAATGAATACGATGACGAATCGGTATAAGAATGGCCAAAATACCCTGTTCATCAAGTCCGTGAACACGGCCGGTGCATTCGTAAGAGCGAACGACATCACCAAGAACTCGTAATGCCCAAAATAGGTCCTGAAAGTTGTCTTCTGCACGTCTTCATCTCTAACGCGCAACTGGTGATACCCTGACTGCAAGTCGATCTTCAAGAAATACTTTGCCCCCTTCAACTGATCAAACAGATCATCTATCCTGGGCAAAGGATACTTGTTCTTCACGGTGACCTGGTTCTACCTACGGTAATCAATACACAACCGTAGTGAGCCATCTTTCTTCTTCACAAACAGTACAGGTGCTCCCCAGGGAGACACACTAGGTCGTATAAAGCCCTTCTCTACTAGCTCGTCAATCTGTTTCTGTAGTTCCTCCATCTCACACGGAGGCATACGATAAGTCGGCAGAGTGATGGGTGTCGCACCGGGCGTAAGATCAATGGTGAAGTCGATCTCGCGCCGATGTGGCATCCCAGGAATCGGTTCAAATACGTCCGCAAAAGGCTGAACTACAGGTGTATCCTCAAGCATCAGAACATCAATAGCCTCTAATGAAGAAGCGTAACATCTCAACCGAGTACCGTGACTGACCTGAACCATCAAGTCCATAGGCTGTCACCACCCTAGTCTCGTAGTCGATCTCTGCTCGCATCTCAGTGAGCCAATCCATACTGAAGATAACGTCGTAATGGAATAGGGGGATGACGATTAGGTCAACTAATATCACTCTGCCACCCAAGTTTATCGGGCAGCCCTCACACATACGAGTAACCTCAGATGAAGTCCCTATAGTAGTGATAACCCTCACTCCTCTCGTACGAGCAGTAACTAAACTCGGTCGCTTGACTGCCGTGCATGAAATCATAGAGGTAGTGGACCCAGTGTACACCAATAAGAAGACAGGAGTACCTTGGATGTGTGCAGTGACCTCGAAGGCCATAGACGCTAAAGGTGCAGTCTCTGGTTCCTCTGCTATAAGCGCATGAACACGCGCCTGCTGGGATCGGTTAGGCTGAGGTACCATGGGCCGTTGAGGCGGCCTGAAGCGAGGTGTAGGTGGTCTGAAGGACGGATGTGCAGGTGTCATCCGAAGTGGTGGAGCCGATAGAGCCTGTGGGCGAGGGCGATCAATCATCTGCGGCGGAGAGAACCCGCTATCCCTCATCCGCGTAAAACAGCTCCCAGCAGGATGACCCAGTTTCCCGCAGTATGTACAGGTCACAACAGGGCGCCTCATCGGAGCCACTGGTGTTGCGATCCTAGGAGGCGAATCAGCACGAGGCCTCTTGCCATGAAAAGGCCTGCTCTGAATATCTGGTCATGGTCTCGTAACCATAGCACCACGGGAGCGTGACAGCCGATCAACATCCTGCTCCGCCTGAATGGTCATATGAATCAACTACGCATAGGACGGTATGCGGACACAACACATCTTCGACCGGATGTCAGGTCGCAAGCCCTCAGAGAAGCGTCGAATCCGCATCAGCTCATCAGCAAGTATAGTCGGGACAAAGCGGCCCAACTCTATAAAGCGATGCTCATACTCAGTGACTGTCATGCCTCCCTGTCTGAGACGCAGAAACTTATTCTCCCTCTCGTGTCGGTAGGCCTGAGGGTAATATTTCTCATGGAAACGGAACTCAAATGCTGCCCAAGTCCACACATATCCCACTACGACGGTCCGTAGTATGCTGTCCCACCATAAGCTAGCCTCCTTCTCGAACATGAAGGCAGCCAACTCAACCTATTCAGCCTTAGAACAATGCAGCATCTTCAGTATCTTCGAGATGCGGTTTAACCAGTACTTAGCCTCCTCGGGTCTGTGAGAACAAGTAAAAGTCGGAGGCCTCAAGTGCTAAAATCCCTCGAGTAGACCGCGAGTACCCACGTCTCCTGTAGGATACGCAACAGGTGTGGGTGGAGGCACATCCTCAGCCTGAGCAGGAGGCTCTGTAGGCTCAGTAGGACGTGTAGATGGCGAAGGTGGAGTCTCACTCCCACCCTGAGACGATAAGACCGCAAGAAGCTGCTGGTGCTGCTGCTGCATCAACATCATCATCTGCTCAAACCTGTCAGTAGGTGGAGCAGCCTGCGGTTCATACGGTGTAGAAGAGGATGCCCAGTTCTGCTCGTGAACAGGGGGTGTATAAGGTGGCAGTCCACCAGTAGGACCAGCAGAAGGCTGATCTGAGCCAGAACCCGGGTCCGTAGGACTACCTCTGCGGGAAGGAGTCTGGTCCATCGAGTCAGTGAGCAAGAGGGGTGTCGTGCTCCTCATAAACCTCCGTAACATGCCCTATACAACATAGGGTACATCGCATGTGAGATAAAGCATGGTAACACAATACATAATCACTTAAGCATTTCACACACTTCATAGCAAAAGAAGTTGTACGCATTTCATTACCAAAATTGATACATGGAATACAGAGTTACATAAATCATGACAGAAGACGCAGGGGAGCTAATACAACCAAGCTTCAACTACTACAAAAAATACTACTAACTACTACATCCATCAATCATGAAAACATAAACTGCCTAAAGCGGTAAGCAAAACAAGCTTCAAACAACAGCATGGATGACTAGGCATCCGAGTCAGGCGATGGAGGAGGAGCATCCTTGTCCTGTACACAACACAGGATAGTCCTCAATGTACGAGACACCTTCTTAAAACTCCGCTTCATGAAGGCTTCGGTCACCTCAAGCTTGGCTCGGGTCTCACCAAGCTCGGCCCGAACCTGCCCAATCTCTTCCCGCAGGACGGCCTGGCCCTCCTCAATGCGAACCATACGAGCATCCCTCGCTGCCTGAGTAGCGTCCGGCTCTGGTGCTCCAGGAGGAGAGATCTCCTCAGTATCCTGAGCCTCTTCTTCTTCTTTCTGTATCTCATCACCATTTCCTTCTTCGCTTCCTGTCTCGAGGTCAATACTCTCCTCACCTGTGATATCCGACTCTTCTCCAGACTCGTCGAGTCGGGCTTACCGTTGTCGAGGGCCGATCTTCATGTTGTTAAGCGTAGCTCTCACTTATGACCCGGACTGGCGCAAGGTCTTTCATGTTAAGCCTATAGCCGACATCTCGAGCCATCTTGCATATCAGGCAGCCAAATGGGAGCGAGAGGTCGTTCCTGACAGATCAAACGACCTGAACTATCTGAAATAGGACGAACGTGGGCAGACATAAGCTATCCCCATGTCCAATCCTGTATAGGAAGTCCACCATCAATCGAGTACACTTCGTGCAGTTACCCCACCGTGGATACACATTATATGTTAAAATGTGGTGAAGCAAACGGAAGTCATCTATCAACTTCGACGACGGAAGACAGTTTTCTCGTGTCCAAGAAACCCGTCAACCACAAAGGTATCGCGTACGGCGATCCCTTTCTTACACACTGTTGAAGAAGTTGTCATTAGGAAGCACTTCACCACCTGGGATCTTAATGATCAGAGCCATCTCAACCATGATAATTGTGCACACTATGCCCCTCACAGAGATAGTGAACTGAAGAGGCTCCAACAATGGGACTATGATATGGGCGTAGAAGGCACGAACCGTGTTCTCACATGCAGGAGACTCACCTTCAAATATAGGACCCCATTCAATGTCCACCAAGCGGTCCATCATCGGGTGTAGCCCAAATATTCTATTATCCATGTGAGCTTCAAACAAAATCTTACGGTCAGCAAAACGACCGTATTTAAAGCCTATCGAAAAAGCATGTCTGATCGAAAGTTGGGGATCTAGGTCTCGCTTCGACCTATGCTCCTGAACTGTGCTAGGGCTGGCTTCAACGTCCACGTCTCTCCTCGAACGGGTTGGACGGCTAGGCCTAGCTTCATCTGCGGCGGTCTTTCTTTTCCCCATAAGAGAAAGGACGGCGGAGACGGAGAAAATGGCCGAAACAATGGTGAAGAAAGCCATGAAAAGTGAAGATAAGAAAGAGAAAGGTCTGCTCTCTTTGCTTCACCATGAACTTGGGTCTCAACAGTGGTTGTAGAGGCCCAAACGACCAGGGTTTAAGAAGAAAAATAAAGAGATGGAGTGGGGTAGGGGGTGTGCACGAATTTGAGATGAAATGGAGAGTGTAGGGGCTGAAGTGAGGGAGAAATGGAGAGGATAGGGAGGTAGGGATGCTGTGAACAAAGGAGAGGGATGGGTTGTGACCAAAAATAAGGGTTTTGACGATTGAGAGGGAGAGTTGAGAGAGGAGGCAGCAAGTTGGAGGGCTTAGAAGGATAGAAATGAGGAAAGGGGGGCAAACGAAGTAGAAATAGGGGCCCCTATGCGATTTCGCGGGCCCCACACATGTCCTGGGGTCGGGCCGACCCTGATCAGACCAGGCCCAACCAGACCCGATAGACCCGATCGCGGTCGGCCGCGGTCCGATGGGCCGGCACGGCACCTCCGTGGTAGGGCGGTGTTCACCACCCTCCCAAGGTGCCAAAGACACCCTGGGTCTATCTTGGGTCCCTCTGGATTAGCGCGGGGAGGCCCACGACTCCGTTCGTTCCAAATTCGGGTAGTTTCGAGAAGTCTCTGATCTAAACTGACATCTACTGATTTTTAACAGCTAGGGTTGGGTAGATTGTGATCTAGACCTGTCAATAAGGGCCTAGAAGTGTTTTGGGATTGACTCGTGCGACCAGGGTTGGGTACAGACTCGATTTCGGCGTTCGTTTCAGTGAACTTTGCCGTTGGACGAAACTAGGATGCCTAAGACTGTTACTACATTGTTCTTGCACCCTCCTATGTCAAAAGGCATCAGCGTACGTTGTGGGAACATAACTCAGGTCCGGTTTAATCAAAATCATGCTTTGATACCAACTTGTAACGCCCTAAAATTCGAGGGTCGAGTAGCAACTCAACTCTCAAGTTCCAAAACATCACTTATGCAACATAGATAATGATGATTAAATGTTGTCTATGTTAATGCATTAAACATGAGTGAGATTATACCAAAACAGTAATTCATACTCCAGATCAATTGTATAAAGGCAAGCGGAAGACTGAAACTGTATATAATTGTATGTAAAAGAAATAAAACCATCACAATCTCCAGAGTATGAACCCAACTGCGTCACCGTATACATGTATCTGTTTTACGATCAAAATGTCAAAAATACAACTAGAGAAGTAAGCCCTATAAGTCCCGTCGATCCAGGCAGTCTAGCCAAAGCCACCAACATATTGCATATATGAGAACTCGTCCTGGTCCTCATCGTAGTCTGACTCAGCCTCCTGAGTCGTCACCTCATCTGCACCTAAGACAGAGTCTGGTTGGTGTGTACAACACCGTCCCGTAACGTGGGAGTGAGTAGCTAACTCAGTGGAACAATAAAGCATAGGTTAACATGTTATCAATGCAGTCAAGTAGTAATGATAAAGCAGTACAATTGAACAATCCTAACTACTCTTATCAATGTAAGTATGAAATGCAGTCATGATGCATGCCCTTACCGACATACTCCCTCATGCGACACCATCTTACGTTCGCGGCATGCGTTCATTCCTCGGTGCTCCACATCTTCCAGGCACATGCAGTGCGATGATGAGTATGATTATCGAGTTGTTATTAGTCCATTTCAAACAGCAGGATTGAGAAACTAAGGTACCTCCCTTGTATCATTTCCAAACTTGATCCATTCTAGGGTCGTCAAACCTAGATAATCTCATACGATAGTATGGATCTAGGGTACTGCAAAGGTTGTCAGGGCTATTATATGCAACCGTTACACCACTCCCCCATCACCTTTTTAACGGTTCATCACTAAATTGATGCAGGCCTTATTCATACTATATATACCGTGGCAAAACTCGTTGCCTCACAGCAAATTTAGAGTATGCTCAAGGTCACTACAAAGGGCTCGTCACCAATCAGTGTAGGCCAACAGCTGAATACAATGTCCCATACCACAGTATTCGGCTCACGAGTCAAGGTTGCTCACTGGTCACTACGGGGAGGCACGTGGCCCTAGTGTAGGCCAACAGCTCGACCAGGGTGTCCCATACCACCATGCCTGGCTCATGAGTCTTAGCGGATCGAGGTACCATGGTTAACGGGATTTCACTGGTAAGTTTGGTACCCTAGGTTCAAGCAGTAGAGTCCAAACATGGTGAACATACATTAGACATATCGGGTTACTTGACGAGCCTGACTAGCTCGAGGGCACAATCAACTGAACGACATGAAGTACATAAGCACTTCGCGTGGCCTAACCACTGTCGCCAACGGAAGTACGACTCGTGTTCGTCAAACACATCCTACGTGGCGAAATATATCTCAACCACAAACTCAAGTCTGGTACCGATTGTCTGGACTATAATCATAGTCCCAAACGTAATCAATCCTTATTCAGAGCATGTGGAGTAAAGCATAATAAACAAAGTAATTCAAGCATGTTAATAATCATGTCATAAAGCATGTTACGAAGCACAATGTAAACCAGAAATACAAACACATATATTTCATAGTAAGCGATTAAATTAAACACCCAATCCTAGAGGAAATCATATACATTTCTAAAGTAGTTGAGAATCCCATCTCAACACCCAGCTAAAGCACCATCATCCAAGCACTTACTCTCACAAGCATTTTCACAAACACTTAGAATACACTATTTCAACATACATAGTGTATATTAGCAAAACATGTATTTGGGTGAGCTCTCTTGCCAAGCAAGTATTTTACACATATATAATATGTTCATATAGCAAATAATCATGGCAAACACATTTCCAAAATTTATACGTATACGGTACTTTCTACAAATACTAGGAATACAGTATATTCAACATAGTTATCGTATAACCAAAAAGCGAAATGGACAACACTTTGTACATGTGCAATTACATACAGATCATGAATCTATCATTATCTGACATTGAAAGCGTTGAAAACCATAACCTATACACTTAAAGTCTGCACCTTTCGTCGTAGAATCAAAACTAATCCGATAGGTTTGCTAAGCTTTCGTATTCGGAAGTTTGGTAACCTATAGAATGAAATAGGTTAGCTATTTCATAACCTACAACTATCAAAACCCCAAAACAGGTTAGGGTTAGGGTTTCTTACCTAGAAACGAAGCTGGAAATCGCCGGAAAAACGATGAGAAGTGAGTGGTGAAGCTTGTGTAGCGGCAGGGAAAAAGGGTAGGAAGAATCCTCCCACAACTCTCTCACTTTCTCTCACTTTTCTAGGGTTTTTCTCAAATTCGTATGGCTGAATGAGAGAGGGTTTTAAGGTCCTTATATAGCCTAAAAAGTCACCAAAACGGACTTAAGGTCAGGGTATACTTAAGTTATAACCAAAGTGAGTCAGTTTCAGCTCAACAGTAGACTTCTGGCGGGCCCCCTTGAGCCAAAGGTCGGACTTAAGCTCACCAACCTTGGATCCAGGTGGAGTTAAGTTTTCGTTCTAGCCGGATTCCCAGATCACGCGTGGCGGAACAGTTACAGTTCAACGGTCAGTGAAACTCGATCAAAGATTTCAAGTGCATAGACATGTGTATGAAATTTCCCCTAATCCAAGGGTGTATTTGGGTTAGATTCTGACGGTCAGTTTGCTCAATACTGATCCGCAAGCGTCACATGCCAGATTTCATAAATCCTTATTTATCTTGGAATTATTTTTATGTTTCTCACACTCCTTGCTCCGGACTCAAGCGAATAGCCGTGGGACACTGTCTGGATTTGATCTCCGAGATGGTTGTCAAGCCCAACGAGGCGGTCCTAAGTCTATAACTTCGTATCATTCAGACTTTCGATGTGCGGTCCAAATCTGATACCGAGTTTCAATGTGCTCCCGAGAGCAGTCGGGTAATGAGTTTGATCCTAGATTTTAGGGTAACCTAGCATCAATGATTCTACAAGTTTTGGGTCTTACAGATCGTATTTAAAATGATTCAAATCGATTTCATGGCTAATCTAGTTTAGCACTTAGTTAACTTTGTCAAATTTCTAAAGGATTTGATCCTAAGCGATTTCTACCTGAGGTGGTACTCGGGCCATTGTACGGAATTTTTTTCGAGTCGTTACATCTAGTTACTGTCGGGTATGTATGGACGTGGGAAGCCTTTGAGACACGCTTCAATGGGAAGTACTTTCCCTCACTTACCATAATGCAAAGGAGGGAGAGTTTCTTCGCCTCCGATAGGGAGGGATGACCATGTCAGAATATGAGAACAAATTTACGAAGCTGGCCAAATACGCTCCTTTGATCCTAGCAAATGAGCCGATGAAGATGCAGTGTTTCTCAGATGGCCTGCGGCCCGATATCCGTACGAAGATGTGTTGCGCTAGCATTCCCAACTATACTGAGGTAGTGAACATGTCCCTGCGAGCTGAGCAGGATGGGGATAGACTGTACCTTACTCGTGTACCCATGAGTTCGAGGCCTCAATCTGATTTACTGAACAGCCCGTTCCTCGGCAAGAGGCCACAAGCAAATTCGCCTCCCAGTCTTATGGCTCCATCAACACAGCCTAGGCGATCGGATCTGTGGTACACCTACTGTAAAAGGTTAGGCCATACGGACAGTTATTGATTACTAAGATGAGGGACAATGACTTCACGCCTCCTTAGAAAATCAACCGTCAGATGCCACAAGCTATCTCAGCTCCACCCCTACGATCGACACCGCCGACACAGCCTTTCTATAGGCCAAATGTACCTCGTAATAGGCTACCTCAATGACCTATGACAGCGTAGCCGAATCGTCAATAGGCTTGTGTGCATTCACTTGCATCTGAGGCATCCGAGACAGCAGCCGCAACACCATTAGCTTTCAAAGTCACAACACATATCCAAGGTACACCAGTGTTCCTATTAGTGGACACCGGATCCACTATTTCAATAGTATCATGCGCAACGGTCAAGCGACTAGTGTTGGAAGCTACTCCTATGATTGGGGTGAAACTTCTTACTGTTATAGGAACTTTCTCAAACTCTACCAAGATTTGTAAAGGTTGCTCGATAGACTTGGGAAGCAGAACAGTACTCGTTGACTTGATCGTTGCCTTGCTATGTCATTACGATGTCATCCTCAGTATGGACTGGCTCACCGAGATCGATTGCGATACCAGAGTGGTGATAGCCCATGGACCTAAGGGCAAGACCTTTACTTTCCTAGTTCAGGTCAGTTGGTACTATCGCGTTATACTCTTCCCTGGTGGAGAATGTTGATGGCCCGACACTTGGGGACACCCCTGTAGTCCAAGATTTTATAAACGTGTTCAGAAAGATACCTGGACTATCTCCTCAGCACGAGATTGATTTTACCACTGACCTGGTGCCTAGTGTGGCACCTATATCTCTACCGACGTATTGCATGCCTCCATGTGAGATGGAGGAACTGAGAAGACAGATCAATGATCTATTGGATGCAGGCTTCATACGACCGAGTGTATCTCATTGGGGAGCACCCATATTGTTTGTAAAGAAGAAGGACAGATCACTGCGATTATGTATTGATTATCGTAGGTTAAACCAACTGACAGTGAAGAACAAGTATCCTTTACCCAGGATTGATGATCTGTTCGACCAGTTGAAAGGGGCACAGTATTTTTCAAAGATCGACTTATAGTGAGGGTACCATCAGTTGCACGTCAGGGATGAAGACGTGAAGAAAATGGCATTTAGAACCAGTTTTGGGTACTACGAGTTCCTTGTGATGTCATTTGGACTCACGAATGCACCGGCCATATTCATAGACCTTATGAACCAGGTGTTTCGGTCGTATCTATACCGATTCTTCATCGTATTTATAGATGACATCCTGATATACTCCAAGAGTCAGGAAGATCACGAAGAACACCTACAAGTGGTCTTAATACTCTAAAAAAGAACTAGTTGTTTGCTTAGTACATGAAGTGCGACTTCTGGAAAGAAGAAGTCAAGTTCCTAAAACATGTGTGTCCAAGGAAGGAATAGCTATGGACCTTGCTAAGGTGACCACAGCTCAGGACTGGGAGCAGCCCGGTTTGGTTACTGAAGTGAGGAGTTTTCTAGGACTTGCTGGATACTACCGCCAATTCATCAAAGACTTTTCTAAGATAGCTAGACCATTGTCTCAGTTCACTTGAAAAAATCTTAAGTTTGCCTGGAAAGAGAAGGCATAAGCAGCCTTTCAGGAACTGAAGGACAAGCTGGTGTCCACCCCTGTGCTAATATTGTCAGAGCAAGGGGTTAGACATACGATATACACCAACGCGTCCCGTGTTGGTTTGGGTTGTGTTCTTATGCAGAAGGACAGGGTGATTGCCTATGCCTCGCGATAGTTGAGGAAATTCGAAGAAAACTACCCTACGCACGACCTGGAATTGGCAGTCGTCATTTTTGCATTAAAGGTCTAGAGACATTACCTCTACGGAGAGGAGTTCAAGCTATTTTACGACCACAAGAGCCTCAAGTACATATTCACACAGTGAGACTTGAATACGAGTAAACAACGATGGATGGAAACCTTGAAAGACTTCAAGTTTGAGGTCTCTTACCATCCTGGCAAGGCCAACCATGTGGCAGAAGCGTTGAGCCACAAGATGACAGTAAAATTTGCCGCTCCGATAATGATAAAAGAATGGAACATGGTGAAATTTGTGTGAGACTTTGAGCAGAAACTTATGGTAGAGGAACCGTTCAAGAGCGTCGCGCATATTCGTGTATAATCACTTATTAATGACCGAATCATTGTGGCTCAGAGGGAAGATGAAAGGTTGGTGGAAATGAGAAAGCGAGCTAATGACGATGAAGACTCTGAATGGAGAGTTGGTTCGGATGGGAGTTTACATTATCGTGGCGCTTATGCATCCCAAATCTTCATGACTTAAGAAAGGAAGTTCTCAGAGCCGCTCATAATTTGAAGATGGCGATGCATCCAGATAGTATGAAGATGTATCGGGACATGAATCGTTCGTATTGGTGGGACAACATGAAGGCCCAGATAGCAGATTTTGTATCCCGTTGTCTCAAGTGTTAGCAGGTCAAGGTCGAACATCGCCGACCTCTTGGTTTACTTCAGCCCATGCCTATAGTTGAATGGAAATGGGATTTCATCTCTATGGATTTCATTTCGGGCTTACCAAAGAAGAGGAAGGGACATGACTCCATTTAGGTGATTGTGGACCGATTGACGAAATCGGCACATTTCCTCCCGATTAGAGTTTCAAACTCAGCAGATGATTTAGCCAGGTTATACATCAAGGAGATAGTACATCTGCATGGAGTGCCTATGGAGATCGTGTCGGATCGAGACACGCGATTCACATCTATCTTCTGGACTCGTATCCAAGAAGCAATGGATGTGAAACTGAAGTTTAATACCGCGTTCCACCCACAGACGGATGGGCAGACGGAACAGGTCAATCAGGTGTTAGAGGATATGTTGCGGGCATATGTGCTTGATTTCAAAGACAGTTGGGATGACTGTCTTCCTTATGCTGAGTTCGCTTATAACAATAACTTTCAAGCGAGCATAGGCATGGCTCCCTACAAAGCACTGTATGGGCGTTCATGTCGAGCATTGCATTGTTGGGCAGAGGTTGGTGAGAAGAGTTTGATTGACCCAGAATTAGTACTGGCGACCTAAGAGAAGATCGACATTATTAGGCGTCGACTTCTTGTAGCACAGAGTAGACAAAAGTTATGCTGATACTAGACGGAGACAGCTAGAGTTTAACATTAGTGACCATATGTTTCTTAAGGTTTTCCCCATGAAGGGAGTCCTTCGATTTGGTAAGAAGGGGAAACTGACGCCGCGATTTATTGGCCTTTCCAGATTCTAGACCGAGTGGGTGTGGTAGCATACCGCCTTGCTTTGCCCACACCACTCGCAGGCGTACACAACGTATTTCACATATCAATGTTGAAGAAATACATTCCTGATCCTTTCCACATTATCAAATGGGAGCAGGTACAGTTGAGTGAAGATGCTACCTATGTACTGCCATGGACGCGTATTATAGACAGGAAGGAGTAGGTGCTACGCATCAAATTTATCCTACTTGTGAAGGTATAGTGGACGCACCACACTGAGGAAGAGGCTACTTGGGAAACACAAGTCGAGGTCTATAAGAACTACCCTCAGATTCTCGAGGAATACGAAAATGTACTCATTTCGAGGACGAAATTTTTCTTTAAGGGGGGTAGATTGTAACGTCTAGAAAAATCCGTACAAAGACCCAAGTACCACCTCAGGCAGAAATCCTTAAAGACCATTACCTGTGGAAATTAAGACGAAAAGTAATTAAGTACTAAACTAAATTAATCGGTGGATTGGCTTGTACCACTATCTATACGAACTATAAGACTCAAAACCATTAGAATCGTTAACTCAACATTACCTTAAGACTTAGGAGCAATCTCAAAACCCAGTTGCTCTCGGGAGCGCATTAAAACTCCGTATCGGACCTGGACCGCGTGTCGAAAGTTAGATAACCATGAAACTATACGGTTATGACCACCTTACTGGTCTTGACAGCTAATGCGGAAATCGAGCCCGAATAGTATCCCGAAATGCACAACTAGAGCCTTGAGTAAAGTGTGTGAGAAACGCGAATATTTTTAGAAAATGAACTCAGATTTAAGTGAATTGGACCATTCGCTTGTGGGGAAAATTAAAGACTTCAGACCATCAGATTCTAACCAAACTATACCCGTGGATCAGGGAAATTTCCGTGCACATGCCAATGTACTTGTGGCCCTGATCGAGTGACGATAACTGTTGAACTGAAACAGGCCCTCCACGGTCGATCCACTAATCCGATCGGACCGAAATCACAACCTGGCTTAGATCCATTGTCAGGGAACTTATTCCATGACGTAGACAGGTAGTGGACCTCTATATGAGCTCTATTTGCCAGAAACAAACACCCTTTGGGTATAACCTAAGTATACCATGGCCCTGGGTCCATTGACATCACTTCTGAGACTATATAAGGCCCTTAAACCACCCCACTCTCATTCCATACGAATTTCTCTAACCCTAGGAGAGAGAAGAGAGAAAAGAGGAGGAAAGAGCGAGGAGAAGAGAGTGAGATAGGGAGATCGTTACTGGGATTCACTCCCACTACTCCACGTATCGTATCACCACCCCAACATCGCTACACCGTCGATTCTAACTTCAATTTGGGTAAGAAATCCTAACCCTAATCTTGTTTTTAAGAATCCAAGTAGAGGAATCGGTGAAATAACTAACCTATTTCATGATTTAGGTAGTCGTTGTGTTGTAAACGGAGGCGTAGTGTACGAACCAAGTTCATAACTAGCAAACCGACGAAAGGTACAGACTATAAACATTTAGGTTATGGTTTTCAAGGCTTTCAATGTCAGCAATGATTTATGACTGCCTTGTTTTCCACCATATGATTTTAGTTACGATGTATTCGATAAATAATACATGCGTGTGAACTTTGTCAATATATAATGCATTCCATGTGTTGGTTGAAATGTTAGAATGAAATTACTATCATGATTTGTACATGCCATGACTATTAATCTAGAAAACATGTTTGTTGTATGTATGACAACTCCTTTACAAAAGGATTTGCTATAATATATGTTATAACTAAGTTAGGCATGTATGTAGTGGTGTGTAGGCTAAGTGTTCGATAAAATGTCTGATTGAGTAATTGTTTGTTGAATTGTAATTATTAAGAGTGTTGAGATAGGATTCTCAACTACCTAACTACCTTATCTATGTGTATAAATTCTTTCATGTAACCTTAAATTCACATACGCGATTTATGTATAAAAATGGCTATGTATAGTAGCATGCTTTATATGTTTGATAAAATGCTCAAATGATTATTGTATTTGTATTGTTTGTTAAATGTTGTTATGACTATCACATGTGATTACTTGTTGCAATTGAGTATGATTGAGACTAATACGTAGTCCAGGCAGTCGGTAATGGTTCCTGATTGAGTGACCGAACTAGTTTCACCACATTAGATACGTTTAATGAATCTGAGTCATACGCTGATTGTCGACAGTGGTTAGACCACGTGGAGTGCTTATGCATTCCATGTCAATCAATTCAACATGTGCTCATACCAATCGCACTTGTCAAATAACCCAATTGGCGTATTGTGTGTTTACTATGTATGGAATCTACTGCTTGAATCTAAGGTACCACTTACCGATGTAAAGCCTGTTTCAGCCATGGTACCACGATCCGCTAAGACTCATAAGCCAGTCATTGTGGTATGGGACACCGTGGTTGAGTTGTCGGCCTACATTGGGGTGAGGTGCCTCTCCGAAGTGTTTAGTGAGCAACTTAAACTCGTGAGCCGAATACGGTGGTATGAGACACTATATTCAAGCTGTTGGCCTACACTAAGGTGACGAGCCTTTTCCGTAGTGACCTCAAGTATAAACTATGCCTACGATGAGGTGACGAGCCTCTGCATAGCGACCTGAACTTGCCTATCCACTGCTTTTCAATCATGGGTGATGTTGCCCTATAATTTGCCTATCGTATGTGATTAACTGAGATTGACAACCCTAAATGGATCATTGTTTGGGTAAATGATATAAAGGGAGGTACCTTAGCTTCCCGAATCTGCTGTATGAATAAACCTAAATAATTACTTAGCTAACATGATCATGCACCACATTGCATGTACTTTGGCGAAGAAGTGCACATTTAGGGAGTTTGTCATGCACGATCATGAGATGATGTCGCTAAGGGAGTGCAAGCGAGGGCATGCATCATTACAGCATATCATTTCTGCATTAACAAGAGTACTTAGGACATGACTGTTGTACCGCTTTATCATTACTGCTTGACTGAATTGATAACATGTTAACCTTTGCCTTATAGCTCCACTGAGTTGATCATTCACTCCCACTCTAGGACATTGTTTTAAAACACTAGCCAGACTCTGTTGTAGATGCAGGTGGCGATGATTTCTACATTACTAATTGGGATTTCATAGACGAGGAGGAAGAATTCTCCTATGTTCAGCTATCAGGCGGGTCTATGTAGACCACATACTGATCGACGGGATTACAGGGACTATAAGGATTAGTTGGACATTTACATCTTTGTATTTTGTAAATTTTGGATCAACACATGTTTATATTCAGCCTGGTAATATACTCATGCTCTGGGGATTGAGAAACACTTACATACATTACATACCTATCTCAGTCTTCCGCTTGCTTAACTTAATTATCTCTGGAGTATGGTATGTTGTTTTAGTATAATCCCACTCATGTTTAATGCACTAATATGGATAACATTTAAACATCATTATCTATGTTGCCTAAGTGATGCGTTGGAACTCGGGAGTTGAGCTTCTGCTAGACCCCTGATTTTCGAGGCGTTACATTATAACTTCGGTAGTAGCTCGAGACTCGTCACTTCCAATCAATATAGGTTAATTTTTACGAATTGGATATTCGTTACACTTGTGATAGTTGTCATTGGTTGCAGCTTGAACATAAGTATTGGATCGTAGTTCTTTCGATCATTGCTTAACTTTACTCTTCGATCTTTTCTTATCTTTTAGAGCTTTGCATTGAAGCTTTGTTGGTGGAGCATGGAGCTTTGTATTGTAGCTTTATTTCTGATTTTTCCCCTTTTGATTGGGTGAGATTTTCTTTGAAAATATTCACAATCAAAACTATTTTACCTTTCAGCCATAACAATAATTCGATCACCATAATACTCTCGGGCTTGAGCATTATCATATAATAATTCAGCCGTAGTAATGATATTGGCTCCAATGTTGACCTGATCCGATTCTCCTGGAAGACGTCGACATAATGCCCCCAAGTCTTTCCATAGACTAATGAATTCGTCATCTGATTTATCTTTCTTGTTGCCGAGCAATCTGAATTCGTCAAACTGAATTCTCTAGTCTTGTCTATCTTTGATCATAACTGCTTCAACTTTCTCTGGTATTCTCTGTGGTGATAGTTGTGTATTGTGGATGCAATTTTGCACAAATCCATTAGGTATGAAGTAAACAATCACCTTAGTTGGGGTAAAAGCTATTACTGTTGTATAAGGAAAGAATACTGTTGTTCAAAATAGAGTATCAGTTATTTTAATTAAATATAATTGTACTTTATTTTAGAGATAAAGGGGGGCATGTTTCCGTTGAGAGTCATCATTTTAGTGTCTATTTGACGCCAAACAATGATAAAAATTTTCTGAATATTTTCTAAGTTATCATTGAATAATAACAATTCCCTAGTGGAGTCATCATTTTATTTCGACAAGAAAGAAAGGGATTTCGATAGGGGAATTATCATTCGATAATTAACAAATAAAATAGAAGAACATTCATCATAAATTGCCATTTTGTTTCGACAAGAAAGAAAGGGTTTTCGATAGGGGAATTTCATTACATCTTATCCCTTGATTCTAAGACAGAGTACAGAGAATTAGTGCAATGAATGAAAGGAGAAGCAATTTAATAGCAATTTTGGCAACATTTCGCCGTATTTTGCATCCGTCAGAGCAACAGATGTGTTGTGTGGGTCCAAGATCCTTTGCTTCGAGTTGACACTTGTAAGGTGCATGCGTCGAAAATCAAACTATGAAGGGAGCCCTCAAAACTATAAAGCACAGGGCTGTAGAGGCCTTTTATTGCATGACCACACAACAGACCCATCAAATCCATGCAACACTATTCACCCCGTGTAACATTATTCACCGTACGCAACACTATTCATCTCACGTAACACTATTCATGCAGTTCCTTCTCTTTATGGAATTTCTTATGATGTAAATGAGAGGGGAAGGGGTATTTATAAGTTTTCACACGTGTGAGGCATCGATTTTCATGTCACGAGCCCCATTTCGCCTAACACTATTCATCTCACACAACACTATCATCTCGCGCAACACTGTTCACCACGTAACACTATTCATCCCTGTAACGACCCGTAAATTTCCGTACGTTGGCTCGAGTACCACCTCGACCAGAAATTAATTAGGATTAAATCCTTTAGAAATTTAACAAAGTCAACTAAGTGTAAAACTCGATTAGCCATGAAATCCATTGGGATCGCTTTAAATACGATCTGCAAGACCCAAAACTTGCAAAATCAGTGACTCTAGGTTACCCTAAAGTTTAGAACCAAACTCATTTCCCGGCTGCTCTCGGGAATGAAACGAAACTTCGTATTAGGTATAGATCGCACATCAGAAGTCCGATTAACACGAAGTTAAGGAACTAGGACCGCCTCACTGGGCTTGTCAATCATCTCAAAAATCAGGTCCAGCCGATGTCCCACAGCCATTCGTTTGGATTCGGAGCGAGGGAGTGTGAAAAACATTATTCCCTTTCAAAAATAAATATCTGGAATAGTGATCTGGCACCATTCGCTTGCGCATCAGTATTAAGCAACCTGACCGTCAGAATCAGACTAAATTACACCCTCGGATTAAGAAAAATTTCAGGAACATTTACATGTACTTGGAATTTCGGATCGTGGCCCACTGACCGTTGAACTGAAAATGGTCTGCCACGTGCGATCTGGGAATCCGATCGAGTCGAAAACGTAATCCCACATAGATCCATGTGTGGTGAGCTTAAGTCTGACGTTTGGCTCAAGGAGGGCCACCAGAACCTCTCTTTTGAACTGGAAAAGTGACGAAATGCCTATATTAGCAGTAACCCTTGAACCTGAGTCTGTTTTGGGGAGGTTTTTGGCTATAAAAGGAGGTTAGAACAACCCCTCTCATAGCCATACGAATTTGGGATAAAACCCTAGAGAGAGAGAGAGAAAAAAGGGAGAGAATAGCTTGGGATTTGTGGGAGAACTTCCTCTTACTGCTTTCAGACATCGCACGGCCTACACCGCCTCTCTCCAAGTGCTTTCCCGGCGGTATCCATTCCTTTTTAAGGTGAGAAACCCTAACCCTAGGTCTGATTTGAAGTATGTAGGCTTTAGGTTGTGGAAAGACTAACCGATTCCGCTCTTTAGCTTAGAAAACGCCCGTATACGGAAGCTCAACAACCCTTGCTGATTCGTTGAGATTCCAAGGACAAAGGTGAGGACTTTAAGTGTATAGGTTACGGTTTTCAACGCTTTCAATGTCAGATAATGATAGATTCATGATCTGCATGCAATTGCACATGTACAAAGTGCTTTCCGTTTCCTGTTTCGATTAACGTTGTAGAATATGGAATTTCACATACTCTAGGTATACGTAGAAATACCGTATACGTATTTTTTTTGGGAAAATGTTTGACATGTTTATTTAATGTATGATTATATGATATATGGATAAAATACTAGTTTGGCGAAAGGAATCGCCAAAATACATGTTCGCTTGTAAATACCAAGTATGTCGAAATTGTGTATTTTAGAAATACCGCATATGTGTAAATTTTAGAGATACAATTGTAATGATTATTTGCTGTATGATTATAGTATACATGGATAAAATACTCACTTGGCGAAAGGATAGCCCTAATACATATTTTGCTAACATACGTCATGTATGTTGAAATAGCGTACTCTAAGTGTTTGTGTAAATGCTTGTGTGTATAAATGCTTGAGTGTTAGTGCCTTAGAGAGGTGCTGATATGGGATTCCCGACTACCTTAGAGACATGTAGGATACCCTTCAAGTAGTGGTTCGCTATAACCACTCACTTGTGATGTGTATGTAATTGTATCCCTATTTGTATAGTACTCTACAACATGCTTACAACATGCTTTACTTTGTGCTTTACAACATGCTTTACTTCATGCTTTATAACATGCCTCATGACATGCCTGTTAACATGCTTGTATTACTTTGTTTATCATGCTTTACTCCACATGCTACGAATGAAGATTGATTGAGTTTGGGACTATTCCCATAGTCCAGACATTCGGTATCAGACTTGAGGTTGTGGCTGAGATTTATGTCGCCACAAGGGGCGTGTCTGACGAACCCGAGTCGTACTCCGGTTGGCGATAGTGGTTGGCCACACGGAGTGCTTTTGTGCTCCATATCGCCCAACTTGTTGTGCGCTCGAGCTAGTTAGGTTCGCCAAGTAACCCGATATGTTGAATGTTTGTTCACCATGTTTGGTCGCTACTGCTTGAACCTAGGGTACCAAACTTACCAGTGGCGATCCCGTTAACCATGGTACCTCGATCCGCTAAGACGCATGAGTCGGGCATGGTGGTATGGGACACCGTGGTCGAGCTGTCGGCCTACGCTGGGGCCATGTGCCTCCCCGTAGTGACCATTGCGCAACCAAACTCGTGAACCGAATACGGTGGTATGAGACACTGTATTCGAGCTGTCGATACTTACGGCAAGAGCCGAGTACGGTGAGACCTGTGCTCGTGCTGACGGGCGACGAGTCCTCCGTAGTATCTTCAAGTATACTGCAAGGGTCTGTGATTGGCGACGAGTCTTTCACAGTAACTAGAGTATGAGTTGAGCCGAGTACGGTGAGACCTGTACTCGAGCTGACGGCTAGTGATTGAGCCGAGTACGGTGAGACCTGTACTTGAGCTGACGGCCAGCAATTGAGCCACATACGGTGAGATCTGTATCTGCGCTGACGGGTGACGAGCCCTTTACGATGCCTTCGCTATGCTTCTCGAACCATAATATCGTATGAGATTAACTAGGATTGATGACCCTAGAATGGATCATGTTTGGGAATGATACAAGGGAGGTACCTTAGTTTCCCAATACTGCTGGTTGAAATGGACTAATAATAACACGGTAATCATGATCATCATCGCACCGCATGTGCTTAGTAGATGTGGCGCACTGAGGGAGTTAAGCATTCGCGAACGTAAGATGATGTCGCATGAGGGTGGTTTGGCAAGGGCATACAGCATCATGTCATTTCATTTTCGCACTTAATAAGAGTAGTTAGAAATGTTTGATTTGTACTGCTTTATCATTACTGCTTGATTGGATTGATAACATGTTAACCTATGCTTTATTGTTCCACTGAGTTAGCTACTCACTCCCACGTTACAGGACGGTGTTTGCAACACCCACCAGACTCTGTCGCAGGTATAGATGGTGCATCGGTTCAGGAGCCGGAGCCCGACTTCGATGAGGATCAGGATGAGTTCTCCTTTATGCAGTACTCTGACGGCTTTGCTAGGCCGGCTGCATCGCGGGGATTTCAGGGCTTCTCTTGGGAGTTGTATTTTGATTTTTGACTTAGAAACCATACATGTATATTGGTACTCAGTTAATACTCATACTCTGGTGTTCATAAAATTTTGTTTCTTTACACACCTTAAATATAAAATTTCAGTCTTCCGCTTGCCTTTATATAATTGAACTGGAGTATGAATTACTGTTTTGGTATAATCTTATTCATGTTTATTGCTCTAACTCAGACAACATTTAACCATCATTGTGTATGTTGCATAAGTGATGCGTTGGAACTCGGGAGTTGAGTTCATACTCGACCCCCGAATTTCAGGGAGTTACAATCCCACACAACACTATTTATCGCACAACACTATCCACTGTGCAACTATTCATCCCACGCAACACTATTCATCACAGCACTATTCATCACGGCAGATTTTCCAAAGAGGGATGATAGAGAGAGGGTGGCGTAATGGGCAGGGCTGCTTATCTTGGATCCTTGACGTGCAACAAACCAAGCTCCTATTGACTCGTGTATTTTTTGTGCCATAACACCCAACAATCAATTGCTTCAATGATCAGAATAGGGTTCAAAGGCATCATATTTCGATGAGACAATGCTCCAGTTTCTCACAACACTCACAAGCTTTGTAAAACTCATAAGTGTCCTTGAACATAGTGGGCCAGTAAAAGCCGCACTGCACAATTTTGGCCGTGGTCTTTTTAGCAGAAAAGTGACCACCACAAACATGAGACTGACAGAAGGAGATGACACTTTGGTGTTCATTGTTTGACACACATTTGCTTAAGATTTGATTTGGGCAATATTTAAACAAATATGGATCATCTTAGAAAAATTTGCATACCTCGGTGAAGAATTTTTTCTTATCTTGCACAGTCCAATGTGTTGGCATGAAACTTGTAGCAAGATAATTAACAATATCTACAAACCAAGGTGAATGGGAGACTTTAAACAGTTGTTCGTCAGGGAACATGTCATTTATATGCGTCATCTTAAGGGAATCAGAGAGATCAAGGTGGGAGAGATGGTCAACCACTACGTTCTCTACTCCTTTTTTTTTCATCTTTTATTTCCAAATCAAATTCTTGGAGTAGTAGGATCCATATTATCAAGCGGGGCTTAGCATCATTCTTAGAAAGAAGCTACTTGAGCGCCGCATGATCTATGTAGATGATAATCTTAGACATGATCAAGTAGGACCTAAATTTGTCAAAAACGAATACTACAACTAAGAGTTCTTTCTCCGTAGTTGAGTAATTCACTTGGGCAGGATTTAAAGTTCTACTTGCGTAGTGTATAACATTGGGCTTCTTCTCTTTTCTCCAGCCTAATATCGCCCCAAGAGCATAGTTAGACGTATCACACATAATCTCAAAAGGAATGCCCCAATCGAGTGGCTGCATGATAGGTGCGGTGGTTAACATGCTCATGAGCTTAGAAAAAGTTTCCTGACATTGCTCAATCCACTCGTATAGTGCATCCTTTTGAAGTAGATTGCATAAGGGATGATAGAGGTGACTAAAGTCCTTTATAAATCTTCCGTTAAATCTGGCGTATCCTAAGAAGGATCACAAAACTTGTATGTTCTTAGACAAGATGATATGTCGAAGGACAATCCCCTTATGAACCATCAAGTGACACTTTTCCCAATTTAGTACCAAATCTTTTCCTCAGATCACTTCAGCACACATGTAAGATTCTCCAAACAATTGTTGAAGGACAGACCAAAAATAAAGAAGTCATCCATGAAGACCTCTAAATACTGTCCAACCATGTCAGAAAAAATACTCATCATGCATCGCTGAAAAGTGGCGGGGGCATTACACAGTCCGAATGCATCGTTTGGTAAGAAAATGTGCTAAAGGAACATGTGTATGTGGTATTTTCCTGATCTTCAGTGGCTATCTCTATTTGGTTATAGCCGAAACATCCGTCAAGGAAACAGTAATTGGAATGACTAGCTAGCCTTTCCAAGATTTGATCAATGAAGGGCAAAGGAAAATGATCCTTCCTTGTGACGGTATTTAATTTCCCGTAGTCAATGCACATTCTCCAACCAGTAGTGACTCTAGTTGGCACGAGTTCATTGTCAGCATTGGCTACGATGGTGGTTGTGGACTTCTTAGGAACCACCCGAGTTGGACTCACCTATTGGATATCGAATATAGGGTATATGATATCCACATCTAATAACTTACGAACCTCGGCCTTAACCACTTCATTCATGTTTGGATTTAATCTACATTGTGGTTGTTGGGAGGTCTTCGCATTATCCTCTAGATAAATGCGGTGAGTACAAATGAAAGGATCATTTCTCTTAAGATCCGCAATCGACCATCCAAGGGCTCCTTTGTGCTCAATGAGAGTAGAAATAAGCATACTCTCCTGTTCTGGCTCAAGGTGGGAAGAAATCACTATCGGGTATGTCTCATCTTGACCTAAATAGACATATTTCAATTCAGAGGGCAAAGGTTTTAGGTCAAGCTTCTGTGCCTTGAGGTTAGATGGTAGAGGCACTACATCAATTTGGGGCAATTTTTCGAATTGTGGCCTCCACCAGTTAACTTCAAGCACCGGCACAGTGTCAAGCATGGTTCCCATCTTCCTAATCATATCATCATTTAAATCATGGGAGTGGGCCAGGCACGTCTCTAGAGAGTCAGAGGATAAGGTCAAAAGTATTCTATCTTTCACGAAAGAATCAATCAAGTTAACATCATGGGCATCGTCATCATCCTCTGTCTATTTGCTCATATTAAAAAAGATATTGAGCTCTAATGTCATATTCCCAAAAGACAAATTCAAGACTCCATTCCTACAATTGATGATTGAATTTGATGTGGCAAGGAATGGGCGACCAAGAATGACGGGAATTTGAGTGCTCATATCCACGATGGGTTGAGTTTCCAAGACAATAAAATCTACCGAGTAGAAGAATTTGTCAACCTAGACCAACACATCCTCAATTACCCCTCTCAGTATACGAACTGAGCGATCAACAAGTTGTAATATGGTTTGGGTGTCTTTTAATTCACCTAGACCCAGTTGTTCATAAACCGAGTATGAGATCAAATTTATGCTCGCTCCTAAGTTAAGAAGTGCGTGCTCAATCCAGTAATTCCCAATTATACAAACAATGGTTGGGCTACCGGGATCCTTGTACTTTTGTGGCACATCTTGCTTTAGGAAGACACTCACTTTTTCTGTCAAAGAGATTTTCTTTTAAATATTTTACTGTCTTTTTCGTATATAGGTCTTTCAGAAATTTGGCATATGAAGGTATTTATTTCATGGCATCCAATAGTGGAATGTTGACCTTCACTTATTTCAGTACCTCTAAAATGTCCTGAGAATTAGAAAGAGGTTTTGGTGCAATCAACCGTTGGGGAAATGGAGTAATCGGCTTGCCTTGAGGTTCCAGTTCTAACACATGTGGAGTGTTTCTAGGTCTATCAGTTTCATATATTTTCAGGTCCTTAGACTTTTCAGCCCTTACCAGAATAGATTTGTCAATTATCTTCCCACTCCTAAGAGTGGTGATAGACTTAGCTTGCTGTAACACTCCTTACTTTTAGTACTTGAGTGTTAGGATGGAAGCCTAATTTAGGATTTTAATAACCTTGCTAGACACTTGAATTTCACATTAGTTATCGCAGGCCTTGGACCACATGACCCACTAATTGTTCGACTTATGCCATGACCATTAACAATCCAACCATACGATTATAAGAGGAATCATAGGTTTAGATTATACACCTATGCGATTGAAAGATCAACCATTCAATCATTCACTTTGGAATGTCTTGATTAGCCACTAGCGCTAAAGTCCCCTTAGATGAGTCTTAAGGGTTCGAATCATTGAGATCACCATTGACTTCCACATGAGCAGTCTCTAAGGCCACTATTATATGAATTAGATCTGAGTCGACCATTTGTCTCAGTTGTGAAGCACTAGCCAGCTAACCCACTGATTTATCATATCAAGTTGTCCATCCATTGATTTCCAAAGGTGGATCACCATGCCACTAGAGATACCTATTCTTAGGATTTTAATCCACTAATAGACTAAGGATAGTTCTTATTATAACTACGAACGATGACCCTTAAAGGGTAAATCATTTGGTAGCTTACTTGAACTTATGTCTTAGACAGGATTAGATCATCTTAGCTTTCTTAAACACATGCTTTAGAATTGATTTAATTACTTAGAATACTTGCTTAGTTGCTTTAACAAATGTCTTGGGATTTGTTAGTTACTTAAACAAATGCCTAGACTTAGTTAGAGCACTTGATTACTTTTACTTAACAAATGTCTTAGAACAGTTTAGAATACCTAATAGGTTAACTTAAATACATGTCTTAGATTGATTAAAATATTTGGCTAGTTTGTTTAAGTACATGGATTAATTAACAGTATTTGACTAGTTACTCTAAAACACATGTTAGGGCATTTAATTCCTAATTCAACTGCTAATTCCTAACTGAGTGGTCCCTAGAACCCTTTTAATCGTTGACGTTCGATTTTAGAATAATCCGACCCTCAGATCAAGGTAGATCCATAACTCGACCATCCAATCGGTTAGCATGGCCCACCTAAACATTAGATCTGCCTGATTTTTTTATCAAGAGCCCTTCTTGAGACCCCCAAGGCTAATGGATAGTGTGGATTGCACAGGGCACCACTGGGGACCCCACGTTCGAGCACGCGTGTATATGGTGTAGGTGCACCAGATGTGCACAAGATTAGAGAAACCGGTCAAATTGTGTTTGACCAAAATTCCAAAGAAGGAAGTTTTCTTCTTCCTTTTTTACACTCCCGCGCTCAACACGTTTGAACGGGTGAGTGACCATTCGTACGATCGAGATGGAGCCCACCATTGGAAACAGTCGGATGATCTAAACCGTTCATCGGGCGTGGCCCTCAGTTTTAGACAAAACCTCATCTAAATCACGTGCCATCGTCCACACAGGAGCGCATAATGTTGGACGCAAACAGGCAAGTGTGCAAGTGAAATATGCTTCCAACCCTCTCAAAACTGGTCCCTCCTAATCTATATGGGCCACCCAGGGCCAATCTAAACTGTCCATCTGGTTCAGACAGTGGGCCTGACCAAAACCCAATTGACCTTACAATTTTTCCCATATGCGTGGGCACACGATCCTCGACCAAATGGAGGTTGCGAACAACAATTTTTGAAAATGAAAATAGTTTTCTCCTTGTCAGTTCAGCAATCTGAGTGAGGTGAAATCCCTCCATCTCAGCCGTCTATCCTGCAGTGATCCTAGCCCTCAAAGGTTAGGTTTGTATAAAAGAAATAAAATGAGAGAGAAAAGGTCAGCCACAACCCTCTCCATTTGAACCCACAGGCTGATCTCTCCCAAGCTTCAAAACCTCATGTCCGTGAGCTTTATGGAGTCCATACAGACCATCTGCAAGAGTCAGATCGGAGGAAGATGTGGTGGAGGCAAAAACGCCATTGATGGTCGTCTTCTCTTCCGTCGAACAACAGCTCGAGTGCGGTCTACTGGGATGTTGAGGCTGATGATGCACGTGTGCTGGTATCCAGACATGATGGCCCTGTTTCTCTTATTCAAGTGCAGCCAAATCCATTAACATCAAGGGCATCAACAGACGAGTTTGCAAATGCACGCCCACTGCTAGTTGTGGCTGGTGGTGGAGCTTGAAAGTGCCCTGGTTTGTCAAGTTACGTGAATGTTGAGTCAGAGTGTCTACAGAGCCTGATAGGAAGATCAATTCAAGCGTCTGCCTCAACCAGATTTGTGCAAGCTCATCACAGGTAAAACTAAAGCCTCACATCCCATGACCCAAAACACCAGGTGAAGAAAACCCTTAAGAACAAGTTAGAAATCATAGGGTTTTAAGGTGAGAAAACTTTTTTCAAAATAAGAAAATTTTTAAGTTTTTCTTGCCTTGTCAATTTTATCGGAACACCCTCGATATGATCAACTTGCTCTGTTGATGCCCTCGATACCTTAACAATATTATCGATGTGAGGACCAAAAGTGTCCAGCAACTAAGTATTCATCTGGACGGATTTATCGATGTATAGATACATCTATCGATATCATCGATATAAGCACTAAATATGTCCAGCAACTTCACAACATATCTGGACGAATTATCGATGTATCGATACAACTATAGATATCATCGATATTTAAATCTTAAGTCCATCGAGAGTGGCTCGATAAGATTGACAGGAAGATTTTGACGCTCCTATTTTTTAATAAAAATCTCAAATTCCTTCGATATATCGATGCTCTTCCGATTTGATCTGAAATCAAATATCGATAACATCGGAAGTCCATCAATGATATCGATCGAGGGCGCGCATTTCTTACAGCAGATATTTTAGGTCATTTTTAACTATGATCGGGGGCCCTTCGATAGAATCGATATTCAAATATCAATGATATCGGCACCAGGTCGATTGCATCGAACAAGGTCATAAACTGTCCCGCAACCTTAAAGACAAATCAGTTGGATTTATTGATGCCTCGACTCTGATCTCGATATCATCGACATTCAAATTTCGATGATCTCGATGGTTCCCCGATCATTCATGAAAACCTGAAATATTTCAAAGTCAAGTCTCTCTCATTTTTCAAGTGTCGATGGATCGAACCTGTCATCGATGGAATCGGAGTTCGAAATCCGATGACATGACAATAGTTTCGATTCATCGACCAATTGGCAAAGAGTTTCAAAAGTGTATGACATTGAGTCTGATTCATCGAGCAGACCATCGATGCTATCGAGAGTATACGCTAGATGATATCGAATTCTGTCATAAATGTGACCATTTTATATCCATTAGAACTTTTTTGCCTATATATAGATACTTGTCTTTTGTTGCTGTGAGAGAAAGTAGAGAGCTTTTGAGTGTTTCAACTTATATCTTATATCTAAAGCCCTTTATCTCAAGGGAGTTCATCCTCCAATCCACCCTCACCATTGACATTCAATATAGTGGATTGGATAATGAACTTTCGCATTTAAGGATCCTCCAGCTACTACCTTAATTGTAAATCATTAAGCTGGGATGCCTTGAATGCATAAGATTGGAATCGCTCTACATTCCTGATAAGAAAATATTTTGAGAGTAGGATTCCATCTTCACCTTGACCCAACCTGAAGCTGAGTATTGGTACATCATTTTGTGTTATGGATCAAGGGAGCAGAAGACTCTTCATCAATAAGGAGGAGATCTTTGGCATTGAGCTAAACGGGACTCATCAGCTTATTTGTAAGTATCCAGAGTCCAAGAGGACACTTGTGATCATTTCTTTCTAGGATTGGGTCTTAAGTGGTTCTCACCCTTTGAAGTCCTCAAGGAGGCCTCCGGCGGGAGTGTACGTGGTGGGTGCGTTGTGTGGACCCTTGCTCTGTGGAGAGCATAAACATCTGGTTAGGAGTGAACCAGTAAACTCTGGGTTTTAGGTAAACCGGGTAAAACCTTAGCGTTTGAGGTCAACCGTGTATAAACCTCCAATAGGGTCTTATGGAAGATCCTTGGCCAGTGTGCCTAAAAGTGGGTGCGTTGTGTTGACCCTTACTCGTGAGAGCATAAATAGTCAGCCTCAGTGTAGGTTGTAAAGGTTGAAGGTGAACCTGATTTAAAACCTTAGGTTAGAGGTGAACCATGGTGAAACCTCCTTACACTCAAGGGTTAAGTGCGGTTACCGGGAATGGAGTAGACTTATCGTCGAACCACTATAAAATGACTGTGTTTGAGATTGTTATTCTTATGATTGTGTGATTTGCTTTAATACTTCATCATCTGAATATTTGATCACACCACACACACCTACACAATCATATCCATCATAAGCTAGCTTGCGTACTACTTACTTCTAAGATAGTTTGTGATTAGATCCTCTACCAGGCTTGGAAGCCAATAGAGTTACATTTGAGTAATCCTGATATTTGCATAATCACATGATTAGTGAAGTAGGATTTTTAAATAAAACATAAAAACTTTAAAAAGTCCTATTCACCCCCCTCATAGGACATATTGGCATATTCCTTCTTCAACTAGTGCGGTCTTCACCGCCATTTCAGAGCTCCAGGTGGTGGAGATATTCAAAATGCACCTGGGTCTCCCTGTAATGAGATTGTTAACAGTGTCCATGAGATAGTAAGAGGAGGAAGAAAGAGAGGAAAAAGAAGAATCGGTGCATTTTGGAGTCAGTTCGAACCGAGCTGAACCTGACTCGCTGCTGAGTTGGGAGCTCGAGTCAGGTTGAGTTTTGAGCCCAACCGAGCCACCGCCAAATGCCTCAAGCCTCTCTACAGATTTTATTTTATTTTTTGTTTTTTATTAAAAAAGATAAGAAGAAGAAATTGAAAGGGAGGAAATAAAGGAAATGAGAAAAGATAGAAGAAGAAGAAGATAAGGCAGGGAAAGAGAGTTTGGGGCTGAGATGTTGGCTGACTCACTGTCGAGTCAATGGGGTCAGATTAGACAGGGGCTTAGCCTAGGTCTAGATGGAGGAGGGGTCTTAAGTGAGGAGAAGAAGGAAGGAAAGAAGAAGGAAAGGAGAAGAGGAGGAAAAGAGAGAGATAGGTGCTTAGCCGAGTCAACTCGACTCGAACCAAGTCGACACAAGTAAGTAAATGTTTTCCTTCTAGGGTACACTTGTCTCATTGTAGTGATATCGATGTTACCATTTCTATCATTATTAGGATCGCTAATAGTAGAAATGTATAGCCATTAGTAAATGATTATAGTTATCATAAGACAAGAAAATAAAATAATGTCGTCATTAAATACTAGTGTATTGTTTTGTCATTCTTAAATATTATCATGATAGTAGGTAATAATATTATTTATCATTATAATGATTACTACTAACATGTTACACTAATATTAGTTACTATAAATGAAACCATCATTAATGATATTTGCATGGTATCCATTGTCATGCCCCAAACTCGAAAACTGGGCTCACAAAATTCTCGATCGTCGAATCTGGTGCCGACAAGCTCCGTAGTACCCCACTCTCAGCTCCCAGCGCACATACACTAGATTCCGATCCTGGAATTCTACAAGGAGGATTTTCCAACGTACATTTATCTTATAAGAAGCATAACCATAAGTTTACCCAATGCACAAAGGCAACATCATCATCACATATATAAACATTTGAATACAATGCTAAAAGGGAAATACATATATCAAAATCAAAGCTCTAGAAGTCAGCTACATGCTCCAAGCTCCACGTTGCTGCAACCTAACACCACCTGCACACATATATCGTGCATAAGCTTATAGAAAGCTTAGAGGGTAGTGAAAGTGTTTGCAAAATGTAAGTGTCAAGTAAGCAATATCAGAGTGATCAGAGTAAGTCGAAATGCTAACAAGCCCATAAATCATACGATACCAGAGTAATACGAAAACATGCAGATAGGCCCATAAATACCATTAGCCTTATCCAGGCTATGCGATGCGGAGGCAATAAGCTAAATACTATGTGCTGACGATGCAATGCAATATGCGATGCGAATGAAATGACCAAGCTGGAGTGAAGTAGGGATGATAGCACGAAGTATCGCAGGCTACGGGGTCCACCACAAGGGACTTCTGTAAGTGTTATGTTTCTTAGCTCTTATGGTTGTCAAATTTTATAGCGTCAAAACCTCTTGGAATCCGTGTCTTGTGTAGCGTAACTACATATTCAAGACTGTGCTTCTCATGTACAAGAACAAAGGTCTTAACCTCAAGAACTTCAAGTGCAAGTTTACATATTCATGTTCAAGCTCAATATCAAGTGTGATTTCAATATTTCAAGATTCAATAGTTCAAGTATTCAAAGCTTCGTCCAAGTCGAGATAAAGTTCTTTACTTTGAACCACAAGCTCAAGCTTCAATGTTAGTCAATTCAAGTTCAAAAGGTCTCAAGTTTAGTCTTCATCTTATGTCAAGATCTTAAGCTTCGTGAACTTCAAAGAACGACTATCAACCGAAGTAAAAGAAGATTCAATGTTCATACATCACTAACAAGGTATAAAAGACCCTAGATTGACCTTAGGATAGGTCATTTTGAATACATAATTCAATTGGCTTACTTTATAAGTGTATAGACTGTTTTTTAACTAGTCTTAGGCTATGTTCGACTAGTCCTAGCACTGGCTCGACCAGTCCAAGAAATTCCTCGACCAGTCCTAAGTTTGTTTAAAATTTTTAAAATTTTTGTTAAGCCTCGACCAATCCTGTAGACTACTTGACTGGTCGTGTGAACAGTGCTCGACCCGTGCTCGACCAGTCCTGTAGGCTCGACTCAAAGTCCATCAACTAAATTGACTTCTGCACGACCAGTCGTGAACAAGACTCGCAGGTCCTTCGACCAATCGTGGAATGGTCTAATCTTATCGCACTCAAAATTTCAAAAATCTATTGGTCCTACGACCAGTCGTGCCGACATCAGGACCAGTTGAAGATGCGATTTCTACACTTATAAATAGAGCATGAATTTCAGAGTTTGATATCTAATTTAAGCAAAATCAATACACCACTCTGAGAGATAAGTTAGTGATATTCTTAAGTTATTTTGTGCTCATTTTATATTCTCTTTAATTAGATTTTTGCATTTGATTTTGTAATTTGCATTCCAATTTTATTTGAAAGTGGGATTGATATATTCTCATTTCTTAGAATCAAAATCAAATCAAGCTAGCCCAAGATGATTTAATTTAAAATCAATTTAAAACTTGGAACCTATTCATATCCAGATAACTATTTTACAGTTTTGTAATTTCATTATTTTGGTTTCATTGAGATTGTGCCAGAAAAATCTCTTTATTTTGGTTTGTCTGAGGTGATCTAGAAAACTCGGAGTGTGGGTTTTTGAATTGTGTGAGACCACTTGAAAGACACAATTGTGGGAGTTTTAGGTGAACCTTGAAAAACCTATTTTCATAGTGAATGCTAATATCCACTGTGTGAGGATATTAGGAGTGGAGTAGTTATGTGGCTGTTTTTCTAAACAGTTGGTGTACACATAAGTGAACCACTATAATTTCTGGTCTTGTGGTGATTGATTATTTATTTCATTTTGTTGATGTTGAAATTTCCCTTTTTGCATTTGTGGAGAATGTTGAAATTTCTTTTATGCAAGTGTGGGAATGTTGTAATAGCTTAGCTATTTCCTTTGTTATTTATTTCTTCTATATCCTCTTCGGTTTGAGTTTTTGATACTCACCCACATTCTAGTAAGGTTGTTCTGCCATAAACCTTTGGTTTTTGGTGTTAGGTTGTCCTTATAACCAAGTTTCTATCAACCTCTCAATACTAGATTTTTTAGGTTGTTTTACATTTCCACATTGTGGATTGTTTAAGTGTAATCTTTATTTAATTCCGCAGTTTAATTTTTTAATTTGGCATAGTCCTATTCAACTCCCCCCCCCCCTCTAGGACTCTTAGCTCCGCCTTTTCAACTTCTATCCAAACCAGTCCCATACCTAAATTTGGATAGTCAGACTCGATGTGGTAAATTCCTGATCTCAGGTTAGTCGCGCGCCCCAACCGAAATCCTGGCCATTGCAAAGGTACACAATAATTACTTGCGCACCACTAGCCCGAGTGGATAGTGAATGAATGAATGAGTATGATGCTAAGTATGCAACTCCTACTCAATAAGTCCACATATCAGTACCGTACATCTCTAGGATCATCACCGGGGTCTAGTACACTCTAAGTTGGCTACTGCCCCATCCGGCCGCATAGTCTAGCGAGTGGAAAAGACCTCACTACCCGTCTGCCAGTAATATACCAATGCTTACCCGGCTTGTTGATAGCGACCCATTTGGGAGCTGGTCAAACTCAGCCTAGCTTACAGCCTCCTCACTCGGGCAGATAAGGCCACACTCCTTCCAAACCGACCACGACACAGTGAGAGACGCGGCCTATTGGTATTCGGCACTCGGGCGCTCATGTATCCACTCAGTCTAGACGTTGGGGTGTCTCCTTACCTTGGAGATTTAGGAACTTTCACCCACGGACATCCAAAGTACCTAGATGCTCGAACCAAACATTTTCGGTGTCCCATTCGTCCATCCGCGACATGCCTGTGGAGGTCACAACACTAATGTTGCTAGGGCGTACAGTAATCGCAATCACACAATACAAGATGCATGAGTCATGTAGTCCAATCATGCATCAATATTGCGCATGTCGTGCGCTCATGTGGGAAAACTCCATCTATAAGGGAGTCTCATAAACCATCTGTACTATAGCATACGCAATGGTTAATCACATCTCATAATAAACATGCAGATGAGGCATATGGGCATGTATCATGATGTTATGCCGTCACATACTCATAATCAGTATCAATAACCGGCATCAACAATCAGCCTCGACAATGTGGACATTTAACCAACATTACCCCCAAGGAATGGCCCACATAGATCCTAACATATAGTGGACCCATTGCCTCACATAAGGGCCTAATATATAACACCATGGGCCTCACTCAAGAGCTTAATACACATCATGATGGGCCTCTCACATGGGCATAATATACAGCACAACGGGCTCCATCGCCTGGCTCTTAAATGCACCACAATACGCCTCATCATATAGGCCTCATATACATCACATTGGGCCTTAAACACGGGCTGAATACACATCACAATGGGCCTCAAATATGGGCCACATATATGTCACATTAAGGCCCGACAATCGGCCTTGACAATTAGCCTCGATAACCAGAATCGACCTCGACAATTGGAATCGGCCTCGACAAATCAGAATCGGCCTCAAGAATCATCCTTGACAATCAGAATCGGCCTCGACAATCAGAATCAGCCTCGACAATTGACCTCAATAATTGGAATCGGCCTCGATAATCGGTCTCGACAATTGGAATTGGCCTCGATAATCAGCCTCGACAACCGGCCTCGACAATCGGCCTTGACAATCGGAATCAGCCTCATCAATTGAAATCGGCCTTGCCAATCGGAATCGGCCTCGACAATCGGAATCAGCCTCAATAATCGGGATCGGCCTCAACAATCAGCCTATACAATCAGAATCGGCCTCGACAATCGAAATTGGTGAGAATGGGCCTAACAAGGCCTAAGGAAAGGTCACAATGTGGACATTCAGCCATCATTGCTCATCAATGTGGACATTTAACCAACATTGCACCCAAGGAGTGGCCCACATAAATATCATTACATACATTATAGTGAAATCACACATTACATCGGTCCGCACATTCATCGCATTGGGCCTCATCACATAGGCCATGAATACGTCACTTTGGGCCTCATCAATGGGCCACAAATATACCACATTGGGCCTCATCATATAGCCTGCAAATACATCATTGTGGGCCACACAAATGGACGACATGGATATACAATACATACATCACAGTGGGCCACATATATGGGCCTAATACACATCACTATGGGCCTCTTAAATGAGCCTAATACACATCACTACGGGCCGCTCACATGGGCCTAATACACATCATAGTGGGCCTCAAACACGGGTTTCAAAACATGCCACAATGGTCCTCATATATGGGCCTCAAATACATCATAAAGGGCCTCTCATATGGGCCCAACATACATTACATCAAGATGGGGCCCACACTTTAATTAGAAATTATTTTAAAGCATTTCCAAGAATGCTTCCCATCGAAAGATCATCTGGACCATACCACAAATAATAATGGAGATAATGATTTTCACCATTTAAATTGGCGGGGCCCACTATTTTATTTTCCATCTAACATGATCATTAGGTCACAAAGACCTGGATTAAAGAGGAAAAATAAATTTCATATTGATCCAAACTTCTGTGACCCCAAAAGAAAAGGGGCTTCAATGGTGGACGTTCACTCTACACTATTTTCCGCAGTGTGGTCCACCTGATCATCAAATTTGCTTCATTTATCTGTCCCCAGCCTTAAGATGAGCTTGCCAAATGGATGGACGGTTCAGATATAACATTTACCTCGAGATGGGACCCCATGGGCTTACTGACATCATCACAGCAGGTGGGTCTCACCATATTAGACGGTATAGAAGAAGCACATACATCATGAGGGACCCACAGAACTTACTGGCGTCACCACAGCAACTTATAACTGTGTGTGGTTAACCAGCCAATCTGCTCCACTCATCAGGTGGGTCTCATGTGGGGCCCACCACATATATAATATATTATATATTATAATAATAATAATAATAATATTATTATTATTATTGTATTATTTTTTTGTTGAAGGACGTCCAGCGTCCAGACCTGGACGCTGGTGTGTATAAAACACATACATTGAATAAGGTCCACTGTCTCCTTACTGGACGGACAGAGTGGATATAAAACACTTACAGAAAGGTGGGTCCCACCAAACTTGCTAACGTCAACACATCAACTGGAAGGCTGGTGTGGGACCCACAGAACTTGCTGACTTTATCAAGTAGATATAGCTGACGTGAGGTACTCCAGCCTGTCTACTCCCACCGTCCAGTTGATTGGACGGTGTGGATATAACACACCCATCGTGGTGGGTCCCACCGTCCAAGGTTTGGACGGTGTGGATCCCACACGTGTGGCCTACCCAAACCGTCCAGGATGGGTGGAGGTATGCATACGACATAGGTGGGATCCAAGGGACTTGCTGACGTCCCACATCAGCTGGTGTGAAATACACCGGCCACTCTGCTTTTAAAGCAAGTGGGTCCCCACGTGGGGCCCACCACAATACACATAAATACTATATATATATATAATTAAATATTTTATTATATATATATAACTACAGGCATCGCCCATGCACACTGGATAGATGGCCTGGATGTAATCCGTTAAGGTGGATCACACCGTCCAGGAGGCTGGACGGTGTGGTTCAATCATGTGCATCACGGTGGTCCCACGATCGGTGTGGATCTAGTGGGGTACTCCCATCATAAGAGAGAGAGAGAGAGATAGAGAGAGAGAGAGAGAGAGATCGGTGAGAAGGGGAGGTGAAAGTGCCCTGGTTTGCCAATTATCGTGAGCGTTGAGTCAGCTAGACAGAGGAGCCCCACAGGAAGACTGATCAAGCATCTGCCTAACTGGTTGTGTGCCCGAACTTGCCACAGGTAAAACTTAGCTTCACATCTCATGTCCCAAAACAACAGGTAATTAAATCCCTTTAAATTGAATAGAACAACTCTAGGTTTTTGTTAGAAAACTTTTTAAATAGAACAGGAAAATGTTTAAGTTTTCTACCGTTGTCGATTTATCGACAAGTGGTTCGATGCAATCAAATCCTGTTGTCGATGTCCTCGAAAGCTCACTCTATCTTATCGAATGAGGACCTAAGATGTCCAGCAACCACAAAGATATCTGGACTGAATTATCAATGAATCGATGGATGTATCGATATCATCGAAGTTTGAATCTCTAGTCCATCGAACTGACTCAATAAAATCGACATTTAGTCCAGATATCTCTCTTTCTTTCTCTCTGGACTAAACGACTCAGCTGAGTCGAGTTGCTATCGAATCAGCAACCGGCTCGAGCGGCGTTCACTCACTTTCTCCATCTTTTTCTTTCTATTTCTTCTCCTAGGGATTCGCCCTAATGTTAATTATTTATAGTCATTTCCTGTTCTAGAGACATCTGCTACTAATCACAAGGATTAGTGTAAAGATTACTCATGTTAACTGAAAGAGGTTTGGCTCTAGGTTCTCTCAATGCCTTTGATCTTGAGCATGACTCCATCTGATTGTCCCTGATGGACATTAAATGTGGTTGGCGACACGATGAACAGATCAGATCAGGGAATGGGTCCAACTTATTAGGAAGTGGGTTTCTCAGTTGGTTCGAGGAAGATGAGGTGCAAAAATGGCAGATTTCGAATGGGTGGATTATCTTCGGATCAGGGCCGTTTGGATGGTCCTGATAAGGCTTAAATACAATGTGGGGTCCATTTTACGGTGAAGAATGGTTGTTGATTTGTACATTTGTTAAGCTAAGGTCGGTCCTAGCTGTGGCTGCGTCTCGCCTAAAATCTCGGCTCTGTTATGAGATGTTCGCACTGCCCTAGCTTCAACGCTCGGGATTCATCCGAGAGAAGCTTCTAGTGGCCGACAATTGGACGAGATGAATCACAACTATAAGTGGAAAGATCATTTCCGCTTTCCAACGTGTAGGTGTGCATTTCTGGCAATGGTAGGGCTGACTGGGAATTTCTTACGTGCGCGGACGGTAACCGACCATTCTGAACAGTCGGATTTTCCAGCAACACGAGCGACATGGATTTTCTCTCCCCGTCAGCACCTAACTAGTGCGTTACCGGCTGGTTTGCTAACAGTAGTGGTGTGGCAGATTTTCAATCGATAATCTTGTCATGGTCGAGGTTGGTGGGGCCCAACAAATCGGATGGATGGTGTGGATCTGGCTTCTGTATTAAAAAAAATTCCCGTTTGTACCGTCGAACTGTCAGCCCAGATGAACCGACGCTAGGCGGGAGGAGGTTTTTTTTTGAATTTCATATATGAATTTCGGAATTCATTGGGTCAACTCAATCTAGCGCAAAGTGTGTGAACGCCACTAGTGTACACGCACGGCCTGGATGTGGGGTCCACGTCATGATGTGCTTGTTCTGACCCGTCCATTCTTCTTAGTAGGCCTCATAATACCCACAAGACTGACGGTTAGTCCATCTTGTAGTTTTTGGTTGTTATATTTGGAGATTTATTCAAGATAAGTATTGGTTATTTTGAGCTAGCAGTTGCCTTAAATTTTCAATGTGTGTCTTTGTAGTTATAGGGTGAGTTATCGTATGGTAGAGTTCTAGATTTAAAATACGAGACATTATATCTTGATTCTTGAATGGGCAATTTGGTGGCTGATCTAATTATAATGATACATGGGGAGTTTTAGTTATTTTAATTTTATTTATTTATTTATTTATTTTAGGAATTCGAGTCAAAGTGTGAGTCGTTACAATCTCCCCCCTAAAAGAAAATTTCGTCCTCGAAATTGTACCTGAGTGATGTCATTGAAAAGGTGTGGGTATTTTTCTTCCATCTCAACTTGGCGCTCCCACGTTGCTTCCTCAACTTCGCGACGTGACCAAAGGACCTTCACTAATGGAATGGTCTTGGTGTGCAGAATTTGTTCCTTATAATCCAAAATGCGAACAGGCGCCTCCATGTAGTTGGCATCATCGTTCAACTCGATCTCATCCTAGCTGATGATGCGAGATGCGTCTGGTTCATATTTCTTCAACATATATATGTGGAAAACATTATGAACATTGAATAACTTTAGAGGTAGAGCCAGACGATAAGCAACGGCTCTAACCCTGCCTATGATTTCGAAGGGTCCAATAAATCGAGGAGAGGGCTTTTCTTTCTTCGCGAACCGCATGACGCCTCTTATAAGCGAGATTGTCAAAAATATGTGATTTCCAATTGAAAATTTCAGATCCCGCCTGTGATTGTCTGCATAAGTTTTTTGCCTGCTTTGAGCAGTACGCATGCACCTTCGGTTTATGTCAATCTTCTTTATAGTCTCCTGGACGAGTTCTGGTCCCAGCAAACTCTTCTCTCGGACTTCAACACAGCAATGTGGTGCTCTACAAGGTCGACTGTATAAAGCTTCGAACGGTGTCATGCCAATGCTGGTTTGAAAACTGTTGTTATAAGAGAATTTTGCGAGATGGATATGTTCATCCCAACTACCCTTGAAGTCCAATATGCAAGCTCTTAACATGTCTTCTAGCACCTGGTTCACCCTTTCGGTCTGCCCATCTGTCTGGGGGGTGAAATGTTGTGCTAAATTTCAACTATGTACCTAACTCTTATTGCAATCTTTTCCAGAAAGTGGAAGTGAACCTGGTGTCGCGATCCGACATAATTTCCTGCAGAATGCCATATGCACGAACAATCTCCCAAATATATAGTTTAGCCAAGTCCTCAACTGAATTATTTACGCATATCGGGAGGAACCCAGCCGACTTGGTAAGTCTATCAACTATCACCCAGATGGAGTCATGGTTCCCACGTGTCTTTGGAAGTCCCGAGATGAAGTCCATGCTGATACAGTCCCACTTCCAATCGGCGAGGGGCAATGATTGTAAAAGACCTGGCGGCTTATGGTGTTCTGCCTTCACTTGTTGGCAAGTGAGACATTTTGAAATGTATTCTGCAATATCTCGCTTCATATTCTCCCACCAATATTAACGTTTGATGTCCCAATGCATCTTGGTGCTCCCAGGATGAACGGTCAGACGGGACTTGTGCGCTTCACTCAGTATTGCCTGTTTTAATTCTGCCACTACCGGAACACAGATATGACCTCGATATCTCAAGCCGCCGTCGGAACTGACATACCAGTCTGGCATCCCTTCATTTTTGTACCTCATTCTCAACTTCTTTAGTGTTTCGTCTTGGTCTTGAGATTCAACGATATGACGGATCAAGGCTGGTTCTATAACCAATGAAGCTACTAGGATGCTCAGTCCTTTGAAAGAAAACTGTGCATCAAAGTCTTAGGTGAAATCCATCATCTCACATTCTCTTATCGTGAGACCAGCTATAACCTCGTGATTCCTCTTCCGACTCAAGGCATCAGCTACAAGGTTCGTCTTGCCATAAGATACTTCAAATTTGAAGTTTTTTAGTGTTTCCATCCACCGGCGTTGCTGCATGTTTAGATCCTTCTGGGTGAAGATATACTTCAAACTCTCGTGATCACAGAATAATTCGAACTCCTCCCCATATAAGTAGTGCCTCCAAATCTTCAGGGTGAAGATTACTGCGGCGAGTTCCAAGTCATGGGTAGGATAAATTTCTTCATGTTTCTTTAGCTGCCTGGAAGCGTAGGCAATTACCTTCTCGTTCTGCATGAGTACGCATCCTAGCCCTGTTTGTGATGTGTCACTATAGACTACGTACTTGGCCCCTCTTCTGGAAGTGTGAGCACGGGGGCAGTGGTGAGTCTTTTATTAAGTTCCTAGAAGGATGTCTCTGCTTCTGCGCTCCAACTGAATTTCACATTCTTCTTAGTCAACTGAGTTAGGGGTCGAGTGATACGAGAAAATTCCTTTATGAATCGCCGATAATATCCAGCCATCCCTAAAAAGCTCCTAACTTCAATGACTATATCAAGACGTTCCCACTTCACTACCATCTCAACCTTAGTTGGATCAACCGCGATACCTTCCTTCTTCACAACGTGACCCAGAAATTTTACTTCTTCTCTCCAGAAGTCATATTTTGATAACTTCGCATACAACTATCTTTCTTGGAGGGTCTTCAGAATGGTCCTTAAATGCTCTTCGTGCTCTTCACGACTCTTGGAATAAACCAAAATTTCGTCGATGAAGAGTATAACAAATCGGTCTAGGTATGGCATAAAGACCCGATTCATCAAGTCCATGAATACCCCAGGCGCGTTAGTTAGCCCGAATGGCATAACCAAGAATTTGTAGTGTCCATATCTGGTGCAGAATGCTGTCTTGGGGATATCTTCTTCTCTGACCCTCAACTGATGATATCCCAACCTGAGATCGATTTTCGAGAAATATTTGGCACCCTTGAGCTGATTGAATAAATCGTCGATATGAGGTAGAGGGTATTTATGCTTCACTGTAGCTTGATTCAATCTCTTGTAGTCGATACAAAGGGGCTGCGATCCGTCTTTCTCTTTCACAAATAGCACTGGTACACCCCATGGAGATACAGTAGGGCAGATGAATCCCTGCCTCAATAATTCATCGATCTACACCCGTAATTCTTCCATCTCACATGGCACCATTCTATATTGAACAATGGATATCGGGGTGGTGTCGGGTAGGAGTTCAATCGTGAAATCTACCTCCCTCCTTAGTGGTAACCCTAGTATGTCTTGGAACACTTTCGAAAATTCATTAACCACTAATATCTGATCAATGGTGATCTCTACTGATTCAATCTTTTTCAGAGCCCATAGACCTTCACAGGTCTCATATTGACACCTTCCTTGTATAGTGAAGGGTGACTGCCCAAGTAATGTTACTGTAACCGTCCGGGCATGGCAGTTCAATATTGCATGAGCCTGGATAAGCCAGTCCATACCAACAATGATATCGAACTGTTTCAATTTCATCACAACTAAGTTCATACGAGTCTCATGGTCTTCCAATACAACTAGGCATGTGAGACAGAATCTTGCAGTTTCTACAAATCCTCCCATTGGAGACGCTATGACCAAGGGTCGTTCAAGGTGGTTCAATTCTAAGTTCAGTTCTTTAACTACGGATGAATTAACAAGAGATATGGTAGAACCCGAATCAAATAGAACAAATATTGGAACATTCTGAATGTAAGTCATACCTTGGAGAATTCGTGGAGTGTCCCCCTCCCGTTCTTCAGTAGGCATAGAGAATACCTGAGCCGTAGGGGCTCTGTTCTGTAGTGGGGTTGCTAGTCTTTGAAATGGAGGTCGGCTACTGATAGGTGACCTAGCCACGGGCTGCGGTGGATGGGGTTTAATCGCTAGTGGTCCATGCTTGTTGCCCTTATCACGTGCCCTCCTGAAGCAGAACTTTGCGGTATGCCCAGGCTTCCTACAATAATTGCACGGCATACCTGGATACTCAGAAGTCCTGGCTCGCTTATCGACCACAGTGAAGCTAGGAGACGGAGGAGCGGTTCTGACTCGGCTACTCGAATCTCTGAACGAAGTTCGAGCTTTCATCATCTGGTCTACGTCCTTCTCCACCCTAGTGGCCTTGTCCACCACCTGCGCATATCGGTAAAAGTCGAAGGAGCATAAGTTCGACCTAATTCCCAGTCGTAATCCATCTCTGAATTTCCTCAGCCCGACCCTCTCTTCACTAACCATAGTCGACACGTACCGAGAGAGTTCAGCAAAGCGGGCCTCATATTGCACAACCGTCATATTCCCCTGCTCGAGTTTGAAAAACTGCGACAACTTCTCGTCACGGAATGACTCAGGGAAATATTTCTTGTTGAACTTGGTCTGGAACCTCTCCCAAGTCCACAGATAATCTATTGTAGCAAGTCTACGCGTAGAATCCCATCATTCATCGGCTTCCCCCTCAAGCGCGAAAATGGCGAGAGTTACCTTCTATGTATCTAAACACCTCAATGGCTCCTTAAGTTTCAACATGCGTTTCAGCCAATGCTCGGCAACTATGGGATCGGTCGTCACAGAAAAAGTCAGAGGTCGCAGCTTCTGGAATCGTTCAAACACATCGGCATCATTCCCTACAACTAGCCGCGATGCTAATACGTGTGGCCTCTGATATAATGCTTCCACTACGGCCGCCATGGTGGTTGTTGTTCCCTCATGAAGGCTTGCTGCTGGCCCAGCAAGGGAACCATTTATTCCCAAATGTTTGGTGTCGGAACCCCTGACTGTGCCTCAAATGACGAGGTCCTCTCTGCATGAGTTGGGTGAGGCATCGGGATGCCCCTTACCTTGGATTCTGAATTAGGTTCTTCAGATTGCATTGGGAGTGTCGGGGTGTATATGGGACTCTCTTCCCTCCCCGTTTCTTCTGGCTCCTGCGACATAACTAAAGACGCTTGCACTTATTGGGATCATGTCATTGGAGGCATCGTATCCTGTAGTCCAGGAACACGATGTCAGGGTGCAACATTTTATATTTATCGCACCACAAACAGTTTTGTTATAAGAATTTCGTAATCCAAGGGATCCTATGTTTCCTATGCTTCTAAGTAAATAGTTTCTTCTTCACTAAGGAAATTTTCTAGAGGGGACTACATTTTTGGTTCTTGAATCTAGGTTTATGGTAGTTAAAATAAGGCCTAAGTTCTGTTTCTATGTTTAGATGATGACGGTATATGATGTGGAAAGCCTATAATAGCTATCAGTGGACCTAGTGTTAGGAGAATATATTAAAGTGATTGTAGTTCTTCCAATTTCTACATCAAAGTAGGGAATAGTTGAGATTCTATTTATGTTAGGAATACCTATACATGTGTAATGATGAATTTAAGCAGGATGAGTTGTGGTAGTAGCCAGATAGCATTAAATGTGTATAAGAATGAAAGAAAAAGTAGGAAAATTTTAAATAAATTCAAAGCTTACTCACGTTTAATAATCACAATCTCAAAATTACAGATTACTAACCTCTTATAAATTTTGCAATGCTATCATAAATAGAAATAGTTGATGGTTATAAAGCAGGTAGTTCGTAGTTGAGTGCAATCGAATGAGTAATTGTATATGCCTAAAAATTAATGTATTTAGGGAATTCAATATTGGGGGCCTGAATTTGGGTCTCTATGATTCATAAATAGCCTATGCCTATTAGAAAAACTTTCCTAAGTTCAGCCTTCTAATTTATGGGGTCACCTCAGATATTCTAAATGTAAAATTTAGAAAGTTTGTACAAACTTTGTCACGCCCCAAACTCGAAAAACGGGCTCACAAAATTCCCGATCGCCAAATCTGGAGCCGACAACCTCTGTAGTACCCCATTCTCGGTTCCCAACGCCCATACGCCATATTCCGATCCTGGGATCCTACAAGGAGGATTTGCAGTATGATTTTTTTTTGTAATGGAGCATAACCACAAGCATAACCAAGTCACAAAACAACATCACCACATATCCACTATATCAAAACTTTAAGTACAATGCGTATGAAAGGGAAATACAGTATAATGAAAGTAATAGAAACTCCAGAAGTCCGCTGCACACTCCAAGCTCAACGCTGCTGCAACCTATCATCACCTGCACACATCTATCATGCATAAGCTTATAGAAAGCTTAGTGGGTGGTGAAAGTGTGTGCACAAGGTAAGTGTCAAGTATTCAATACAATGTCATCATCATACAATACCGAAATTACTGGTAATCCATAAATCGTACATTATCGGAATAAGCAGAAATACTGACAAGATCATGAATTATCAGATAACATAGTAAACGAAAGTATGGACAAGTCCACAAGTCAATCAATATCGGAGTACGTAATATAGAACAGCTATGCAATAAGGAGTCATAAAGAGCCAAATATCATATGCCGAAGATGCAGTGCAATATACAAATCCTGCTAAGTCTGTCTAGGCCATATAAGTGCAGAAACATAGCAACCCAATATGTCATATGCCTGCGGATGTAATGAATTATGCGATGTGAATGAAATGACCATGCTGGAGTGTGAAGTCGGGATGATAGTACGTAGTATCGCAGGCTACGGGGTCCACCACAAGGGACTTCTATCCGAACCAGTCCCATACCTAAATTTGGATAGTCAGACTCAACGTGGTAAACTCCTGATGTCAGGTTAGTCACGCGCCCAACCGAAATCTTTGCCATAACGAAGGTACACAACAATTAGTTGCGCACCACCAGCCCAAGTGGATAGTGAATGAATGAATGAATGAGCATGCATATCCTACTCAATAAGTCCACATATCAGTACGGTTCCTCTCTGGGAAATCACCGGGGTCTATTACACTCCAAACTAGATTGACGCCCCATTGCGCGCAACAAGGTGAGTGGAAGAGACCTCACTATCCGCCTGCCAATATCGGACCCGGATCGTCAATAGCGGACCCATTCCTCGAGCTGGTCAGACTCAGCCTAGCATTGCCCCCTCCTCTTGGGCAGGTAAGGCCGTACCCGCTTCCAACCGACCACGACACAGTGGGAGACGCGGCCTAACGGTATATGGCCCTCATGCGCTCATGCATCCACTCGGTCTAGACGTTGGAGCAACCTCTGGAACCAAGAGGGTTTAGGGACTTTCACCCAGGGATATCTATAGCACCCCATGTAGAACAGATTTCCGGTGTCCCGTCTGGCCATCCACGATATGCCTGTGGAGGCTACGGCCCTGATGTCGCTAGGGTACACAATGCAAGATGCGTGAGCCATACAATCCAATCATGCATCAATCATGCGCATACCATGCGCTCATGTGAGATAACCTCTCCCTATCAGGAAGTCTCATAATAATCTGCCTAATGACATATGCAATGGTCAACCACATCTCATAACAAACATGCAGATGATGCGTATGGGCATGTATCATGATGCTATGCAGTCACATACTCATAATCGGTATCAATAACCGGTATCAACAATCGGCCTCGACAATGTGGACATCTAACCAACATTGCCCCCAAGGAATGGCTCACACAAAGCCAAACATATAATGGGCTCACGGCCTCACACAAATGCCTAATATACCACACAATGGGCCTTACTTAAGGGCCATATATACACAACGGGTGGGCCCTGCTCATGGGCTTTAAATACATGACATGTGGACCCTACACATGGGTCTCGAATACATCAAATGGGCCATGCATCATGGGCCTAATACATATCACAATGGGCCTTGCCCATAGGCCACGAATACATCACAGTGGGCCCCAACTACGGGTCGCATATACATCATATAAGTCTCGACAATCGGCCTCGGCCTCAACAATCGAATTGACACTTAGAATCAGCCTCGATGCGCGGCCTTAACAATCGGAATTAGCCTCGATAATTGGCTTCGACAATCAGAATCGGCCTCAACAAATCAGAATCGGCCTCGATAATCAGAATCGGAATCAGCCTCAATCGGCCTCGACAATCGGAGTCAGAATCGACAATCGGCGTCGACATCGATAATCGGCCTCGATACTCGACCTTGACAAATCGAAATCATCGGAATTGGCCTTGATACTCGAAATCGATCGATAATCGGGATCGGCAAATCGGTCACGTCCATCGGAGTCGGCAATCGGTCACGACAATCGCACCTATCGACAATCAAAATTAGCAAATCGGTCACGTCAATCGCACCGATCGATAGTCGGAATCGGCAAATCGGTCACGTCAATCAGGATCAGTAATCGGTCACAACAATCGGAAGCGATCGATAATCAGAATCGGCAAATCGGTCACGTCAATCGAGATCGATCAAGAATGGGCCTAACAAGACCTAAGGGAAGGTCACAATGTGGGCATCCAACCATCATTACCCATCAATGTGGACGTCAAACCAACATTGCTCCCAAGGGGTAGCCTACATATGACTAAACATATAGTGGGCCCTTGGCCTCACGTACAATCATGATGAGCCTTATTTACTTCACATGGACCTCGTCACACTGGCCAACATACATCACATCGGGCCTCGAATATACCCAACAAGTGGGCCTCGCACCAGGGCCTCGAATACATCTTAATGAGCCTCTTATGTCAAGCGGGCCACATCACATAGTCTTCAATTACATCATATGGGCCTCATCACATGGCCCTAAAATGCACAACAAGTGGGCCCTGCACATCTCTGCACAGAAAATAGATGGACGGTTGGGATATACCCACATACATCACGGTACGTCCCTCACATCACTGTCCAGAATGGACGGTGTGGAGATGTGATACATACATCAAGGTGGCTACTCCAAGCTCCTGCCCGTCCCAGCTAAAAGGATAGACGGTTTGGGTAAATAACATACATCAAGGTGGAGTCCACGTGCATGGCCCACTAGAGGATTGAATCTGCTTCATTTTTCATCAAATGTATAGACGGTTAGGATGTGATAAATACATCATTGGAGGGGGGTCCCACCCGTCCAGATTGTTGGACCGTGTATACACATAACACGTACAGCAAGGTGGGTCCCATCCCACACGTGCAGCACGTGTGGGGTGGCCCCACACACGTGCCAAGTGGATGAACGGTGAGTTAAAACGCATACATCAGGGAGCCCATCATAATATATATATTATATTATATAATAATTCCCAAAAAGGTGGGTCCACGTGGGCCTACCATATATGTTACATACATATATTATAATAATATAGCATTATATATATATATATATATAGGAAAACGCTCACATGCGAACCAGTTCGTACGTAGTACGTACGAACTTTTTTGAGAACCCATCATACGCGATGAATCTCGCAAATCTGAACGGTCCACATGAAGCAGAACCTCATGAAACCTCATGGTACGAATTTTTAATTTGATCCGAAACTTTGGTGGACCATGAATAATGTAAACAGGTTCTTTCTTTGATTTTAATTTCTCTTTGCTATGGACGGTATGTATAAAAGTTTTAGATAAAAGTAAACCTTGGTCCTGGGGGGTTTCACTAGGTGCTGCTTCACATGAACGGTTCAGATTTTGGATCCTCATCACGTATGATGGGTTCTCAAAAAAGTTCGTACGTAGTACGTACGAACTGGTTCGCATGTGAGCGCATCTCTATATATATATATTTGAAAAGTGTCCAGCGTCCAGGGTCTGGACGCTGGATGGACGATGTGGATGTAAGGATCATGCATCATGGGTGGGTCCACACGTGTGGCCCACCCCACATAATATAATACATTATTATTATTATATATATAAATATATAGCTTCAAAAAAAAACACCAACGTTCAGCGTCCATGTTCAGCGTCCAGATGGACGGATGGATGGAACATGCACATCATAGGTGGGACCACCGTTAAATGGACGACGTTGATGAAGCACACGCATCACGGTGGACTCCACCCGTCCAGATGGTGGATGGACGGCGTGGATACAAATATACATCATGGTGGACCCCACCCATAAAAATGGATGGATGGACGGTTGGGAGATAACGCCAGCGTTACGGAAGGTGGGTCCCATGTGGTGGGCCACCCACTGTAACCTTCTCTCTCTCATATATATAATATATTATATCAATATACACCACATGTGAGGCACGTACAGAGCCATCATCTACAACTGGATGAAACAGATGGACGGTTGGGATTTAACACAAACCTTATGATCACATCCCAGCACCGGACGGATGGTCTGGATGCAATCCATACCTCATGCTAGTGCCCACACGTGTACACAGCGTGAATACAAGTCATACATCATGGTCCAGACCCACCGTCCAAAGGTCTGGACGGTGTGGATTTGAAACACATACATCATGCTGGAATCCACCGCACCATCCCGGACAGTGGGGATACATAGCACGTACATCGAAGTGGGTCCCTCCTGCCACACGTGTCACACATGTGGGACAGGTCCCATGGCAAACAGATGGACGGTGTGCTGTAACACATCACGGTGGTGCCTCTCTACATCGTCCATTCATGGACGGTGTGGATATTAGAACGCATACATCAAGGTAGGGTCCCACACGTGTGGATGCAAAGCATCCACCAAGGTGGGCCCCACGTCCGTACAGATGGACAGTGGGAGGAACGCATACATCATGGCAGCCCACAGAACTTTACTGAGGCAATGCTGTAAGGACCATCGTCCTTGTTTCAAATGAACGGACGGCTGGGAGTATAAAACTCATATATCAAAGGTGTGTCCATCCCACACGTGTAGCACGTGTGAGGTGGCCCCACACGACTGAAATGAATGGACGGATGGGATATATCACATATGTGAAGGATGGGTCCACACGTGTGGGACCTGGATAGCTGATATTTGTATTCCCTCTTCATCCAGCGAGTGGATCTGGAGGTACAGAGGCCCTGCGCGTCCCTGCTACTACTATGGTACAGCCTACAGAAGTTGGATCTGGGCCGTACAAATGGGCGATTTAGGATATAAAACTCACACCTTAAGGTGAGGCACGGATGGGGGTCCACACGGCTGGGAAACCAGTCTCTATTGGTGTTTTCCCCACCATCCAAGCCTGCCCAAAAACCGGCAGCAAGGCTGTCCCACTCGTGGACAGCGTGGATCTCACATGCACATCAATGGTGGGCCACTCAATCAGGAAAGAGAGAGAGAGAGAGAGAGCCCACCTTTGATCTTCTATTTCTTCTTCCGCCAATGCGATTTTAGAGCTCGAATGGATGTGATTCAATGGCGGAGATCGGCTTTGAAGGATTGGATTGGATGGTAGAGAGCAGGCCACACAAAGCTCCTCCCATGGAGAGCCATGGACGTGGGCTGCTTGGAGAAGAAAATGAGAGAGAGAATGAAAGAGAAAGAAATGATGGGAGAGGAGTGATGGGGTGTGTAAGAGATGGGATGGAAAGGTTGACTTTTGGGGTTGTTTGGGGATGGGGTGATGTGTACTTGACATGAGGTGATGGGAGTACTTTGATTGATTGATGGGTTGAAGTGACATTTGATGTGATTGATAAGACATTCTCTTGGGATTTGCAACGCGCGGCGTTTGCTCGAATTGAACGCGGGCCCACTCCTCCTGGCCAGGGTATCGCCTCGGCGCGTGAGACGCGGCATCGGAACCGTGGTGATGGTGCGGTCGCACTGGTACAAGGTATCGGGTCTAGCCGACTCAAATCTACAGATTATAACTTAGGATCGCGCGCAAATGTCGATTATATGATGCGGGTTGCCGGAATTCGTCGGGAAGGATCGCGGAAGTTGACGGAACCATACGGACTAGGATACGGGCCTTACAAACTTCTTCCCAAAGGCAAGGTTTGTCTAGACTCTCTCTCTGATACCAACTTATAACACCTTGATTCTTGTAACCTGAGGACGATCGCATGAGTACGGGAACCCGAGGGTTAAGTCATAAATTAAAACTACTATTCAACTGATTATCAACACATTTCATATCATCGAGGAGCAACTCCTATATAGACTAATCAGACGAGTTCAACATACAAAGATAAAAGTATGAAGTAAAGCAAGATCCCACAGTAGGGGATTTTTAATTATAATTCCCAAAGACATGCAAATATAACGTCTGTATTATAACGGAAGCAGTAAATCCTAAACATTTAGTGGAACTCTTGCGGCTTGACTGCATCTTCGTACGGACCCTCCTCGCCGTACTCCTCTTCAGCAACGCCGAGTGTCCCATAATAAGTGCCATCCTTGGCCATCACACCTGTATTTATTTGGTGCAACCGCTCTATTGGGTGAGTGAAAACTCAGTGAGAATTTCTCTTAGAGATTCAACCATAACACTTCATTCCAAAATGGGTTAACAATTCAAATTTGATTCAAAGGGCAATACAACTACATATGCGATTCATGTATATCAAACAGTTATAACATAGTTAAACCAACACATCAATTCATAACCTGGATAATAGGAACTTGTATGAATGGATGTATGAATGTATGATCAAGTCACAAATCTGGTTATGCACAACCAGCTGTCAAAATAAACGACCGCCCGTAGTAGTTAGACTACCTGGAAAAGGCCATGAAGGTGAGTGCACCTAAGGATGTCCTCCTAGAAAAATACCCGAGGTATGCCTAAGGAGGTATAAAAATCTTGAAAAAACCTCATGTAGAAAAAGGAGTGGCCCAAAGTGTGCAAATGCGCATACCTGATGGTTGGACTTAGGTGATAGAACCTTGAACAACCCAACAAGATGTGACTTACGAGGAACACTCAGAAAAGCTCACATGTCATGCGTGGATGTTATGCACCATGACACTTATATACATTAGTTTGATGGAATAGGAATGAACTTCAGCTTTCAAATAGGAAATAGCAACCATACGTTTCATATGGACTTCCATAACTTCCTTGCGTTCAAATGGGGGCTCACCAAGTGTCACGTTAATTTTCAAGTAAGGTCATATCATTTGAATTATCTAAGAGTCCTTCTATACCCCTTAACAAATCCTCCCATACACATTCTTTATACTACTCACAATGTACAATGAAATAAGATTTTGTTAAGCTTAAGTCCTTTTGTTAGAGTTATATTCATGATGTAAAGATGACAAGAGGAACTTTACCTCATGGAAAAACAAGTATTAAAGATGAAATTCCAATCATTCCATTGTACACTACATGTGAACCAATTCTCATTTGCCTTATCTTAGAACTATCCACATGATAGTGCCAACTAAATTAGAGGTTAGAGAAAATCATGAAGGTGATGCTTCTCTACACAATTCACAGATAATTTAGGGTGAAAGTTTTCCTTTCTCATCATGTCTAACTGAGATGTATTCATAGGCAAATAATTATAAATGTGGCATGGAGTTTATAAGACAACACATCATATACATATTCATAAGGAAATATGGCATTTAAACGATTACTCCATGAAAGTCAAGATAGCTAGGAATTTATAATTTTCTAAAATTCTACACATTAGAGATTTAATCCACATGGAAATTAGTGAAAGGAAGAGGCTATAAGGGATAGTCCTCACCTTGGGAGTATTTTCTTTGATTTGCAATGCTCCTAAGTGGTGAGTGCAAAGATCCTAGAATTCAAACAAGTGTAAGTTCTAATTTCTAATCTTTAACTCACATTTAACTTAATAGTTGCATAGACTACAACTTCCACTTACTGGTTTGGACTGATCGAAGGATGGAGGGTCTTCCAAGGTAACTAGTTGCTGGTTGAACCTGGATGAATCATTGCAAGACTTTGGTCAGTTACAATCTGTGACGACTCGGTCGGAACTTATCCACAACCCGCTGAATATGGTGAATCAAAGCTGGGTTAGGAGCATTAGTCCTAATTCCAGGAAGGAAACCGACCACCTTACTGAAGGTAGATTGGTCATTCATGTTGGAATAGAACTGGAATGGGACTGAGTCACCAGCTTGCAATGGAGTTGAGTCGACTGTGAAACCAGTCTACCGGTTGGGTGAAGTTTGATAACAATAGAGACAGATGCGTGTGGGTACCTGACTAGGGACGACGTTTGGACACTAAAGGAGCCTGGATATGGCGTGTTGGGTCGAGGATTCGAGCAACACAGTCAGTGAGATGGGTCTGTTATGGACAGACGGCCACAACTCACCTCAGCCGCATGCCTTCTCCCCCTCACACCCTCTCCTTCTTGCTCTACCTCTCCTTCTATCTTCCCCTATCTCTCTTTCTTTCTCTCTGGACTGAACGACTCAACTAAGTTGAGTTGCTATCGAATCAGCAACCCGCTTAAGCGGCGTTCACTCACTTTCTCCATCTTTTTCTTTCTATTTCTTCTCCTTGGGATTTACCCTAATGTCGGTTATTTATAGTCGTTTCCTTTTCTAGAGACATCCACTACTAATCACAAGGATTAGTGTAGAGATTACTCACGTTAACTGAAAACGGTTTGGCTCCAGGTTCTCTCAATGCCTTTGATCTTGAGCATGAGTCCATCTGATTGTCCCTGATGGAAATTAAATGTAGTTGGTGACACGATGAGTGGATCTGTAACGCCCTGAAATTCGGGGGTCGAGTTGAACTCAACTCCCGAGTTTCAACCCATCACTTATGCAACATACATAATGATAGTTAAATGTTGTCTGAGTTAGAGCAATAAACATGAATGAGATTATACCAACACAGTAATTCATACTCCAGTGCAATTGTATAAAGGCAAGCGGAAGACTGAAATTTTATATATAAGGTATGTAAGGAAACAAAATTTTCATGAACACCAGAGTATGAACACTAACTGAGTACCCATATACATGTACTGTTTCTGAATCAAAAATCAAAATACAATCTAAAAGATGAGTCCTGAAATCCCCGCGATACAATCGACCTAAGCAAAGCCGTCAAAGTACTGCATAAATGAGAACTCATCCTGGTCCTCGTCGAAATCGGGCTCCGGCTCCTGAACCGACGCGCGGTCTATACCTGTGACAGAGTCTAGTTGGTGTGTACAACACCGTCCCGTAACGTGGGAGTGAGTAGCTAACTCAGTGGAACAATAAAGCATAGGTTAACATGTTATCAATTCAATCAAGCAGTAATGATAAAGCAGTATAATCAAACAAGTTTAACTACTCTTATTAAATGCAAGTATGAAATGACATGATGATGTATGCCCTTGCCAAACCACCCTCATGCGACATCATCTTACGTTCGCGAATGCATACCTCCCTCAGTGCTCCACATCTACTAGGCACATGCGGTGCGATGATGAGCATGATTACCAAGTTGTTATTAGTCCATTTCAAACAGCAGTATTGGGAAACTAAGGTACCTCCCTTGTATCATTCCCAAACATGATCCATTCTAGGGTCGTCAGTCCTAGTTAATCTCATACGATATTGTGGTATGAGAGGCATAGCGAAGGCATCGCAAAGGGCTCGTCACCCGTTAGCATGGATACAGATCTCACCGTATGCGGCTCAATTGCTGACTGTCAGCTCGAGTACAGGTCTCACCGTACTCGGCTCAATCGCTAGCTGTCAGCTCGAATACAGGTCTCACCGTACTTGGCTCAACTCATACTCTAGTTGCAGTGAAGGGCTCGTCGCCAATCACAGACCTTGGAGTATACTCGAAGATACTACAGAGGACTCGTCGCTCGTCAGCACGAGTACAGGTCTCACCGTACTCGGCTCTCGCCGTAAGTATCGACAGCTCGAATATAGTGTCTCATATACCACCGTATTCGGCTCACGAGTTTGGGTTACTCAATGGTCACTACGGGGAGGCACTTGGCCCCAGCATAGGCCGACAGCTCGGCCACGGTGTCCCATACCACCATGTCCGGCTCATGAGTCTTAGCAGATCGAGGTACCATGGTTAACGGGATTGCCACTGGTAAGTTTGGTACCCTAGGTTCAAACAGTAATGACCAAACATGGTGAACACGCATTCGACATATCGGGTTCCTTGACGAGCCTGACTAGCTCGAGCGCACAACAAGTTGGGCGATATGAAGCACAAAAACACTCCGTGTGGCCAACCACTATCGCCAACCGAAGTACCACTCGGGTTCGTCAGACACATCCCTTGTGGTGACATGAATCTCAGCCACAATCTCAAGTCTGGTACCGAATGTCTGGACTATAAACATAGTCCCAAACTCAATCAGTTCTCATCCATAGCATGTGGAGTTAAGCATGATAAACATAGTAATACAAGCAAGCTAGTAGGCATGTCATAAGGCATGTTATAAAGCATGATATAAAGCATGTTGTAAAGCATGTTATAGAGTACTATACAAATAGGGATACAATTACATATACATCACAAGTGAGTGGTTAGAGTAAACCACCACATGGAGGGAATCCTACATGTCTCTAAGGTAGTCGAGAATTCCATCTCAGCACCGACCTATGGTGCCAACATCTAAGCATTTGCTCTCACAAGCATTTACACAAACACTTAGAGTACACTATTTCAACATACATGACGTATGTTAGTAAAATATGTATTAGGGCTATCCTTTCGCCAAGTGAGTATTTTATCTATGTATATCATAATCATACAGCAATTAATCATGACAATTGCATTTCCAAAATTTATACATATACGGTATTTCTAGAATACACAATTTCAACATACATAGTGTTTATAAGCCAACATGTATTACGGCGATTCCTTTCGCCAAACAAGTATTTTATCCATCTATCGTATAACCATACATCAAATAAACATGTCAAACACTTTTCCAAAAAAAATACGTATACGGTATTTCTACGTATACCTAGAGTATGTGAAATTCCATATTCTACAACTTTAATCGAAACAGAAAACGGAAAGCACTTTGTACATGTACAATTGCATACAGATCATGAATCTATCATTATCCGACATTGAAAGCGTTGAAAAACGTAACCTATACACCTAAAGTCCTCACCTTGCTCCTTGGAATCTCAACGGATCAGCAAGGTTTGATGAGCTTCCGTATTCGGGAGTTTTCTAGCTTAAAGAGTGAAATCGGTTAGCTATTTCATAACCTATAGCCTATACACCCCAAAACAGATCTAGGGTTAGGGTTTCTCACCTTAAAACGGAGTTGGTATCACCGGGAAAGTGTCTGGAAAGAGGCGGTGCAGCCCGTGTGATGATCGAAAGCAGTAGCAGGAAGGTGCTCCCACAAATCCCAAGCTTTTCTCTACTTTTCTCTCTCTCTCTAGGGTTTTATCCCAAATTCGTATGGCTGTGAGAGGGGTTGTTCTAAGGCCCTTATATAGCCTAAAACCTCTCCGAAATATACTCCTGTTCCAGGGGTACGTCTAGTATAAGCATTTCGGCGTTGTTCCTGCTGAAAAGAGGGTTTCTGGCGGCCCACTTTGAGCCAAACGTCAGACTTAAGCTCACAACTCATGGATCTACGTGGGATTACGTTTTCGTCTCGGTCGGATTCCCAGATCACACATAGCGGACCATTTTCAGTTCAACGGTCAGTGGGCCACGATCTGAAATTCCAAGTACATGTAAATGTTCCTGAAATTTTTCCTGATCCGAGGGTGTAATTTGGTCTGATTCTGACGGTCTGGTTGCTTAATACTGATCCACAAGTGAATGGTGCCAGATCACTATTCAAGATATTTATTTTGTAAAGAGAATAGTGGTTTTCACACTCCCTCGCTCCGGACTCAAGCGAATGACTGTGGGACATCGTCTGGACTCGATTTCCGAGATGGTTGTCAAGACCAGTGAGGCGGTCCTAGTTCCTTAACTTTGTGTTAATCGGACTTCCGATGTGCGGTCTAGACCTAATACGAAGTTTCAATTCATTCCCGAGAGTAGCCGGGTAATGAGTTTGGTTCTAAACTTTAGGGTAACCTAGAATCAATGATTTTACAAGTTTTGGGTCTTACAGATCATATTTAAAGCGATTCCAACGGATTTCATGGCTAATCAAGTTTAGCACTTAGTTAACTTTGTTAAATTTCTAAAGGATTTAATCCTAATTGATTTCTGGTCGAGATGGTACTCGAGCCAAAGTACGAAAATTTACGGGTCGTTACAGGATCATATTAGGGAATGGGTCCAACTTATCAGGAAGTGGGTTTCCCAGTTGGTTTGAGGAAGATGAGGTGCAAAAATGGCAGATTTCGAATGGGTGGCTTATCTTCGGATCAGGGCCATTTGGACGGTCCTGATAAGGCTGAAATACAATGTGGGGTCCATTTTATGACGAAGAATGGCCATTGATTTGTACATTTGTTAAGCTGAGTTCGGTCCTAACTGTGGCTGCGTCTTGCCCAAAATCTCGGCTCTGCAACTAGACGTTCGCACTGCCCTAGCTTTAACACTCGGGATTCATCCGAGAGAAGCTTCTGGAGGCCGACGATCGGACGAGATGAATCGCAACTATAAGCGGAAAGATCCTTTCCGCTTTCTGACGTGTAGGTTTGCATTTCTGGCAATGGTAGGGCTAACTGGGAATTTCTTAAGTGCGCGAATGGTAACCTACCATTCCGAACGGTCGGATTTTCCAACAACACGAGGGACGTGGATTTTCTCTCCCCGTCAGCACCTAACTTGTGTGTTGCCTGCTGCTGTTCATACTCTGGAGACCGATTGTGACCTTTTCTGGCTATATATACATTTATATACATCTTTCAGTCTTCCGCTTGCGTCTTATGACTTAATCTGGAGTATGAATTACTGTTTTGGTATAATCCCACTCATGATTATTGTACTAACACAGACAACATTCAATCATAAGCATTTATGTTACATAAGTGATGTTTTGAAACTCAGGTGTTAAGTTGTTACTTGACGCCCGATTTTCAGGGAATTACACATGAGGAGAAGCTCGTTTAAATGCAACCATGTTCCCATGTGTGGAGAATTGAAATTGAAAAGTACTCTCGGCCGAGGGAGGCTGAGATGCTGGGAAGTGACACCCTTATTAGGTATTCACCACATTCCACTGGCTGAAGTGGGCTTGATATTGACACCCATTGTGGGGATTCATTAGTGCTACTCCAGGGCTTCTAGTCGGGCATGTTGCTTCTTGAAATTGACTTAAAATCCATTTTGTTGGATGTGATGTAAATTGACTAGAGACCTTGTTTGCAGGATTAGTTTGAAACTGAATTAGAAATTAATTGGAGGCCCCTACTATGAGGTTGTCCTGAAATTGATTCGGGATCCTGTTTGCAGGATTGGTTTGAAATTGCACTGTAAATTAATTGGGAGTCCTGGTTATGAGATTGGTTTGAAACTGAGCTGAAAATTGACTAGAGACCCTGTTTGCAAGATCGTTTTGAAACTGAGATGAAAATTGATTGGAAGTCACAGTTGCGGGATTGGTTTAAAATTGTGCTGGAAATTGATGGGACGCATTGCTGCGAAGCTATCCTAAAATTGATTGGAGATCGTGTTTGTAAGATCAGTTTGAAACTGTGCTGGAAATTAACTTGAGACCTTATTTACAGGATCGGTTTGAAAGTGATTGGAAATCACAGTTGCAGGATGTGTTGAAAACTGATTGGAGGCCTCGGCTACAAGGCTATTCTGGAATTGACTGGGAATCCCGGTTGCTTGATTGTTTTGAGATTGACTCCTAATTGTGCAAGGGTATTGAAAGAAGTTTGAAATTACGGTAATGAATGCTTTACTTGAAATAGGAATATGCCAATATGTCCTAGAGGGGGGTGAATAGGACTTTTTAAAATTTTATGCTTATTAAAATCCTATTAGTCCAATCCTAAGTAAATAGACATGAGAGACATCAGGATATCATCAGAGTAACTCAAATGGCATCTAAGCCAGATTGAGGATCCAATCACAAAACTATTTAAATGATAAACATGGAATGATTTATAGTTAATGATGGATGTGACTGTGTGTGAAGTGTGAGCAGTTATGAAGACAGTTAAGAAATCACACAAGTAATCAAGGATAATGAACAATCACAAACACGGACATTTTTATAGTGGTTCGACTACTTGTCTACTCCACTCCCTGCAGACGCACTTAACCCTTGGGTGTGCCGGATTTCACTAAGGAGGTTTCACAGTGGTTCACCTCAAACCTACAGTTTTAAATCAAGTTCACCTTCAACCTTTACAACCTACACCTAGGATGAATCTTTATGCTCCCTGAGCAAGGGTCAACACATAGCACCCAGTTTTAGGCACATTGGCCAAGGAACCTCACTGTTTATGCTCTCATGAGCAAGGGTCAACAAAATGCACTCACTTTTAGGCACTCTGGCTAAGGATCTTCACAAGACCCTAACTGTTTATGCTCTCCACAGAGCAAGGGTCAACACAACGCACTCACCACGTACACTCCCACCAGATGCCTCCTACGAGGGCTTACAAAGGTGAGAAATACCTTAGACCCAATCCTAAAAAGGAATTATCACAAGTGTCTTCTAGACTCTAATAACTTACAAATAAGTAGATGAGCCCCATTCAGCACGTTGACGAAGATCTCCTCCTTTGTTGATGAAGAATCTTCTGCTTCCTTAATCCGACAACACAGATGATGTACCAATACAAGGTTTCGAGTTAGGTCAAGGTTAAGACGGAATCCTACTCTATAAAATGTTTTCCTATAAGGAAGATAGAGTGATTCCGATCATCTATGCATTCAAGGTATCCCAGCTTAATGATTTTCCATTAAGGTAGTAGCTGAAGGATCCTTGAATGTGGAAGTTCATTCCCCAATCACTCTGTTGAATATCAATGATGAGGGTGGATTGGAGGATGAACTTCCCTGAGAGAAAGGGCTTTGGGTATAAGATCTAAGGTTAAATACTCAAAAGCACTCTCTTCTTTCTCTACCAGCAACAATAGACAAGTCCTATTTATATAGACAAAAGGTTCTAACGGATATAAAATGGTCACATTTATGGCAAAGTTCGATATCATCGAGTGAGTTCGATATCATCGAGCGTATACTCTCGATTGTATCGATGAGCTGCTTGATGACACAAAGTCAAATGTCATACGCTATTGAAACCTTTTGCCAGCTGATCAATAGAATCGAAACAAGTATCGATGTCATCGGATTTCGAACTTCGATTTTATCGATACAAGGTTCGATTCCTTGGCATTTGAAAATGAGAGAGACATGTCTTGAAATATTTTAGGTTTACAAGAATGATTGAGGGACCTTCGAGATCATCAGAATTTGAATGTCAATGATATCGATACTCGTGTCAATGCATTAATAAATCCAACGGATTTCTCATTAAGCTTGCTGGACAGTTTATGTCCTTGTTCGATGCAATCGTTGTTGTATCGATATCATCGATATTTGAATATTGATTCTATCGAGTGACACTTGATTATAGATAAACAATCCTAAAATATTTTGTTAGATATATGCAAGTCCGAGATTAATATCATCGAAGGCTTTCCGATATCATCGAGATTTGAATTCTGATGATATCGAGGAGGACCTCGATATGTCGATGATCTTATGATTTTTCTTAGTAAAAATAGGGACTCGTTTTCTTTGTTTTCGATTTTAATGAGTCAATGTTGATATACTTAAGTTTCAAATATCGGTGTCATCGATAGTGATATTGGTACATCGATAATTCAGTCTAGAAGAATATGTGGTTGCTGGACATCTTTGGTCCTCATTTCGATGGTATTAATTGATCATCAAGGACATCAACAGTGCATGTCGATAATATCGAACAATATATCGATAAAATCGACAGAGCTAGAAAACTTAAAGATTTTCTGAAATTTGAAAAAGTTGTCTAACTCAAAAACCCTATGATATTCTAATTGATTTTAAGGGTTTTAAATACCTGGTGTTTTGAGACATGGGATGTGAGGCTTAGATTTACCTGTGGCGAGCTTGCACACATTCGATTGAGCAGACGCTTTGAATTGATCTTCCTATGAGTCTCTGCAATCTAGCTAACTCACTACTCACGCTAATTGACAAACTAAGGCACTTTCAATCTCCCCCTTTGTCAATTACGTGACAAAATACCAAAACACCCTAGACCAGCTTCTATACTGACATCCTAAATTGTGTGTACATACACTTTACACAATTTTACAATTCTACTCGAGTGAGCACACACATAATCATTCAGAAGGATTCAGTAACTGCTCCCCCTATCTACAAACTCCCCCTATCTTGGTGCAGCTGCTCCCCGTAACACTTGCAACACCATACACAAGCAAATATATATCTGCTGTCAGGGTGTTTGAGTCGTTCTCCCCCTTTTTGTCAGTCAATTGACAAAGGTTAGCATAAGAGTAGATATTGACTGAAGTTTGAAGCTTTAGGGAGAACTAGCAGTCAGAAAGCAGACATTTATAAAAGATAGATGTATAATGATCAAAACAGTTTAACTAGACATCATTTTCAGAAACAATGTATGCATAGCTGTTCAAATAGAGCAGTGATATAAGCAGAGATTCAAACCATCACATGCACTCTATATATCATAAGCTGAATAAACCAGGGAATCTTAAAGCATAAGTATGACAGTAAATAGGAGTGAATTATAAGCAGTCATTTCAAACATTATCCAAAAACATGTCTTTACTGCCCAAGATTGGCAATAGATTAATAGTTTTCCCAAGAACATTACCAAGCCCATTTATGGGCACCCAGAAGTAACCATCAGTAGCAAACCCACTCATGGGCATATACACCAAAAAAATGTCAAACTGTTAGGAAGCTATCACATTCACTCATGAGGGCATAGAGCATCAAAAAAGATACTTATACTCGTACGCAGAGATAAGTGTGGGTGAATTTGATAATGTTCAGAGTCTCGTTCCATGGTTGAGGAACAAAGGTAGATGGCGTCGTGTCATCTCGACAGCAAGTCATCAGATCAACCAATTGTTGTACAGTCTGCTGCACTCCGTGGACCAGCTGTTCTAGCACGGTAAGCCTCTCGTTCATCGACTCCCTGAACTGGGAGACATCACGCTAAATTGCTTAAATCCGATCATTGTGGAGCTTAAGGGCATGTTTGGACGGGCACGCTGGATGGGATTGGGTTGTATTAGGGTGGATTGCACGCCTTCTAATGCAACATTAGTGGATTACATGCAATCTCATTGGATTGTTGTATCCAGCATCCCAGCTATGGCCTGTTTGGACGGGTGGCCTGGATGGGATTGGGTTGAGTGAGTGTGTGTTTGGACAGGCATGGGATTGGAAGCCATCCAGGCACTTCAACTAATACAGGTCTGTAGTTAGGTGTAAAGGACAGTTATAACCATCTCCCGCCAAACACACCTGCTTGCACCAGGGAAACGGATTGGGTACTCCCCCTGACAACAGCCTTTGGCTGGTGGTCGCTGCTCCGTGGGACCCACCATGATGTACATGTCTCATCCATGCCGTCCATCTAATTTATTAGATCATTTTAAGATTGTCTGAAGTCAAATATTCTTATATCCCAATTTTAAATGGACCAGATTATGGGAAACAGTTTTAAGAGAGTGTCGACCGTTAAAATACAATTTCAACCGATGATACTTTTGGATCAAGCTCATTTTTTTCCATTCATCTGGGGCTGTACGATCTAATCAATCTATTGGACGTTAAATAAACGCTACGGTGGGCCTTACGAGGACTCAAGAGCTGAATGTCCAATCATTATTATTTTCAGATGGTGTGGTCCACCTGAAATCAATCCACCTCTCATTTCTGGGATCAAGCCATAAAATGATTGGTAAAAATGTATGAACGGAAAGGATGAAACACATTCATCATGGTTTCCAAAGAGCATTGACCACCAGTAATGAAACTAGTGTCAGGGAGAGTAGCCAATCCGTTTCATTGGAGTGGTGTCAAATTAATCAACTCCATGGTAGGGGAGGCCGTGTCATCAGCGTATTTACATCATTAAAATGTTTCATCCATGCCCTTCATCCACTTTGACATGACATCTTACACCGTTGTCCCAAAAATCAGCAACATATATCTCAGGTGAACCACAACACCTCAACATATAGCGTCCCAGCCTTTTATTTTACCACTTACTCCTAGATTAAATCTATTCATACCTGCCATATAGGCCTAGAAAGAGATATAAAATAGATATCAATATATAACGAATTGCGTGTGGACCACACTGGTATTTTCAAATGTCATAAAATTGTGCAGGGCCCACCGAAGTATGTCTCATGAAATTGGCAAATAAAAGTGAATTCAATCGACATTACTATCAGCAGTGGACATGTCCACGTATCTGCATAGACCACATCATGTGGCAGTGGTGTGATAGAGATAGATCCCAAAAACTATACAGCAGGCTAGAATAACAATGTATGAAAACCTGAGAACCAACGTTGTGTGACAGAAAGAGAGAAAAAGTATTAAGGGACACAATAAGAGTGACAGTCATCCGAATAGGGCTAGAATTTAAAAATCACAAGGAAGGCAAGAAACAAGACTACGACGCCAACTAGAAGAGCACAAAATATCTCTCCATCTGATTGGGGTGATGGGGGAAGATCATCAGTCGACACGGCCCTAGAAACCATGGCAGTCAACGCCTATACCGTCAGCATCATCTGTCGGCCGGAGTGTGACGAAGAATGGTTGATGTAGAGGTCATAAGAAAATGCAGCGACCTGAACCGCATGAGATGTCGTGCAATGTCTTAACAGTGCACATGCCTTGCTGAAGTGCTCGTCCCAATATGTCATTGCCTCTTTCTAGTTCCTGAATGCATGGTGTTTTGCTCCACTATACTCCTCCACCTCCACCCGAGCGTCATCTCAAGATATGTATATGTCAGGCCTACGCCCTACCAAGATGACATAATACTTATCCTTTCCCATCTGCAATGACATGGACGTAATTGGCACGAGATACGTGTGTTGGAATAAAAACCCCAAACTAAGTGGACATGTAGTATTCTCCTATCGAATAACATCAGAAAGTACAAAAAAAATTACTAAATGAAAACAAAAACCACTCGTATATACGTACCCTTCCAAGCAAGCGGATTGTATGGTCTTCGAGTGTCTTAAGTAAAGAAACTAACCAATGGATGCATGTGAAACCATAAAAGTATAATTAATTACATAAAAGTCATGGCCATAGCATAATTGTCATATTCTTATATACTACCATGTGTCAGTCCCAAAAATTAAAGCAAGCTATCAAATCATCCAAGAAAATCATGTAATTCAAAGTTATTACAGACCAACAACTAACAGCCAAAATAACAAACCCAAAAATGTGAAAAATCAAATGGCTAAGTAATACCAATGGCAGTTGAGAGGATTTCTAAGTCATACCAATGGCTACTTTTCCAGAGATGAACATTGCAAATAATACATGTTGACAGATAATCAGGCTTGTCAAGCCCAATGTCTTAAAATTCAATAGTAGGGAGAGAGTTAGAATCCATATTAGAAAACATAATGAGAAATGCATCAGCCGTCAAAACAGGCTTCAGTTTTCGATCAGTAGGAGTTGAAATAATATGATTTTGATGATAAGTTCACATACTATACACTGAAAGTGAGCCAGCCTAACTTTATGGCCATACATTACAGTAAATGAGTACCATTCATGAGTCACTGGCAAGGAAACCTATCAACAGGAAAATCATCTGAGATATGCCGAAAATAACACTCCAAAATGATACAATGAACTTAGCAAACACATTCATAAGAAAACAGGATTCTGATGCAAATGAATAGTATAAATTGAATGTGAAACAGATGGAAATGTATGGGCATACATCACACCAAGAACCTAGGTTCGTTGGAAACCAACGACAGGCAATCCATGTGAGATATACCCATGTACCACTGAAACTAGATGAATAGAATTTCTCATAAATACAAATATGTTGCAACAATGTCCACAAATATCCCCTGTATGTATCAATCCAAGTGAACAATAAATTTTTTAACAATTTCCAATCAAAGTCTCAACTTCAATTACCAAATTAGCAACCAATATTCAACAGACACCAAATGAGGACAGTTAAAAGATGTTAACCATTGTCAATCAGAGTATTATACAACAAATTTTCCAGAACCTAATTTCCAGGCATTAGTTTCATGAAAGTATAATTGTGTGGACATATATATATATATATATATATATAAAGTAAACAACTTGCATGTATACATTGATAGAAGTATCATGTATACATGTATTTTAAAAGCCAAAAAATTAATCCACTAGATCACAAGGCATACAGTCCATTCCCTGAACAAGCCTTCAAAATCTATATGACTCGTCTATACATTGATGAGATTATCATACATGTACAATTGAAAAGAAGAACCAGATTATTCAAAATAGGATTATGTTGTCCAAGTGAAAAATCCAGCAAAAGCAAATCCAGATGAGATATAACAACAACTGATGTAATTGATATATGAACAAAACAAATCATCTGATGTAATCCTGGGAATTCCATGTGACATGTAGTAGAAATCTATCTGGTATATATCAGGAAATTCAGTACTTAGAAGAATAAGATACATATAGACTCAATCAAAAGGAAGAGAATGATAAGATTGAAAGGAAATGATGAAAACCAACAGTCGACAATAACACCAACATAAGGACTTCTAACATATATTTTTCATGGCAGAGACAAAAGATCTAAAATGTCCAAAAAGTATCAAGTTGCACATTTTGCTAGGAGTTAGCTATCCAGATATGAAGAATACATAAATGAGGAGGGTTCAGAGAATGTCACAATTGTCTTGTCAAACAGTCTAAAAATATACACTGTATGTAACCCAAACAGACACCACTGGAAGAGGGTTCACAGATTATGATTTCCAGGCATTTGTTTGGCTGAGAAAGGAAGTCATAAAAATTTATAACTGCCCTATAAAACAAATATCAACAGTTCATATATAAATGTACTTTATATGGGAAAAATTCATCTGCAGAACGTGATTATAAATAACATGTATATAATGTGCAAGTGTAAAATCCTGCAACAGAAAATCTATCTCATATATAGCAACAACAGAGAAATCCAACAATTGATTTACCAACACAACAAACAATCTGAGATAATTCTGGTAAACTTAAGGAGACAGATACAGAAAACCATCTCATAGATCCCAGAACATCATTTCATTAAAAAAGCAGAAGATACCATAGACTAAATCCCAAAAAAAAAAAAAAAACACGAAAAGCATGACAGGAATCACCGTTAACCCGGTAACGAAAATCCCATAATCATGCTGCTAGAATGAGCTCAACTATTGATTTATGAAGCTGAATGCGAGCCATTGAAGATCATCATTTTAGGCTCTGTTTGGTTGCCACTTCAAAGTGATTTCATCTCATTTAGTTACAGTATTATGTGTTAGAGATTATACATTAGTTTATGTAAATTATGTGGTATCAAGAGTTTTTTTATCCTTACAGAAATCTCTAATACACAATTAACGTAAAAATGCCTTTGGATGCACCAATTGAAATTTCATGATATTTCACCATGAATCAGTCCAGTCGATGTGAAATTTTTCTTGAAGATAGGTGCAGCCAAATACACCGATATATAAAATAAGATGGACTCATTTTTAAGTAGCAGCCAAACAGGGCCTTATCCATTAAAACTAGCATGGCATATGGCAGCTTGTTTTTTTTTTTTTTTTTGGCATGAAATTCCACTGATTGGATTATCTTAAACACTCAATCAATTGCCTACATTTTGGTCATTATCCATGGTGCATAGAAAATGTATATTTCACAATCGTTATCGCCATAAACATCACATTTCAGTAATGTTACATAAGGAATACCAAATACAACACTAGTTTTAGAAGAGAAATATAAAGAACAGTTAATCTATATACATGTATACATTGATAGAAGTATCATCTATACGTGTATTTTAAAAGACAAAAAAAATCATCTCTGGAATCCAAGGAGAACAGTGCATTATCAGATGAATAGTGTCATATTAAACAGCATGCATGTATACATTGATAGAACTGTCATTTATACCATGTACTAGGAGCCAAAAAAAATTAATCCACTAGATCACAAGGCATACAGTCCATTCCCTGAACAAGCCTTCAAAATCCATATGACTCATCTATACACTAATGAGACTATCATACACATACAATTGGATAAAAGAACCTGATTATTCAAAACAGGATTATGATGTCCAAGTGAAAAATCTATCAAGCCCAAATACAGATGAGATATAGCAACAACTCTTAAATCAAGCAATTGATATATGAATAGAACAAACCATCTGATGTAATCCTGAGAATTCCATGTTACATGTAGCAGAAATCTATCTGGTATATATCAGGAAATTCAGTACTTAGAAGAAGAAGATACATATAGACTCAATCAAAAAGAAAGGAAGGAAAAGATTGAAATGAAATGATAAAAACCAACAGTCAACACTAACACCAACATAAGGACTTCTAACATATATTTTTCATAGCAGAGACAAAAGATCGAAAATGGCTAAAAAGTATCAAGTTGCGCATTTTGCAAGGAGTTAGGTATCCAGATATGAAAATTATATAAATGAGGAGGCTTCAACTACAGTCACAATTGACTTGTCAAACAGTCTAAAAATATACACTGTATGCAACCCAAATGGACACCACTGGAAGAGGGTTCAGAGAATAATTCAATTGTAACACTGAAGGTGATCCTAGAAATTCCACAGATTATGATTTCCAGGCATTTGTTTGGTCGAGAAAGGAAGCCATAAAAATTCATAACTGCCCTATAAAGTAGATAAAGCCAGTTCATATATAAATGTACTTTATATGGGAAAAATTCATCTACAGAACATGATTATAAATAACAAGTATATAATGTGCAAGTGTAAAATCCTACAACAGAAAATCCATCTCATATATAGCAACAACAAAAAAATCCAACAATTGACTACCAACACAGCAAACAATCTGAGATAATCCTAGTAAACTCAAGGAGACAAATGCCAAAAAACCATCGCATAGATCCCAAAACACCATTTCATTATGAAAGCAGAAGATACCATAGACTCAATCGAAAACAAGAACAGGAAAAGCATGACAAGAAACCAATAAAATCAGAAGACGAAAATCCACCCCCGTATAAATCGGTATTTGAAACAATGTCATCGCAGCGGACGACACAGGCCGACTCCATATCAGAGGGCCTGTCTCGCCTGTGACGAAGCCTCATACAAGACAAGCGTGCAAAACCACCTCATCCCACATCTCAGTCGCAACACAGATCAGACCAAGATCAAACATGCAATTTAAATTGGGGTTTACTCATAGCATTTGGGCGAGGAAGAGGACCTACCTCCGCCCGAAGAAGACCGTCAGTTCATGATGGCTGCGCCGGCTCGACTGGTGACGGCCATCGCAACCTGAAATGGCTTATTATAACCCCATTTTCGTGTCATACCTCATCATCTCCCACCACCATCACTTCCTGACCCTCCCGCCAAATCCCAACCCCTGAAACTCTGAAGATGAGATTTCCGTCGTACGATTGACATCGGGAAGGAGAAAGGCAGGAAGAATGAAAACCCCTTTCAAGCGTCGAATCCCACGGGATTGCGCCGTATGCGCGATAACCCTTTGAATCCAGCGACGAAATCCTCGTAATCTAGGGGATTTTCTCTCCAAGCTCGAATCCACCGCCCATCCGAACAGGTGGTTGTTCTGACGACGTAGGATTGGAGTACCCTATCCAACCTAATACGGGCTACTCCAATGCAGTCTGCCCGTCCAAACATGCCCTAAATCGTTTAGCATGCCCTGAAGTTATTGTCGATGATGCTTGATGGGGTCCAGGAGCTTCATCTCCAGCCATCTCAGTCCCTTCAGTGGGAGCGTCACCTGCATCTCCTTCTCCTTCTACTTGAAGGCCTTCCTCTGGAGGATCTTCAGGATACTTATGAAATTTCAAGTCCATTCTTCAAATGTTGCTTTTGTTGAAGACTTGAAGTGGAAGTTTTAGATCACTCGTAGTCGAAAAACTAATGGCGTCGCACACTGTGTGTATGATCCAGGGGTAGGGCAGGTGGACATCCCTAACCGTAAGAAAAGCAATTGTAACACCCCATCCATTCCGTACTATTTTCTATGCTTATGTACATGATGATCGATGCCCTTAGATAGACATGGATTGACCATTTATAGTACACACCCAACTGACCGGAACCCCAAGACCACAAAACCTATCTCATATCGACCGTCCCGTCGCCGCAATTGTGGAGGTACAACCCGTGCATCTGTACGATACTCCGTTAGTGAGATACGCCGTGACGAAAATTAATGTATCATGTGCGCAATGCGCCATGTACTTCATCCCGCACATGCCATGCACACATGTACATGTCACACAAGGGTGAGAGAATCTCTACCCATGTGTGTGATGTCACACACCCATACCCCTCCCTCTCTCATGTACACCTAAAGTCAACATCTCTCCATGTCACACCTCATGTATGACATCATCACACCATGCCATGCCATGCTTCTTTAAACCACCATTAATTACAAATCATGAATTAATTATCAAATCCTAGACTAAGCTAATATTAATCACATAAACTTAACCAAAATTTTATCCATTTATCTATAAATATCCCTCCAGTCCTTAGCATTTCACCATTTTCCATGGAGAGAGAGAGAGAGATGTAATTTTGGTGGGCCATCAACTCCATCAATCTCATTCTTTCCATCCATCTCAACCATCGATTCCAACCCTTCCATCCATCTTAACCATCCATCTAATTCATCAAGGTGAGTACACCCTCCCCACTTATTTTATTTCTGTTTTCATTGTGTTATGGATGGTGAATATAATATTCTAATGTTAGGAATGGTATGGATGATGAAGATAGTATGATTGATGTGAAGATAATTACAATAATGATAATGATGTGATTAATGGTGTGATGCATAGAAGAGATATATATTATATATATATATATATATATATATATATATATATATATATATTATTCTAGAAATCTTGTGGACCCATTGATAATGGGCCCCACCCAAATATTCGTATGCATCCACAGTGTTCAAGAATAGTCCCTTTAGGCTGGCCAAACTCTCCAACACACACTCACACCCATGCACACATGTGCACACCACACCATCAATAATAATAATAATAAAAGTAATAATATAAATAAATAAATAAATAAAATAACATGAAATGGGGGTGTATGCTGCTGCTAGCGTCGACAAGACGCTGCTGCAAGCAGCGTCATTGTGCCTGAGTGAAATGGGGTTGGGGCTGTGGGTCCACAACGGGACCCCACCCATGATGTATATCTTTAATCCATACCGTTCATCCGATTCCCTAGCTCATTTTAGGCCTTGAGCCGAAAAATGTAGCCAATCCAAATCTCTGATAGGCCACACCATCAAAAAGATTGTTTTAAAGGTAATAATTTGTTAGGGCCTGTTGTGATGTTCTGTACATCGAAAAATACTGAATATTGGACTTGTTAGATCTATCTCAGGCCATAACATCCAATAGATGGAGTGAATCGTCAGGATATGGGCCCTGCATATGAAAAAAAAAAAAAAACTTAAAAAAAAAATATAAAAATGAATTACATAGCGTCAGCCCCTTGCTGACGTCCAGCGTCCAGAGGATGCTGGAGTTTGTAACGGGTAGGAAAGTGACCCCACCACAGGACCTACCATGATGTATTTTGAACATCAGAACCGTACATTGGATGGGTCCCATTTAAAAATGGGCCACCTCCAAATTTCAGCCGTACACAGAACTCAGGTGGCCCACACCATCAGAAATCATGTAAAGACATGCTAAAACATATAGAAGTACTGGCTGGGGCCCACCTGAAATTGAGATGCATCTGAAACTTAGACTGACTCCCCCCACCAAGTGGGATACACAATGGATGGACTGGATCTCTCAAGTGACCCACCTCGATGAGAAAATATACATATAATAATTAATATTATTATTATAATATTAAAATAAAATAATGGCATGGAGGAGGTGACGTCCTCCCTGGACGTCCACTTTTGGGGTAAAGTTTTGTGGGCCAATCACAGCCACACCATGATGTCATTGCTAAATCCACACCATTCATCCACCTTACTAGCCCCATTTATTCCGTGGTCCCAAAAATCATGCCGATTAGAAGTTCATGCAGCCCATGCCACTTGGATAGTGGAAATTGCACTCAAATTACTTAGATTTTTCTGGGGCCCACCTTAGCGATGAAAAGTATATGTGGGCCATTCACCCACCCCTTCAGACCATTTTAAGTCATGAGCAAAAGAATGAGGCAGATCCATACCTTAGGTGGACCACATTATAAGCAACAATGGGAATAAAAATCCATACTATTAAATCCTTTGAATTCTACTGTGATGTGTGACCGCCACCAAAGTTGCGTCAACCATTAGACCGTGGAGCCAACTCGTTACATGTATTATCCAAGTCGTCCATCATTTAGACCATCCATGTGTTAGGAGTCCCACCCAACGTATGTACCTTATATCTATGTCATTCATCTAGTGGGTGGTATCAGCTATGATGTTGTTTGTTGTACAAATTGTTCATGGGGTGAACCCCACCACGTCAATGGGACCCACAATTATACAAAATATAATAATAATAATAATAATAATAATAATAATGGGAATTGCATGCTTACCAATGAAAGTTTCCCTGGACATAATGTGATGCATGTGAAGCCTACCTAGGTGCATGTGTTATATACCCACACTGCCTATATATTTTCCAGTCACTTGGGAAGTGAGCCCACCTCCTGCTTGTGGACACAAGATGAAGTAGAACTCAATTTTAGGTGGAATACGCTGTAAGTAAAAACAGTGGTAACAACCACTGGAAATTCTTAGGTTCTAGTGTGCCCCTTGTGTGTTGGAACGCGTCTTTGACCATGGACTCCACCTTGTAGTATGATGTAGATCCATGTCATTCATTGGCTTATCCTTATCATTTTAGGGTACAGTCCCATAAACTAATCAGATCTAAATCTCATTCCATGGGAATAATATTGATCACTTGTCCACCATTAATTATTTTCTAGAGCTGCAGTAATGCTTGTGAGAAATCTATCCATCTATCCTCTTTAAACCGATCATGGGACACCCAATATACATGTTTTATCAGCCATTCATCTATTTTGATTAGATCATTTTAGAGTATGGGGCTACCTATATATATTTACTACAATATAAATCATTTTCATGGTACCCATTATAATGGTTATTTCTCATTTTGACCGTCAGTTGGCATGAATCATGTGGATCACTACACTATAAGAATTTGGGATTTTAGGTAGCCCAGCTAGTCGTGTGAATTAGTGCAAGTTGTGTGGGCCACCACACCATGTGAGTGCGTGATTTTTATGGCCCACCTAACTGTATGAAATTGGGGCAATTGTGTGACTACTTGTCTAATTGGATTTATGATTATTGTAGCCCTTAACCATAGGATCATTGACGGGATGAATAACAGCTAGATTTGGCAAAATGGTGTTGAATATGTAGCTTATAAATCTTGTGATCATGCGTGACGAGGATAGCCGTAAATCATGTGGGTATGAGGGGAATGTGTGGCCCAACCATATGATTATGTGGTGCTTAGGTGACTGCTAAACTATGTGAAATTTTGGTACTGGATGCCTGACTATGTGAAAGTTTAGTAAAGCGGTTGCCCCCATTAGTGCGGCCCATTGATGCAACCCACTTTATGAGTGTGAGGCCCATTTGTGTACAGCCCATTGATGCGGCCCACTTGATGTATTAAGCCCATGTGTAGAGCCCACCTATTTGTATTTATGGCCCAATAGCGAGGCCCATTGTAATGTATTTCCGGCCCATATGTTGTAGCCCATTGTGATGTATTTGGGGCCGATGGGTCGTGGCCCATGGTGATGTATATTAGGCCTGTATGAGTGGCCCATTATGACATATTTCTGGTCCATATGATGATGCCCATTGTAATGTATTTTCGACCCATTTGGTAAGGCCCAATGTGATGCATATGTGGCCCTTTTGACGAGGCCTAACGTGGCGTATATGTGGCCCTTGTGTGAGGCCCACTGTGGTGTATATTACGCCTCCGTATGGGGCCATGGGTCCTCTATGATGTTTGGCTCTATGTGTACCACTCCTTGGGAGCAATGATGGTTTAATGTCCACATTAATGGGCAATGTGAAAGTGCACCTACTTGTGCCCTGATTTGTCAAGTTACGTGAATGCTGGGTCAGACTGTCTACAGAGCTCGATAGGAAGATTATTTCAAGCGTCTGCCTCAACCAGATGTGTGGAAGCTTGCAATAGGTAAATCATAGCCTCACATCCCATGTCCCTAAACACCAGGTGATTAAAACCCTTAAAACTAGATAGACATCTTAGGGTTTTTGTGGTGAGAAAACTTTTTCAAAATAAGAAAATCTCTATGTTTTTCTCGCATTGTCGATCTTATCGAAACACCCTCGATATGATCGACCTGCACTGTCGATGGTCCTTGATACCTTAACGATATTATTGATAAGAGGACAAAAAATGTCCAGCAACTAAATATTCATCTAGACGAATTTATCAATGTATCGATACACATATCGACATCATCGATAAAAGCACTAATTATGTCCAGCAACTTCACAACATAACTAGACGAATTATCGATGTATCGATCCACATATCGATATCATCGGTATTCAAATCTCGAGACCATCGAGAGTGGCTCGATAAGATCGACAGACAGATTTCTAGCGCCCCTGTTTTTTAAACAAAATCGCAAAATTCTTCGATAGCATCGATGCTCTTCCGATATGGTCTAAATTCAAATACCGATAAGATCGGAGATCCATCGATGATATCGATAGTGGGCGCGCATTTCTTACAGCAAATATTTCAGATTATTTTTAACTATGATCAGGGGCCCATCGATAGAATCAATATTCAAATATCGATGATATCGGCACCAGGTCGATTGCATCGAACTACGACACAAATCATCCAGCAAGCTTAAAGTCAAATCCGCTGGATTTATCGATGCATCGACCCTGATCTCGATATCATCGACATTCAAATTCTGATGATCTCGACGGTTCCCCCGATCATTCATGAAAACCTGAAATATCTCAAAGTAAAGTCTCTCTCATTTTTCATGTGTCGATCAATCGATCCTGTCATCGATGAAATCGGAGTTCGAAATCCGATGACATCGACAACGTTTTGATTCAATGACTAATTGGCAAGAAGTTTCAAAAGCGTATGACATCGAGACCGAGTCATCGAGCAGACCATCGATGCTATCGAGAGTATACGATCGATGATATCGAACCTGCTCGATGATATCGAACTCTGTCATAAATGTGACTGTTTTATATCCGTTGAAGCTTTTTGCCTATATATAGAGGACTTGTTATTTGTTGCTGTAAGAGATAATAGAGAGAGCTTTTGTGTGTTTCAACTTACATCTAATACCCTAAGCCCTTTCTCTCGAGGGAGTTCATCCTCCAATCCACCCTCACCATTGATATTCAATAGAGTGGATTGGGGAATGAACTTCCGCATTCAAGGATCCTTCAGCTACTACCTTAATGTCAAATCATTGAGCTAGGATGCCTTAAATGCATAAGATTGGAACTACTCTACCTTCCATATAGGTAAACCTTTAGAGAGTAGGATTCTGTCTTAACCTTGACCCAACCCTAAGCCTAGTCTTGGTATATCTTTTGTGTTACGGAACAAGGGAGTAGAAGACTCTTCGTCAATGTTCACTCCTCAAGTATAGGGTTGTGATGTAGTAATAAACTCGGTAAGACCGAGGTCGAATCCACAGGGACTGGTCGTCACAATTCAAATTCACGATTCTCCTTAACTAATTCAACAAATAAAGGATCAAATGGCTAACACAAATCTATGGAAAATAACTATTGAGAATAAGGAAGAAAATTCAATCAGAGAGAGCACTAGGACTTTCGAATCCACCCCTAATTATCCTAACCATTGTTTTGCTTGTTAATTCACCTAAATTAGATTGATCAACTTATCTAGAGAAAGCACAATCTGTGTCCTTAATCGGGCATACAGATTGTCTAATTCCTTCAAGCAATGCCATGAATAACATATCCCATGTCCAAATCGGGCATATGGAATATGCAGTTCAGTAGAGCACCCTGTTTCTTCTCTCTCTACAGGAACCTGTTCATGATCAGATACAAGCACCTAGAATAAGCATCCAGACCACATCAATCCATAGACTCTGATCAAGTTCATAGATGGAGAAGTATAGAAATTAAAGCAATCAAGCACACTAAGGAAAGAAACAAATCAATCTAATTAAAGTAAATCAACATAGAACAAAGGGTATTCAAATTAGGGGTTTCATCTCAGCCCTAGCTGAGAGATTAGTTACCCATAAAATCCATTAAACAAATGGAAAAATAAAGATAAAAAATCATAAAAGGAAAATCAAACCAATTTCTCTCTCTCTCTTCTTTCTTCTCTTTCTTCTCTCCCTTACTGTAGATCTGGAGCTCCTCCCTGGTTCTGAATGCTTTTCCATGTATAAAAATTCCTCTTTTATAGCTGTTGGAAGGCTGGAGTAAGTGGTAGAGTTGTAGCAAGACACGGAATGGAAATTTTTGCAGCCGTTATCGGTGGGCCCCACAGAGGCATTTTCTGGAAAATCCACCCCTTCCATTGGATTCAGGACGAAATTTCAGTCAGGAATGGGTGGTTTTGAATGTCCATTAACGCGGCCCGAGAGAAAAAAATACAAAAGATCAGTTTTGAACGTCACCGGGTAGCCCTTTTGTGGCCTCTGTATCACGCACGTGTGTACGCATGGGAGTGAACTATCAGCATGGTTTTGTAGTATTCATGGCCCTCTACAAGATGGACGGATCAGATCGACCGTACAGGTGACGGGTGGGGCCCACAATCCTTCGCAAAAAACAGCAGCGGAAGATGCTAACGAACGGCGGAACGAGCTGTTGTGTTGATGGTGGGGTCCATGAACGATGGAAATCCCAAAATCCACTCCGTTCACCGGGATAAGAACGGAAAAAACGGAAAATGACCAGTTTTTCCTCTGTTTTAGTGTGTCCCACCTGATCTTTACTTCCGCCGTCAATTTGATGTTTGAACGGCTGGGATCTGATCTCTACTTTCATTTTAATTTTTTCCATCTAGGCAATGTTAATGGTCGCCCCAGGAAGCGGATGGACGGCTTGGATTGTCCATTTGGACACAAGGTGGGCCCCACAACCGACGACAGCGGTCGGTGCTTGCGGACGCTGGACGGCAGATGCCGTTTCGAGAAGACGGGCGCGGGTCAGCGCCTCGCTGACCCGTCTGGCGGTGCGGTGGACAGCCGGTGCACGTGTACACCGCACACGCTCCTGGTACACATGGCCCACCATGATGTTTACAAGAAATCTGCTCCGTCTATCGTCTTTATCATCTTATTTCAACAGTTGAGACCAAATTTGGGGTATATCCAGATATCAGGTGGGCCCAGAATCATGATTCTGAGGGTTGATCTGTCCGTTGGACCACTTCCCGAGATCTTCAATGGTTGAAATTTAATATGTACGGTTAATTTATAGCCCCCATCACATGTATGAAGTTTCGAGTCAATTGGATGGTGGGAACCATGTGATCATGCAGTTTTTCACCAGTTTCGGGCCTCTTTGGCTTGCTTTCCTCAGATCCCAGGCGTGTAAAATCTTCACTATTGGTTTTCTAGAGTCCATCCCGTGATCTGGTGACTTCAGAACGTCAAATCTATGCCTTTAACATCAATTTCCAATTAACGCTCCTGATTTTATCCTGTAATAAAAATATAATAAAATCCGATGTTAGGCCTTATCATGTACATTAAATAGGGCAATAATCGGGGTCTGAGATGCAATATTTGACCCTGATCACAACCCCAACCAGCATTTTGCTAGCCCCGAGCAAAACATGCGAAAAATAATTTCAGAAATAAAAGACAATTCCTGTAAATTCAAGTGACTTGTGAGCTGATAGTCGAGATGTGATCATTCTACGATTCATGCATGGTGAGTGGAATTTTCTCCTAGAATGAAGTTCACTGTAAATTTCAAAATCAAGTTCAAAATATTAAGCCATGAATTAGAACATCCTAAACATTGAGTTCCATTAGTGTATAGTGTAATCTCGGCTTACGATCATTAAGAGATCCAATTGTTAATTTTATGATATCATTGGTAATTAACAACGGAGTGCATGACGACTAAACCTGAAACCAACACTTGCCTTACTTACAGATTAACCTTTCATTCTACCATTTTTTTTTTATTTTCTTTATGAATAGTATGCCAAGGAGGAGAATCAAATCTGCACCTATAGGGAGCAAACCTATGGTGAAAACTTGTCGCCTAAATCTTTTCTTATGTCAACTATGAGGAATCGAATCTTCATCTATAGGGAGCAACCTATGATGATGATTATGCGACTTATTCTTTCAATTCTTCTTTATCGACAGATGGTAAAATTTTGTTTTGTTTTTTTTTTTTTTAGGCTGGTTCCTTTCATGCTTAGTGATTACCATGTTATCGATCAGTATCGAACTGAAAAACTTAACGTGTAAACGAGATCTGATATGTGAAATCATGGCTCAATCAATGGTTACAACTTCTAATCGTGGATTAACAATTCAAACTTAAGTGTGAAATCTGCCAGACAACCGAATCCAAGAGTCATAAATTTCTCACATTCTGAATCTTGTAATTTCAAAATCACAACTATCCTTTAAAATCACTTTGAATTCAATAGAAATTCCAAAAAAAAATTTAAAAATTATCACGATTTTTGCTCAAGACCAAGAAAATACTGATTAGGTAACCTAATCTCCCACCCCTAACCTAAAATCTACATTGTCCTCAATGTAAAAGAAATAAGCATGCAATGCACATGAGACAATGAAAAGAAAAAAGGAGTAGGGAAAGATAGTACCTGGATGGAGAATCAAGAAGCTCTCAAAAAAATCAGCGTAAAAGCGAGTCAGCACAAGAGAGAAATCAGTAAAATAAAAGATCCTACCTATACCACTTTCGCAGGTGCTCTCGATTGCATTTAGCATATGCAACAAGCCTTTAAACCCCTAGGTTACCCCTAGTGGACGAGTTGTAGTCTCGTGAGGGTTTGCAGTAATGTTACCCACAAACATTGAACTAACTAACAAGGAAAAGAAATAGAATGAAATGCTGGGTTGCCTCCCAGGAGCGCTAAGTTTAACGTCTTCAGCCAGACAAAAACGGACCATGAATTCATTAATCTTTAAGACCAGGGTCCGCCAAAGAACTTACCTCAATACGTGGTTAACCAATCCCAGACAAGTGATGTGAGTTCCCATGAGCTGTGCTATCTGCAATGAGGTAACTGACACTATCATCAAACAGTTTAAGGACTTCTGCTCGAACAACTTCCTCCATGTTAAGATCATGCTTCCATTGCATTTTATGTGACATTTCCGCAACATGATCCTTACATACAGTGGGGCACACTCCTTGTATTTCTGCTATCTTCCGTTCAATTGCTGCCTTATATGTTCGAAGAACATTAAGCAACCTGTTCTCTTTTGCCTTCTCAGAGTTAGAAACTGTGCTGTCAGGAAGAGTCTCAGAGGGATGAAGAGGTTCCACTTTCGCTCTCTATTTTTCAGTCTCCAATATCGGAGTAGAGTCGAGCAGTGCATTGACTTCGTGGATGGGACTATCTATGTCAAAATCCGTGCCATGTTGTGCTAAGCAGGTCTCAAGTGGATCTTCAAAAGATTTACGGAAGGAGTCTTGCACTAGACTCTCGATCATGTCCACTTCAAATATGTCGTCCAAATCTGCGGATTGTTGTCCTGCATTAAAAACATTGAGTTTAATATTCATGTTACCAAATGACAACTTCATAACTCCATTCCTGCAATTTATAATAGCATTAGATGTGGCAAAAAATGGACGAGCCAAAATGACTGGGATCTGACTATGAGGATTCTGAACAGGCTGAGTATCTATAACTATGAAATCCACTGGAAAATAAAATTTGTCTACCTGGATTAGCACATCTTCAATAACACCCCGGGGCACCTTGACAGATCTATCAGCTAGCTGTAATGTTATTTTAATCGGTTTCAACTCACCAAATCCTAGCTGCTCATAAACCGAATATGGTAACAAATTGACGCTCGCCCCTAAATCAAGTAATGCCTTCCCGATTTTATGATCTCCTATGCCGCAAGAGATGGTAGGAGCTCCTGATCCCTAAATTTAGGAGGGGTGTTATGTTGAATCATGGAGCTGAGCTGCTCTGCAAGGAAGACTTTCTTATGAACATTCTGCTTACGCTTTTGAGTGCATAAATCTTTAAGAAACTTAGCATAAGCAGGGACTTGCTTGATAGCGTCAAGCAACGGGATGTTGACTTGCACTTTTTTAAACACGTCCAGGATTTCATCAAAGTTGTTTCTTTTCTTCATTGGTGTCAGACGTTGAGGAAAAGGTGCTTTGGGCACGTAAGGTGGCACGTCAGCGGCTCTTGGAGAGTCAGAGAGTTTTTGGACTTTGGATGCATTGGTGTGTCTCTCTGCTTCACCTTGATTTGATTCATCCCTAGGTATCCCTATTTTGTTGTCAATCTGTTTGCCTAACCTAAGGGTAATGATCGATTTGGCTTGCTCATGGTATTGCCCTTGGTTGGAATTAGAGCCAATCTCATACTGTCCCTTTGGATTAGCCACAGGTTGGCCAGGGAACTTACCCTTCTCTCTCTCACTCAATGTGGCAGCTAGTTGACCCATTTGTACTTCCAGCTTGGCAATGGATTGTGCATTTGCATGTAAGCTTTGCTGGTTGGCTAGTAAGGTTTGTTGGGTGTCCTTTTGGAATTGGAGAGAGCTCTGCATGAAAAGATGGAGTGTGTCCTCAAGAGATGGTTTCCTTGATTATGCAGGCAGTTGTTGATATTGCGGAAACTGCTGAGGTTGCATAGGAGGATTTTCAGATGGTCCTCCTTGTTGCGGTCCTTTTGCCCAGAGAAATTTGGATGCCTAGCCCACCCTGGGTTGTACGTGTTCGAGTAAGGATCATTCCCAGGTTTCTGAAAGGTGTTCAAAGCATGAACTTGTTCAGAGAGGAATTCTGGAAATGCTGTACCAGATGGGCAAGATTGCGTAGGATGGGAAGGACTAGAACATATGGCACAAGCCTCGGCTTGAGTTGTTTGTGGAGGTCATTATGCAACATCAGAGCATCAACCTTCTTTGTCAGGCCATCAATCTTGGCATGGAGATCTAGTGTGACTCCTATCTCATATATGCCACCTCTCTTTTGTGGTTGGGAACTTCTTTCACCTCTATCTGAATAGTCCCATTGCTGGGAGTTTTCACATAAGGTTTCAAAGATTTTCACGCTTCGGTATCGCTCTTGGTCATGAAGGACCCTCCACTGGTGGCATCAACCATGCGACGGTTCTGAGATGTCAGACCGTCATAAAAGTATTGCACTTGTTGCCACTTCTCAAAACCGTGGTGTGGACATTTAAGAAGCAAGTCCTTCCATCTTTCCCAACATTCATGGAAGTGCTCTCCCTCTTTTTGTGTGAAATTAGTGATTTCTCTACGGAGAGCATTAGTTTTGTGAACAGGGAAGAACTTGTTTTTAAGAACTTCCTAGACAATTGGTCCCATGTAGTGATAGACCCAACTTCTAGAGAATTCAACCATGCTTTCGCCTTATCCTTCAAAGAAAAAGGAAACAGGCGTAGGCGGATCGAATCGTCTGAGAAGTTTTGGAATTTAAAGGTGGAGCAAATGTCTAGGAATTCTTTCACATGATGATATGGGTCCTCCTTGTCTAACCCATAAAAGGAAGGCAACAATGTATGACCCCAGTCTTGAGTTCAAAGTGTGCTGTGGTGGGCAATACTATGCATGAAGGCGCATTGAGTTGGACAGGAGCTGAATAATCTCTAAGAGTTTTAGTTCCATTCTCTTCTGCCATTTCAACTGGGATGTCTTTCAATCTTCTATGGAACGTTCTTTCTATTTCAGGATCAAAAGGTGCTAGTTCTTTATCTAGAGATCTACGTCCTAGCATAAACTAAGCAACAACCTAAGAGAAAGAAAACTAGAACTAGAAATTATGCTATTCAAAAACAAGTTAAAACTATGTAAGTAAGAATGAGAAGAAAGAACCCGGAAAAAGGAGATGATTGATGTCAGAAGATTTAAGAAGCTCCTCCTTCACTTAGTAGCTTTCTTCCTCAATTCCTGAAAATAGAACAAAAACAAATCAAGTTTCCTAAATCAATGATTAAAAATCCTAAGCAAAGGTTAATTTCTAAAAAAGAAAGTTTCTAAAAAAAATAACAAGAAGAGTTAGTTTCTAAAAGGGAAAGAAAAATTTCTAAAACTAGAAAATAAGAAGTTTTAAGAGAAAATCTAAATCTAAAATAATAAATAAAATAAATAAATAAATAAAAAAAAAAAAAAAAAATTCAAAAGAAATTCTAAAATTAGAAAATTTCTAAAAAGTAAAGACCTAATTCTAAAATAAAAAATAGAAAAAGTAAAGAATTTAGAAAGGGATTGCCAAATTAGAAGTTTATCTCAGGACCCTACAAAACAGGAAAGAGGTTAATTTCTAAAATAAAGAAAAGAACTCTAAGTTAGTAAAATCCTAAGCTATGAATTATGATAAGAGAGAATCCTAAATTTATTTGGACCGAAACAGTCCCCGGCAACGGCGCCAAAAACTTGTTCACTCCCCAAGTATAGGGTTGTGATGTAGTAATAAACTCGGTAAGACCGAGGTCGAATCCACAGGGACTGGTCGTCACAATTCAAATTCACGATTCTCCTTAACTAATTCAACAAATAAAGGATCAAATGGCTAACACAAATCTATGGAAAATAACTATTGAGAATAAGGAAGAAAATTCAATCAGAGAGAGCACTAGGACTTTCGAATCCACCCCTAATTATCCTAACCATTGTTTTGCTTGTTAATTCACCTAAAATTAGATTGATCAACTTATCTAGAGAAAGCACAATCTGTGTCCTTAATCGGGCATACAGATTGTCTAATTCCTTCAAGCAATGCCATGAATAACATATCCCATGTCCAAATCGGGCATATGGAATATGCAGTTCAGTAGAGCACCCTGTTTCTTCCTCTACAGGAACCTGTTCCTGATCAGATACAAGCACCTAGAATAAGCATCCAGACCACATCCATCCATAGACTCTGATCAAGTTCATAGATGGAGAAGTATAGAAATTAAAGCAATCAAGCACACTAAGGAAAGAAACAAATCAATCTAATTAAAGTAAATCAACATAGAACAAAAGGTATTCAATTAGGGTTTCATCTCAGCCCTAGCTGAGAGATTAGTTACCCATAAAATCCATTAAAAAATGGAAAATAAAGATAAAAATCATAAAAGGAAAATCAAAACCAATTTCTCTCTCTCTCTCTTCTTTCTTCTCTTTCTTCTCTCCCTTGCTGTAGATCTGGAGCTCCTCCCTGGTTCTGAATGCTTTTCCATATATAAAACTCCTCTTTTATAGCTGTTGGAAGGCTGGAGTGTGGTAGAGTTGTAGCAAGACACGGAATGGAAATTTTCGCAGCCGTTATCGGTGGGCCCCACAGAGGCATTTTCTGGAAAATCCACCCCTTCCATTGGATTCAGGACGAATTTTAGTCAGGAATGGTGGTTTTTTGAATGTCCATTAACGCGGCCCAGAGAAGAAAATACAAAAAGATCAGTTTTGAACGTCACCCCGGGTAGCCCTTTTGTGGCCTCTGTATCACGCACGTGTGTACGCATGGGAGTGAACTATCAGCATGGTTTTGTAGTATTCATGGCCCTCTACAAGATGGACGGATCAGATCGACCGTACAGGTGACGGGTGGGGCCCACAATCCTTCGCAAAAAAACGGCAGCGGAAGATGCTACGCGCGGACGGCGGAAACGAGCTGCTGTGTTGATGGTGGGGTCCATGAACGATGGAAATCCCAAATCCACTCCGTTCACCGGGATAAGAACGGAAAAACGGTCGGAAATGACCAGTTTTCTCTCTGTTTTGGTGTGTCCCACCTGATCTTTACTTCCGCCGTCAATCTGATGTTTGAACGGCTGGGATCTGATCTCTGCTTTCATTTTAATTTTTTCCATCTAGGCAATTTTAATGGTCGCCCCAGGAAGCGGATGGACGGCTTGGATTGTCCATTTTGACACAAGGTGGGCCCCACAACCGACGACAGCGGTCGGTGCTTGCGGACGCTGGACGGCAGATGCCGTTTCGAGAAGACGGGCGCGGGTCAGCGCCTCGCTGACCCGTCTGGCGGTGCGGTGGACAGCCGGTGCACGTGTACACCGCACACCTCCTGGTACACATGGCCCACCGTGATGTTTACAAGAAATCTGCTCCGTCTATCGTCTTTATCATCTTATTTCAACAGTTGAGACCAAATTTGGGGTATATCCAGATATCAGGTGGGCCCAGAATCATGATTCTGAGGGTTGATCTGTCCGTTGGACCACTTCCCGAGATCTTCAATGGTTGAAATTTAATATGTACGGTTAATTTATGGCCCCCATCACATGTATGAAGTTTCGAGTCAATTGGATGGTGGGAACCATGTGATCATGCAGTTTTCCACCAGTTTCGGGCCTCTTTGGCTTGCTTTCCTCAGATCCCAAGCGTGTAAAATCTTCACTATTGGTTTTCTAGAGTCCATCCCGTCCTCTGGTGTCTTCTGAACGTCAAATCTATGCCTTTAACATCAATTTCTAATTAACGCTCCTGATTTCATCCTGTAATAAAAATATAATTAAAATCCGATGTTAGGCCTTATCATGTACATTAAATAGGGCAATAATCGGGGTCTGAGATGCAATATTTGACCCTGATCAGTCAACAAGGAGGAGGAGGTCTTTGACATTGTGCTTAACGGGACTCATCAACTGATTTGTAATTATCTAGAGTTCAAGAGGAAACTTGTGATCATTCCTTTATAGGATTGGGTCTTAAGTTGTTCTCACCCTTTGAAGCCCTCGTAGGAGGCCTCCGACGGGAGTGTACGCTATGGGTGCGTTGTGTGGACCCTTGCTCTGTGGAGAGCATAAACATCTGGTTAGGAGTGAACAAGTGAAACTCCAGGGTTAGAGGTGAACCGAGTAGAAACCTCTGGGTGCGTTGTGTGGACCCTTGCTCTATGGAGAGCATAAACATCTAGATAGGAGTGAACCAATGAAATTCCAGGGTTAGAGGTGAACCGAGTAGAAACCTCCGTGTAATGGTTGAAGGTGAACCTGATTTAAAACCTTAGGTTTGAGGTGAACCCTGGGAAACCTCCTTAGTGAAATCCGGTACACTCAAGGGTTGAGTACGGCAGCCAGGAGTGGAGTAGACAAGTAGTCGAACCACTATAAAAATGACTGTGTCTGTGATTGATTCTTATGCTTGATCATTTGTGTGATTCTGTTAACTGAATTCATATCTACTCACACTTCACACACAGTCACATCCATCATAGACTATAACTGCTTCATGCTTATTATTTGAATAGTTCTGTGATTGGATCCTCTACTAGGCTTGGAAGCCAGTTGAGTTACATTTGAGTAATCCTGAAAATTGCATACTTGTTAGGATTAGAGTGATAGGATTTTTAATAACTCGTAAATCTTTAAAAAAGTCTTATTCACCCCCCTCTAGGACATATTGACCTATTCCAACTTCAACTCAAGCGGTCTTCACCGCTATTTGAAAAGGCCAAGCTATATGTCCTAGGAGGGGGGGGGGATGAATAGGACTATGCCAAATTAAAATAAAATCAGCGGAAATAAAATAAACCAATAGCCTTACAATTATAAATCAATTCACAATGCTGAAATCAAATCACCTTGATAAATAAGTTTTGAAAGATTGATACAAATTCAGTTCTAAGGACAACCTTACACCATAATAAACAAGGGCTTATGGTAGGACAACCTTATTTCTAGAACATCTTTTGGATCAAGGACTCAATTTTAATAGAAATAAATGAATAGTAAGGAATTGAAATAAATGCAGAAATATAGATCTAAATTATTACAACAATCCCCACACTTGCTTGAAATGTAAATAGTTACAACATTCACATCCACTTGTACATTCCACACAATTGAATGATAAAAGATATGAAAATTAAGCAAGCATTCAATCCACAAGACAAAGAGTTATAGTGGTTCGCCTGTGTGTACACCAACTGTCTTTCAACAGCCACACAGAATGCTACTCCACTCCTAATATCCTCACACAGGGGATATTAGCGTTCACTATCAAATAGGTTTTCACAGGTTCACCCTAAACCTTTACAATTGTGTCTTTTTCACTCGGGCTTACACAATTCAAAAACCCTTCTTTTCTAAGTTTTCTGGCTCTCCTCAGATAACCAATACAAAGAGATTTTTCTGGCTTAACCTCAAACAAAACCAAAAGGAATGAAATTTTACAGAATTGTAAAATACCTGGATTTCTCCTTTTCGTAGCAGCCCGGTAGAACCAATCGGAGTAGATGATTGAATGTCAAAGTTCAATTTCCAATACTCACTTTAATATGGTTCTAAATTCTAATAGATTTTAGATTTTAACTAGTTGGGCGTAGCTATATTTGATTTTGATTCCAAGAAGAAGGAATAAGGTAATTCCTCTTTTCAAATAAGATTGGAATACAGAAACAAAATCAAATTAAATAAGCTAGCAAAAAGGAATATTAAATAAGCACAACGTAGCTTAAAATAAACACAGACTTATCTCAGAGTGATCACTTGAAGTTTCTTGAATTGAATCGAGTTGAATTCTGAAAACTCTGATTTTCGTGTTCAATTTATAGAGACAAAAATCGCGTTTACGACTGGTCTTAGAAACCTTCGACTGGTCGTGGCTCTAACGGATATTTGAAATATTGAGCGCGATCTTTGAAAGTCGTTCCACGACTGGTCGTGGGAAGCCTACGACTGGTCGTGGGTCACCTGCGACTGGTCGTATCTCTCTACGACTGGTCGTAGGACCATAGATTAGCTTGCTGGACTTTAAGTCGTAGCCCTACGACTGGTCGAGAACGAGTCGAAGACACTCCTACGACCGGTCGAAGGACCTCCAGGACTGGTCGTAGGTGTACCAAAAAATTCTGAAAAACTTCAACAACTTAGGACTGGTCGTGGAATTTCTTAGACTAGCCGAACCAATGCTAGGACTGGTCGAACAGGAGCTAGGACTGGTCGTAGAATAGACCAAACTTACGTAAAATAAACATTTGATTTATGTATCCAAAGTGACCTACTTATAAGGTCAACCTAAGGTCAGTCAAACCTGAAAAAATCATATGGACATTGAACTTCAACCATTCAACGAATGTAGATATTTGAACCATATCAAGCTTGAGATCTTGAACTTGTTGTAGCTTTAATCTTGAGATCTTCATCAGCGTGAAAACTACTTCATGTGTTGGTTATGAGTCTTGAAGTCATTTCTTAAGTCTTGAAGTTGTTTCTTGAGACTTAAACTTCAACATTGTAGCTTTAAACATTGATAGGATGATGAAGTACACTTTGTATTTCTTAAGACATCCAATGTCATGAAGTGTTTATGCAGTGTCTTGAATACATATAAATCACCATACAAACACAAGACACAGATAGATGTTTGACACAACAAAATTTGACAACCAAAGGAGCATGAGACCATAGCACTTACAATCTCCCCTTTGTCAAATTTGTGACAAAACACCCAAATAATAATACTTCCAATAAAAATAAGAGAAGTACAGGCACAACAGGTTCAAATAGAGAATCATGCACCAGTTATATAGACATCATAAGCAATATCTAGCATAACTCCCCCTGAGAAGCTTAACTCCCCCTGAGTAATAGCAGCACATCCATATTTAAATAAACATGAATGAAACTAATCATAATCATTAAATCCAACCAAAGCCAAAGCCTCCCAAAACTTCTCCCCCTTTTTGACGCAAAATGACAAAGGAAGAAGGGCAGCAAGGATAAGGAAAATAGGAGATGGAATATAAATGCAAGAGAGCATAGTGCATAATTCAACAAAAAGTCAGTAAGCAAGCAAAGTTCAGACTAAAAGCAAAGAAAAATATTAGTTATTACAAACCAAATAAAAATTCAGTCAGAACCAGAAGAGAGCAGGATTAGATGGATCACTTTTGTGTAAACCCCTAGCAACCCGCCTCATATATTTGCGTAAATAAGAAAATTGAGTGTCTTGGGTAACACGAATTTGAGCCACCTGTTCTTGAAGAGAATTCAACCTCTCATCAAAATCAGAAGGCTGAAAGTCAGGATCATCAGCCGAGTCTGACTCAAGTTCTTCAAATAAATCATCCATATTTACGTCTCCAGGAAGATCACCAGCTTGATCTGCATTTCCTTGCTTCAGCACCACTGCTACCAGCATCCACTTGGTCAGGAACCAATTCTAAATTCATCTTGTTAATATTGGAATTATTAAAAGGGAGATGATGGATGGGTTTTTCTCTAACAGGCATAGCCACTAGCATATGATTGGCGAGCATAGTCATCAAATAACCAAAGGGAATATCACTATGACCTGGATGGTGATGAGACAAAAGAATGGAGTGACAAATTAACGAAGGTAGACAGATTTTCGCACCAGAGATGACAGAATGCAAAACACGAACCATGAATGCAGTGAGTTCGGTTTTATTACCAGAACGCGGATATAGATTTGAGATAAAAATCCTGTGAAGCACTCTTGTCGGGGTACCTTATGTGACCTTAAGGGAAGCAAGAACCCTTATGAGAACATCACAAAATATCTCTAGTAAAAAGCAGTTCATTTTTTGAGAATTGTCATGTAATATATGAATCGGAATGCCCTCATCATTGACAGGTATTTCCATAAGGTGAGCTATCAAATGTCGATCCACTGAAAATAAGCCTTCTTGAGTATCAATTTTAAAGGTTAAATTCTCAAGAGAAGAATCACAAATACATGCAAACATGGATTGGGCAATGGACTGGTATGCAGCTCCACCCCAATGTAAGATGTTATCCCATCCCACAAATTGCAACAAGAGGAAGGATACCAAAGGAAGCAATGTGATTAACATTAACAGGACGCTCAACTATGATATTGCGCATACGCAAATCCCGTGCATCTGAAGGATCATTTTCGGGAGAGCGAAGATGACGTTGCGTAATAGATGCTGATCTATATGAAGAGGGATCACGTGTAGTTTTCTTTTTACCCCTAGCATCCATTTTCAAAGGAGGAATCAAGGAAACTATAAGATGCAAGAAAAGAAGTGAAGGATAGAACAGATTTTTCAAGAGAAAACCCCAAACTTGCAATGAAAGAGCAAATAGATTCTACAAGAGTGAAATTTGAAACACCAATAATAAGAATCTGCAAGAAAATTGTAAAAGAACCACTAACCTTGAAGTATCATGAAGGTGGGTGTTCGACTGGTCGTGGCTAGGCTCGTTGGAGAGACAAAAGGAAATGAAGAAGAAGAACCAAATCCCCAAAATAAAGTGAATTCACGAGTTTCACGACCGGTCGTGGATGTGTTCGACCGGTCGTATCACGACCGGTCGTGTACACTCACGACTGGTCGAGTACCGACTAAATTTGTAATTTTTCAAATGATTTCCAAATTTAAGCAAATAAAACATCAAACATATGTACATTATGATACACCAAAGCATGCAAATTCATTTTAAATTGCACATACCGAGATCAAACTTTAATTTATTAAACCTGCTTTTGTCGAGCGGTTTAGTGAAAATGTCCGCAAGTTGAGTCTCAGTTGGAATGTAATCCAAATATATTAATTTTTCTTCCACTAATTCACGAATGTAATGAAATCTAATGTCAATATGCTTAGTACTTGAATGCTGAACTGGATTTTTTGAGATATTTATTGCACCAGAATTATCACAAAACAAAATCATAGAATCCTGTGTAATTCCATAATCGCTTAACATACGTTTCATCCAAACAAGCTGAGTACATACATTTCCAGCAGCAATGTATTCAGCCTCAGCTGTTGATAGCGATATAGAACTTTGCTTCTTGCTAAACCAAGAAACAAGACAATTTCCAATGTAGAAACAACCACCACTGGTTGATTTCCTATCATCAATGTTTCCAGTCCAGTCAGCATCTGAGTACCCGGCTAATTGAACATTAGTCTCATGTGGATACCAGAGACCCAGTTTAGCAGAACTTGCGACATATCGCATAATCCGCTTAACAGCAGTTAAGTGAGATTCTTTAGGATTTGACTGATAAGGAGCACAAATACCAACACTCAAAGCGATATCCGGTCTACTTGCAGTCAAATAAAGCAAACTACCAATCAAACTATGATACAATTTAGGATCCACATCATTACCTGTAGAGTCTTTTGAGAGTCTCAAAGTTGTACTCATAGGAGTATCAAAATTTTTACCATTCTCAAATCCAAATTTCTTAATTAAGTTCAGAGCATATTTGGTTTGAGAGATAAAATTCCATCAGGTTGTTATTTACTTGCAACCCTAGGAAATAATTAATAATTCCCAACCATGCTCATTTCGAATTTAGACTTCATTAAATCTGCAAACTCAACAGTCATGTTAGTACAGGTTGATCCATAAATAATATCGTCAACATATATTTGAACCATTAGAATATCATCGTTATGTTTCTAAACAAAGAGCGTCTTATCAACACATCCCATCTGAAAATTATGACTCAGTAAAAACTTAGTCAGTTTTTCGTACCATGCTCTGGGAGCTTATTTCAGACTATAGAGAGCCTTCTTAAGACGATACACATGATCAGTAAATTTAGGATCTTCAAACCCTGTAGGTTGTTCAACATATACCTCTTTATCTAAATCACCATTCAAAAAGACACTTTTTACATCCATTTGGTAAATTTTAATCTTCCTAAAACAAGCAATGGAGATAAAAAGTCTGATTGATTCAAGACGAGCTACAGGGGCAAATGTTTCATTATAGTCAATACCTTCAATTTGTGTATACCCCTATACAACTAGCCTTGCTTTATTTCGAATAATATTTCCAAGTTCATCAGATTTGTTTTTGAAAATCCATTTTGTTCCAATAATATGTTTATCTTTAGGTCTAGGAACAAGGTACCAGACATCATTTCTGACAAACTGATTAAGTTCTTCCTGCATCGCAACTATCCAGTTTTCATCCGAAAGTGCTTCTTTCACGTTAACCGGTTCTATCTGGGATGTAAAGCATACGTAGTTACATATGTCCTCTAATTGTCTACGAGTGCGCACACCAGTGAGAGGGTTTCCAAGTATTTGAGAAGTTGGATGATCTTTAACAGTCCTTAATTCAGAATTAGTTTCACTTGATGAAGTTTCTTGTTTTTCAAGTATAAGAACTTCATCATTATCTGAACTAGGGACAGGTGTATTCAAATGATCGTCAATCACAACATTTATTGACTCTTGAATCACACCGGTCCTGTTGTTCAGAACACGATATGCACGACTGTTTAAAGAATATCCTAAAAAGATCCCTTCATCACTTTTAGTGTCGAACTTTCCCAAATTTTCACGGTCACGCAAAATATAGCACTTGCTGCCAAAAACTCGAAAGTATTTGACAGAAGGCTTTTTCTCAAACCACATTTCATAAGCCGTTTTATTATTAGATTTGCAAATATAAACACGGTTAATAATGTAGCAGGCAGTATTCACTGCTTCAGCCCAGAGATTCCTAGGGAGCTTCATGCTATTTAACATAACATTTTCCATTTCTTGAAGCACTCTATTTTTCTCTCGACAATTCCATTTTGTTGAGGAGTCTTAGGTGCAGAGAATTCATGCGATATTCCCTGATCGCTACAGAATTTCTCAAAACCGCTATTTTCAAATTCGGATCCATGATCACTACGGATCTTGTTGACTTGAGAACATTTTTCAGTTTGAATCCATTTTTATAATCTTTTTCACTTCATCAAGGGTTTCTGATTTGTCCCTCAAGAATGAAACCCAAGTGTATCTTGTATAATCATCTACGATAACTAAGATGTATTTTTTGCCACCTCGACTTTCCGTTCTTGTTGGTCCTATAAGATCCATGTGGAGAAGCTCGAGTGGTCTTGTGGTGGTATTGGAGTTCACCTTTTTGTGAGAGCTCCTAGTTTGTTTACCATACTGGCATTCACCACAAATCTTGTCTACTTTTTGCATCTTAGGTAGACCTCTAATTAGTTCTCCTTTGCTCAATCTGTATAAATTTCGGTAGTGTACATGTCCGAGGCGTTTATGCCATAATTCTGTCTCATCGGTATGGACCATGTTAGCACGTTTGTTTAGATGAGCTACCATCGCTTACTATATAGCAGTTTTCAGAAGTTCTGCGACCAGTTAATATTACAGAACCCTTTTCGTTTATAATTTCACAACCTTGATTAGAAAATTTAACACTATGGTTGTTATCGCATATTTGAGATATGCTCAACAGGTTGTGTTTAAACCCTCAACATATAAAACATTTTTAAATAAGGGAAGGTTATAGAGTTGGACCGTACCTTTGCCAATTATCTTGCAGTTGCTACCATCACCAAATGTGACTGACCCATCAGTCATATCTTTAAGATCGGTGAATAGCGCCTTGTCGCCTGTCATATGTCTGGAGCATCCACTATCTAGGTACCATTTTAAAGGCTTGTAGCTTTGAAAGCAGTGTGAGCAACCAAACAGGCAACCTTAGGAACCCATTTCAGAACTGTTTTGGGTTTAGGAGAATAGTTGGTCTTCTTTTGTTTACAGTTGTAAGAGTGACCTACTGAGTTAGATTTTAATAGCTCCTTAAGTAAATCAACAATTTTTCAGCTAGTGGGTTTCGAATCTGATTTTTGAAATTTATATAGCTGCTTTTGGGTTTTTGAAAAGTTTTTGTATTTTTAGAAAAAACTTGACTAGTATCTTTTCCTTTGAGTTAGAAGTCTCTCCTTTCACAAAATTGGAAGGAGTATTCTCTGTTTAGGAGACGTGTTTTTATCATAGCCCAACCCGGATCGATCGCCACATTTTCTTGATCCGGATAATAATTTTTCTAATTTTGGATCACCTTGGGCATATCTCCATGTGTCCTTCAAACTCAGAAGAGAAGATACTTCATTTTTAAGTTTCTCATTTTCAGATTTCAAATTTTCAATCAGGGAGGTTTTGAATTCCAGATCACACTTTGATTTTTCAAAACAATCTGAAATTTGGGATTTTTCTAAAACAAGGGTTTCAAAACATTCTTTGAGTTTAAAAAACTTTTCTTTTTGAAGTTTAAGTTTGACAGCAATTTTACAACTTTCCTTATATAAGGCATTGTAAGCATCTTGAAGATCTTCATCATTTTCATGATCACTATCCAAATTTTCTTCACTTGTTGAATCATCGTGATCTGAAAAAGTAAACTTGGCTAGAGTCATAAGGGCCTTAAGTTCACTGCCCGACTCGGTTTCTGAATTTTCTGATTCAGAAGAGGCTTCAGAATCAACGATTCATCCCAAGTAGCCAACATACCCTTCCTTTTGGATCTGTCCTTTTTAGGACATTTGTTTGCTAAATGCCCATATTCTTGACAGTTGTAACATTGACTATCTTTCAAAGACTTCCAAGTTTTAGACTTAGGTTTAGAACGTTCTTTTCATTTGCCTTTTGAAAGTCGACTCTTTTCTTACTTTTGAAAATCTTATAAAACTTTTTCGCCAAAAGGGCCATATCATCTTCAGAATTTTCTGAATCTGAATTTTCTTGAGTAATACCTTTAGACGACTTCAAAGCAATAGATTTACCTTTAGGAGCTTTAAAACTTAATTCATAGGTTTGTAAAGAACCAACTAATTCTTCTACCCTCATATTATCCGTATCACGAAGTTCCTGGATTGCGGTTACCTTAGAATTGAACCGTTCAGGAAGAGAGCGTAGTATTTTTGCACACACTTTACTTTCTGGGATCTTATCGCCAAGACCCCACATTGAGTTTACAATGTCATTCAATCTAGTGTAAAAGTCCATAAACATTTCATTTTCCTCCATATGAATTTCTTCAAATTTAGTTGTGAGGAGTTGGACTTTAGATTTCTTGACAATTGATGTACCTTCGTGTGTCATTTCTAATATATCCCAGGCTTGCTTTGCAGTATCACAGGATATGATTCTTTTGAACTCATCCGGTGATAGTGCGCAAGTGATTGCATTTAGTGCTTTAGCATTTGCACTACTCTCATTTTTCTGAAGTGTGGTCCATTGGAATACGGTGTAATTTTCATAGATTTTGAACCATCAACACCAGTTACTTCCATGATAGGAGGATTCCATTCAGTCACTGTGGCTTGCCACACACTTTCATCCATTGATTTGAGGAAGATCCTCATTCTGGCTTTCCAATAGGCATAGTTGGAGCCATCAAAGGGTGGAGGCCTAGTAACTGAAAGGCTATCAAAATTTGACATCTTTTTATATAGCTTAGATCGTTAGCTCAGGAAATAAATCCAAATAAAAAAAAACAAAAAATGAGCTATTAGGCTCTGATACCACTTGAAAAGGCCAAGCTATATGTCCTAGAGGGGGGGGGGGGGGTGAATAGGACTATGCCAAATTAAAATAAAATCAGCAAAAATAAAATAAACCAATAGCCTTACAATTATAAATCAATTCACAATGCTGAAATTAAATCACCTTGATAAATAAGTTTTGAGAGATTGATACAAATTCAGTTCTAAGGACAACCTTACACCATAATAAACAAGGGCTTATGGTAGGACAACCTTATTTCTAGAACAACTTTTGGATCAAGGACTCAATTTTAATAGAAATAAATGAATAGCAAGGAATTGAAATTAAATGCAGAAATATAGATCTAAATTATTACAACAATCCCCACACTTGCTTGAAATGTAAATAGTTACAACATTCACATCCACTTGTACATTCCACACATTGAATGATATAAAAGATATGAAAATTAAGCAAGCATTCAATCCACAAGACAAAGAGTTATAGTGGTTCGCCTGTGTGTACACCAACTGTCTTTCAACAGCCACACAGAATGCTACTCCACTCCTAATATCCTCACACAGGGGATATTAGCGTTCACTATCAAATAGGTTTTCACAGGTTCACCCAAAACCTTTACAATTGTGTCTTTTTCACTCGGGCTTACACAATTCAAAAACCCCTCTTTTCTGAGTTTTCTGGGTCTCCTCAGATAACCAATACAATGAGATTTTTCTGGCTTAACCTCAAACAAAACCAAAAAAAAGGAATGAAATTTTACAGAATTGTAAAATACCTGGATTTCTCTTTTCGTAGCAGCCCGGTAGAACCAATCGGAGTAGATGATTGAATGTCAAAGTTCAATTTCCAATACTCACTTTAATATGGTTCTAAATTCTAATAGATTTTAGATTTTAACTAGTTGGGCGTAGCTATATTTGATTTTGATTCCAAGAAGAAGGAATAAGGGTAATTCCTCTTTTCAAATAAGATTGGAATACAGAAACAAAATCAAATTAAATAAGCTAGCAAAAAGGAATATTAAATAAGCACAACGTAGCTTAAAATAAACACAGACTTATCTCAGAGTGATCACTTGAAAGTTTCTTGAATTGAATCGAGTTGAATTCTGAAAACTCTGAATTTCGTGTTCAATTTATAGAGACAAAAATCGCGTCTACGACTGGTCTTAGAAACCTTCGACTGGTCGTAGCTCTAACGGATATTTGAAATATTGAGCGCGATCTTTGAAAGTCGTTCCACGACTGGTCGTGGGAAGCCTACGACTGGTCGTGGGTCACCTACGGCTGGTCGTATCTCTCTACGACTGGTCGTCGGACCATAGATTAGCTTGCTAGACTTTGAGTCGTAGCCCTACGACTGGTCGAGAACGAGTCGAAGACACTCCTACGACCGGTCGAAGGACCTCCAGGACTGGTCGTAGGTGTACCAAAAAATTCTGAAAAACTTCAACTTAGGACTGGTCATGGAATTTCTTGGACTAGTCGAACCAATGCTAGGACTGGTCGAACAGGAGCTAGGACTGGTCGTAGAATAGACCAAACTTATATAAAATAAACATTTGATTTATGTATCCAAAGTGACCTACTTATAAGGTCAACCTAAGGTCAGTCAAACCTGAAACATGTCGTATGGACATTGAACTTCAACCATTCAACGAATGTAGATATTTGAACCATATCAAGCTTGAGATCTTGAACTTGTTGTAGCTTTAATCTTGAGATCTTCATCAGCGTGAAAACTACTTCATGCGTTGCTTATGAGTCTTGAAGTCATTTCTTGAGTCTTGAAGTTGTTTCTTGACACTTGAACTTCAACATTGTAGCTTTAAACATTGATAGGATGATGAAGTACACTTTGTATTTCTTAAAGACATCTAATGTCATGAAGTGTTTATGCAGTGTCTTGAATACATAAATCACCATACAAACACAAGACACAGATAGATGTTTTGACACAACAAAATTTGACAACCAAAGGAGCATGAGACCATAGCACTTACACTATTTCAATGGTATCAGGTGGTTCTCTTTAGGCTTCAACGCCTAGAGAGTGATTTGACGAAGTTGGAATATGGCCAAATGAGAAGGGTCATCAGTCACAGGCTCCAGATTTGACAGCTCAATATGCATACTGGAAAGCTCGGATGCACTAATTTCTGAGATCTTTGGATCATGACGTTTGGGATATAGTTGAAAATGGATATGTGCCACCAACGGATCAAGTGTATTGGATAGTGGCACAACTCTCACAAAACCCAAATCCAAAGAGGTGTGGACGGGTTGATAAAGAATAAACAGACTTCTGAAGCTAAAGCTATGAACGCCATCCCTGTGTCGTGTCGCAGGATATATTTATCAGATAAACATGTGTTGGGACATCCAAGGAAGCATGGGATTTATTGGAAACAACCCATGAAGGCACAAGTACTGTAAAGCGATCCAAACTATAACTCTTGACTTCACAGTTCAAAAATCTCAGAATGGAAGAGCATGAGACATTTATGGAGTTCTTTACAAAGCTAAATATTATTTGCAACTCCATGGGTGGATTGGGAGAGAAAGTTCCAGTACCTAAAAATATAGGAAAATCTTAAGATCTCTACCGGAGCGGTTTAATCCCAAAGTAACAACAATTGAGGAGTGTAGGAATATAGACGAGATGAAAGTAGAAAAAGGTAGGTTTCCTACAAACTTTTGAACTACATTCGCTCAACCCCAAAAATCCAAAAACATTATCCTAAAAACTTCAAAGAAAATACATGAGGATAGTGAGAGTTACACGGAAGATGAAGATGAGGAAGTGGCTTTGCTGGCGCAAAGATTCAGAAGATTCTTTCAAAAGAATCGTGGTCGTCCCTCTAGAGGTAGAAAGGTGGATAAAAAACCCTCTGCAAGAAAATTTGGTAAAAAGACCAAAGAAGCACAATGCTACACCTGTCAAGAGTATGGACACCTATCTACCGAATGTCCAAACGGAAAATCCAAGGGCAAGGCAATGGCCGCCACGTGGGATGATACAGATGAGTCAAATTCAAACTCTAGTGACTCAAAAAGCAATGAAGATCAGAAATCATTGAAAATTCTCATGGTCGTCACTGCTTCGATCATTCCCACAAAATCCGAGAACGAGAAAGAACAACAAGCCACGGAATCATTTTCATCTGACACTGAGGAATTTGACAAAGAAAAAGAAGAAGAAGAAAATGATAAGCTACAGGATGCTTACAATCAACTTTATATCCATAGCATCAAAGTGGCTAAAAGACTGAGAATATCTGAAAGTAAAAACCAATTGTTGCAAATAGATTTGGACAAAACTGTAGAACTAATACACTTCTGATCAATGATTTACAGCAACATCACTCAGAAAATGATAGACTTGAAAGAATTAATACCTTCTTAAAACTGAGACTAAAAAACTAAGCAAACAGGTTGAGCAATTAAAGACAAAAATTTGCTTCTTCAAAATGAAAATCACACACTCCTATTTAATCAAGAAGAGTCCGAAAAAAATGCCAAGAAAATCTGTATTTTTTCCCAGAGTGGTGAGAAGTTAGAAAAACTTTTAGGCATGAGAAAATGTGGAGAGGACAAAAAGGGATTAGGTTATGGAAAAACTAGGACAAAAACTGAATATAATGCACAACCTTTTGGAAAATCTGTTGCCTCTAGTAGTAACAATAGATCTATCCCAGCTCGTCACAAAAATGGTAAGACAGTTTATGAGCTGAACGAAAGAAATATGCAGTTATCACCACTTGTGCTAGTTGACAGGATGAAGGAGTCATTAAGTCATGTGGATAAGTCGGATAAGATGAACAAATCTACCACAAGTAAAACTCCTGTCACAAACTGGATGATTAAGGAAAAGTCAAATCGCCTTATACACACTCAGATCGTCTACCATGCAATGAGGTCAAATGGTACCATGACAGTGGTTGCTTAAGACATGTCACAGGTGACAAATCCCTTCTCTCCAACTATAAAATTTTCATAAAGGATAGTCACCTACGGAGATGGAGCCACTGCCAATGTAATTGGACAAGGAATGATAAGAGGAATTGATTTGCTCAAAAATGAGAATGCTTTTTACATAAAAGGACTAGCACATAATCTGTTAAGCATCTCTCAAATCTGTGATAATGGGCACGTGGTCAAATTCAACAAAGAAGAATGCGATATCCTAGATCAATCAGGAAAATCAGTAATTAAGGGTCATCGCACTAACAACCACTGCTACATCAGGCATAGAAAGGACTGATGCCTAGAAATACTGAGCAAAGAAAAACGAGTCTAGATCATGCATCTAGATCTGGATATTTGCTGAAATGATGTAATTTGGTTGAGCGTAAAATGATATATCTGAGGTTTCTCACCTCAATCTTTTGTAAAGAAACATGCAAGTGTTTATAATTTTTGATGTACAGAAATTGTACATAATTTTGCTGAGTATACTATTGATATACTTGAAGGGTCGAAAAAGAAAATATTCCTCTTTATTCCTATCGATCTGTCATTTCGATTAATCGTTCATGGGTCGATATCATCGACGTCTCTTCAGAATGTGGAAAGTCACAGATCGGGACTACTATCGAAGCAATTACCGATAGCTTCGGATGTGGATCATCGATATAATCGAAAGTAAGTTCGATAAAATCGAAGACTCCTGGCTGATAAAAGGTAATCGGTAAAAGAATTTTATTTCTCTGAAATTTTTTTTCTGGTTTACTCTCTGCTCGAGTCCTCGGCCAGAAGATCATCAACAAGTTCCAGAAGCGTCAAAAGAAGCGGGTATTATCCTTCCATCCTTTCCACTTCAGAGTCTAATCTAACATTTGGTTGGGTACTTTCCATTCTCTTGGTGGACCTTCCTTACCTTTACTCGCCTCTTACACTGAAAAATCATGAACAAAGGGAAGGGTAAGTCCCTTTCTCAGTCTTCAAAAGGGAAAGCAAAACAATCCAGTATGCATCAACTCACTTCATCAGTGAGACATCTAGACACTGTCGTTGAACGTCTGGTTCTCAATAGCGCCATCAAGTCTTTTGGTGTTGATCTGCTTCTAGAAGTCATTGGATGGAAAAATATTTTGAATCTTAGTGGTACTTATCAAATTGGAGTGATTCATACTTCCTTAGTAAATGTCATGTTATTTGTGACGATCCACCTTGCATTCAAGTAGAATTGCTGCATTACTCCAAACACATCACTCCCATCACCTTGAGCAACCTCTTAGATCTCCAAGTCACTCGCATTCCTGTTACGAATCAGAATCTAAATGGTCTTGGTGTCTGGGGCGAGATAACTCGTGCACTGTGTCAGGGTACTACTATCTCTTGGAACGATGATAATTCCCTTCATATCAATCATCTTGGACCCACTTTTAAAATCCTTCATGACATCTTTGGGACCAATGTCTATCCGTGTGATGTGCATGGTAATCATCTGTCGCCCTTCGTGTTAAATGTATTATATGATGTATATCAGGAAGTTCAGGTGTGCCTTCCAACACTTCCTCTTAAACAACTAATTTGGGTCATTTAAGGAAATCATCAGGATACACTAGCTTTTCCTGGGCTCATCTGTAAATTAGCTCATCATGATGGTATTCCCGCCTCATCTGATAGAGTCTATCCAGAGAAATGGTTTGACAGTGATTCGGCTCAAGTAGCACAACAGCTCTGTCTTCCTTCAGTTCCTCCTGAGAACAGTGCTCCCCTGCAGTCGGGTGCTACATATGCTCCTCCGTCATATCCATGGGGATCCAATCAAACCCCATTACTGAGTCCAGAGTCAATCACAAACCACCAAACCGATCATCTTGAACGTCACCTGCTGAACAGTATGGCAAGCATGAAGGAGCGACTTCACAATTGTGAGAGAAGTCTCACCGTGATTGAAGAAAAAGTTGATTCTCTCCAATAAACAAATCAGTAAGTTGTTGATTTACTCACACGCGGTGACTCGAGAAGACGGTAGTAGAAGCTGGTTTGCGTTAATCAAATGTCATTTTCTTGGGGCTTGATTTTATTTTTTTGGGATAACTGTTAATTTGCTGCCAATCTTGGGCAGTATTTTTGGATAATCAGATAACTTTAATCTTATTTTGTATATGGCTGAATATAATTCTTATCATTAATGCCATAATTGTGTTATTATCCCCCTGGTTTATCAAAGTTTTGGAATGCATGTGACGTCCTTAAATGAATATTTTTCACTGCTCTATAACTGCTATTTCTTATTTAATATGCATTCATTCTGAGATTGATGTTTGACTAAAATGCACTAACTCTTATACATCAAATCCATCTGCTTATGCCTGTTGGTTCTCCCATGCAATTCACTCTTCAGCCAATATCACTTGCTATACCTTTGTCAATGACTGACAAAAAGGGGGAGAACAATTCAAACACCTCGAATGAAACATTGTGTATCTATCTATGTTGTTGCAGGTGTAGGGGGAGCAGCTGCAAGAAAGGGGGAGTTTTAAAGTAAGGGGGAGCAGATACTTCTAGAATGTGTACATGGGGTAGAAAAATTGTAAAATTGTGTAAATGCATGTACACACAATTTAGGGTGTGTCTAGAAGTGTTATAGGTTGTTTTGCGTATTTTGTCACGTAATTGACAAAGGGGGAGATTGAAAGTGCACCTACTTGTGCCCTGGTTTGTCAAGTTACGTGAATGATGGGTGAGACTATCTACAAAGCTCGATAGGAAGATTATTTCAAGCGTCTGCCTCAACCGGATGTATGGAAGCTTGCAATAGGTAAATTATAGCTTCACATCCCATGTCCCAAAACACCAGGTGATTAAAACCCTTAAAACTAGATAGACATCTTAGGGTTTTTGTGGTGAGAAAACTTTTTCAAAATAGGAAAATCTCTATGTTTTTCTCGCCTTGTTGATCTTTTCGAAACATCCTTGATATGATCGACCTGCACTGTCGATGTCCTTGATACCTTAACGATATTGTTGATAAGAGGACAAAAAATGTCAAGCAACTAAATATTCATCTGGACAAATTTATCGTTGTATCGATACACATATCGATATCATCGATAAAAGCACTAATTATGTCCAGCAACTTCACAACATAACTAGACGAATTATCGATGTATCGATACACAGATCGATATCATCGATATTCAAATCTCGAGACCATCGAGAGTGGCTCGATAAGATCGACATGTAGATTTTCGGCGCCCCTGTTTTTTAAAGAAAATCGCAAAATTCTTCGATAGCATCGATGCTCTTCTGATATGATCTAAATTCAAATACCGATAAGATCGGAGATCCATCGATGATATCGATAGTGGGCGCGCATTTCTTACAGCAAATATTTCAGGTTGTTTTTAACTATGATCGGGGGCCCTTCAATAGAATCGATATTCAAATATCGATGATATCGGCACCAGGTCGATTGCATCGAACTAGGACACAAATCGTCCAGCAAGCTTAAAGTCAAATCCGCTGGATTTATCGATGCATCGACCCTGATCTCGATATCATCGATATTCAAATTTCGATGATCTCGACGGTTCCCCCGATCATTCACGAAAACCTGAAATATCTCTAAGTCAAGTCTCTCTCATTTTTCATGTGTCGATCAATCGATCCTGTCATCGATGAAATCAGAGTTCGAAATCTGATGACATAAACAACTATTTCGATTCATCGACCAATTGGCAAGAAGTTTTTCAAACGTATGACATCGAGACGAGTCATCGAGCAGACCATCGATGCCATCGAGAGTATACGATCGATGATATCGAACTTGCTCGATGATATCGAACTCTGTCACAAATGTGACCATTTTATATCTGTTGAAGCTTTTGCATATATATAGAGGACTTGTCATTTGTTGCTGTAAGAGAGAATAGAGAGAGCTTTTGTGTGTTTCAACTTACATCTTATACCCTAAGCCCTTTCTCTCGAGGGAGTTCATCCTCCAATCCACCCTCACCATTGATATTCAATAGAGTGGATTAGGGAATGAACTTCCGCATTCAAGGATCCTTCAGCTACTACCTTAATGTCAAATCATTGAGCTGGGATGCCTTGAATGCATAAGATTGGAACTACTCTACCTTCCTTATAGGTAAACCTTTAGAGAGTAGGATTCCATCTTAACCTTGACCCAACCCTAAGCCTAGTATTGGTATATCTTTTGTGTTGCAGATCAAGGGAGCAGAAGACTCTTCGTCAACAAGGAGGAGGAAGTCTTCGGCATTGTACTTAACGGGACTCATCAACTTATTTGTAAGTATCTAGAGTCCAAGAGGACACTTGTGATCATTCCATTCTAGGATTGGGTCTTAATTGGTCCTCACCCTTTGAAGCCCTCGTAAGATGCCTCCGTCAGAAGTGTACGTTGTGGGTGCGTTATGTGGACCCTTGCTCTGTGGAGAGCATAAACATCTGGTTAGGAGTGAACCAGTGAAACTCCAAGGTTAGAGGTGAATCGAGTAGAAACCTCTGGGTGCGTTGTGTAGACCCTTGCTCTATGGAGAGCACAAACATCTGGTTAGGAGTGAACCAGTGAAACTCCAGGATTAGAGGTGAACCGAGTAGAAAACTCCGAGTAAAGGTTGAAGGTGAACCTAATTTAAAACCTTAGGTTTGAGGTGAACCCCGGGAAACCTCCTTAGTGAAATCCGGTACACTCAAGGGTTGAGTGCGATAGCCGGGAGTGGAGTAGACAAGTAGTCGAACCACTATAAAAATGACTGTGTCTGAGATTGATTCTTATGCTTGATCATTTGTGTGATTCTGTTAACTGAATTCATATCCGCTCACACTTCACACACAATCACATCCATCATAGACTATAACTGCTTCATGCTTATTATTTGAATAGTTTTGTGATTGGATCCTCTACTAGGCTTGGAAGCCAGTTAAGATACATTTGAGTAATCCTGAAAATTGCATACTTCTTAGGATTAAGAGTGATAGGATTTTTAATAACTCGTAAATCTTTAAAAAAGTCCTATTCACCCCCTCTAGGATATATTGACATATTCCAACTTCAACTCAAGCGGTCTTCACCGTTATTTCACAATGTTGGTTAAATGTCCACATTGTCGAGGTCGATTGTCGATGCCAGTTATTGATACTGATTATGAGTATGTGACAGCATAGCATCATGATACATGCCCATACGCATCATCTGCATGTTTGTTATGAGATGTGGTTGATCATCGCATATGTCATTGAGCATGTTGTTATGAGACTCCTTGATAGGCGGAGGTTATCTCACATGAGTGCATGGTATGCGCAGTATTGATGCATGATTGGATTGAGTGACTCATGTATCTTGCATTGTGATTACTGCACGCCCTAGCGATATCAGGGTCGTAGCCTCCACAGGCATATTGTGGATAGCCAGATGGGACACCGAAAATGTTTGGTTCTAGCATATGGGTGCCATAGATGTCCCTGGGTGAAAATCCCTAAACCTCCGGGCCAGGAGACACCCCAACGTCGAGACCGAGTGGATATATGAGCGCATGAGGGTTGTATACCAGTAGGTCGCATCTTCCACTGTGTCGTGGTCGGTTGGGAGGGGGTGTGACCTTACCCGCCTGAGTGAGGGGGCAATATCTAGGTTGAGTCTGACCAGCTTGAGAAATGGGTCCGCTAACGACGAGCCAGGTCCGATATTGACAGGCAGATAGTGAGGTCTATTCCACTTACCCAGTTGTGCGCTCAGATAGGGGCGGCAAGCTGGCATAGAGTGTAATAGACCCCGGTGATGATCCCAGAGAAGAACCATACTGATATGTGGACTTATTGAGAAGGAGTTGCATACTCATTCATTTATTCATTCACTATCCACCCGGGCTGATGGTGCGCAACTATTTGTTACGTGTACCTTCGCAATGGCCAGGATTTCGGTTGGGGCTCGCGACTAACCTGAGATCAGGAGTTTACCACATTGAGTCTGACTATCCAAATTTAGGTATGGGACTGGTTTGGATAGAAGTCCCTTGTGATGGACCCCATAGCCTGTGATACTACGTACTATCGTCCCGACTTACACTCCAGCATGGTCATTCCATTCGCACCGCATATTACATTACATCCACGGTATATGGCATTTTGGGTTACCCGTGTTCCTGCATTTTTATGGTTTAGATATGACATCTGATATTTAACTCCTCATTTGTATAGTTGATCTGTATCGCGTATTTTGATATTGTTCCTCATTCGTATAGTTGATCTGTACTGCGTATTCTGATATTGCTTAACTCATGGACTTGTCAGTATTTCTGATTATGGCATGACAATATGATGATGATGATGTGATTAGGATGCGTGTAATACGGTTATGGCTGCGGTATAGGAGAAATGAAAATATGACTTGGTGATGCTGGTAGCATTGACTTGAAGTATTATTATAATGCATATGCATTGCATTGACATTGACATCATACCTTACATGTTACACGCCTTTCACATATATGATTTCCTTGTAAACGTATTTATCTTGCTTGCATGTAGGACACACTGCACACACGTGTTCAAACTAGGCTTTTTGCCTAAGCTTCCTATTTCCCCTTTTTTATTCAGGGCAGGAGTAGCTTGGAAGACTTAGCTTTCTCGATGTATTGCATCTATTTTTCGAATTGGCAATGTTGACATTGTGTACCGTTTGAAAAGCATTGTACTTGTAACCATCAAGACTTATAATGAAGAGTGTTGCTTGGTATATTGATCATGGATATTCATGCTCAGCTATTATTATGTAAATAAATATATAAACAAAAAAAATAAATCAATCGAAAATCTTCCTTGTGGTGCGCCGAACTCGGGACTTGGTATATGGAAGTCGAGTGCCGGATTCAAGCATCACGGAAGTTGTCCGTCCCCGGATTTGGGGCATGACAGAAGATGGTATCAGAGCATAAGATTTTGGATCAATTACGAGCAAAGTCCGCAAGTGGAAAACATAGAAGAACTTAAACTAGGTCTCTCAGCGTCATTGATCGAGAACCTAGATGTTATTAGTACCCCTGATTTGTATGAATTTAGAGACATTAATATAGGATTCCCGGTTTGAGAATGTGGTCAAAACAGGATCCTCTATTTGAGAACCTAGAGAATATACTTAGCACCCAGGCATTAGGCTGATAGCCGTGAGCAATACCTCTAGAGTTTGACGGATGATTATTTGATATATATGGTGATACTTATGTTTGGCTTTCCATGTTATGAGTTTGTTAATGTATTGTAACTAGAAATTTCGAAGACGAAATTTTTATTAGGAGGGTAGATTGTAACACCCCGTCCATTCCGTACTATTTTCTATGCTTATGTACATGATGATCGACGCCCTTAGCTAGACATGGTTTGGCCGTTCATAGTACACACTCAACTGACCGGAACCCAAAGACCTCGAAACCTATCTCATATCGACCGCCTCATCGCTGCGATCGTGGAGGTACAACCCGTGCATTTGTACGATACTCCGTTAGTGAGATATGCCGTGAAGAATAATTAATGTATCATGTGCGCAAGGCGCCATGTACTTCATCCCACATATGTGCACCACACATGCCATGCACACATGTACATGCCGCACATGGGTGAGAGAATCTCTACCCATGTGTGTGATGTCACACACCCATACCCCTCCCTCTCTCATGTATACCTAAAGTCAACATCTCTCCATGCCACACCTCATGTATGACATCATCACACCATGCCATGCCATGCTTCTTTAAACCACCATTAATTACAAATTATGAATTAATTATCAAATCCTAGCCTAAACTAATATTAATCACATTAACTTAACCAAAATTTTATCCATTTATCTATAAATATCCCTCCATCCCTTAGCATTTCACCATTTTCCATGTAGAGAGAGAGAGAGAGAGGTAATTTTGGTGGGCCATCAACTCCATTAATCTCATTCCTTCCATCCATCTCAACCATCGATTCCATCCATCTTAACCATCCATCTAATTCATCAAGGTGAGTAAACCCTCCCCACTTATTTTTATTTTTGTTTTCATTGTGTTATGGATGGTGAATATAATATTCTAATGTTAGGAATGGTGTGGATGCATAGAAGAGAATATATATATATATATATATATATATATAAATTATTCTAGAAATCTTGTGGACCCATTGATAGTGGGCCCCACCCAAATATTTGTATGTCATCCACAGTGTCCAAGAGTAGCCCCTTTGGGCTGGCCAAACTCTCACACACACTCACACCCATGCACACATGTGCACACCACACCATCAATAATAATAATAGTAATAAAATAAATAAATAATTAATTAAATAACTAAATAAAATAAAATGAAACGGGGGTGGACGCTGCTGCCAGCGTCGAGAAGACGCTACAGCAAGCAGCGTCATTATGCTTGAGTGAAATGGGGTTGGGGCTGTGGGTCCACAACGGGCCCCACCCATGATGTTTATCTTTAATCCATACCATTCATCCGATTCCCCAGCTTATTTTAGGCCTTGAGCCGAAAAATGAAGCCAATCCAAATCTCTAATAGGCCACACCATCAAACAGATTGTTTTAAAGATAATAATTTGTTAGGGCCCGTTGTGATGTTCTGTACGTCGAAAAATACTGAATATTGGACTTGTTAGATCTATCTCGGGACATAACATCCAACAGATGAAGTCGATCATCAGGATATGGGCCCCGCATATGAAAAAAAAAACTTAAAAAAAATATATAAATGAAATACATAACAAGGGCGTCAGCCCCTTGCTGACGTCCAGCGTCCAGAGGACGCTGGAGCTTATAACAGGCAGGAAAGTGGCCCCCACCACAGGACCTACCTTGATGTATTTCGAACATCAGAACCGTGCATTGGATGGGTCCCGTTTAAAAATGGGGCACCTCCAAATTTCAACCGTACACGGAACTCAGGTGGCCCACACCATCAGAAATCATGTAAAGACATGCTAAAACATATAGAAGTACTTGCTGGGGCCCACCTGAAATTGGGATGCATCTAACACTTAGACTGACTCCCCCCACGAAGTGGGATACACACAATGGATGGACTGGATCTCTCAAGTGACCCACCTTGATGAGAAAATATACATATAAAATAATAATTATTATTATAATATTAAAATAAAATAATGGCGTGGGGGAGGTGACGTCCTCCCTGGACGTCCACTTTTGGGGTAAAGTTTTGTGGGCAGATCACGGCCACACCATGATGTCTGTGCTAAATCCACACCATTCATCCACCTTACTAGAACCATTTTTTCTTTGGTCCCAAAAATCAGGCCGATTAGAAGTTCATGTAGCCCATGCCACTTGGATAGTGGAAATTGCACTCAAATTACTTAGATTTTTCTGGGGCCCACCTTAGTGATGAAAAGTATATGTGGGCCATTCGCCCACCCCTTCAGACCATTTTAAGTCATGAGTAAAAGAATGAGGCAGATCCACACCTTAGGTGGACCACATTATAAGCAACAGTGGGAATAAAAATCCATACTATTAAATCCTTGAATTCTACTGTGAAGTGTGACCGCCACCAAAGTTGTGTCAGCCATTAGACCGTGGAGCCAACTCGTTACATGTATTGTCCAAGTCGTCCATCATTTACACCATCCATGTGTTATGACTCCCACCCAACGTATGTACCTTATATCCATGTTATTCATCTAGTGGGTGGAAGTTGTTTGTTGTACAAATTGTTCATGGGGTGAACCCCACCATGTCAATGGGACACACAATTATACAAAATATAATAATAATAATAATAATAATAATAAGAAGAAGAAGAAGAAAAGGGAATTGCATGCTTACCAATGAAAGTTTCCCTGGACATAATTTGATGCATGCGATGCCCACCTAGGTGCATGTGTTGTATACCTACACTGGTTATATGTTTTCCAGTCACTTGGGAAGTGAGCCCACCTCCTGCTCGTTGACACAAGATGAAGTAGAACTCAATTTTAGGTGGGCTACGCTGTAAGTAAAAACAGTGGTAACAACCATTGGAAATTCTTAGGTTCTAGTGTGCCCCTTGTGTGTTGGAACCCGTCCTTGACCATGGACTCCACCTTGTAGTATGATGTAGATCCATGTCATTCATTGGCTTATCCTTATCATTTTAGGGTACGGTCCCATAAACTAATCAGATCTAAATCTCATTCCATGGGAATAATATTGATCACTTGTCCACCATTAATTATTTTCGAGAGCTGCAGTAATGCTTGTGAGAAATCTATCCATCTATCCTCTTTAAACCGATCATGGGACACCTAATATACATGTTTTATCAGTCATTCATCTATTTTGATTAGATCATTTTAGAGTGTGGGGTTGCCTATATATATTTACTACAATCTAAATCATTTTCATGGTACCCATTATAATGGTTATTCCTCATTTTGACTGTCAGTTGGCAGGAATCATGTGGATCACTACACTATAGGAATTTGGGATTTTAGGTAGCCCAACTAGTCGTGTGAATTGGTGGAAGTTGTGTGGGCCACCACACCATGTGAGTGCATGATTTTTATAGCCCACCTAACTGTATGAAATTGGGGCAATTGTGTGACTATTTGTCTAAATAGATTTATGATTGTTGTGGTCCTTAACCATATGATCACTGACAGGATGAATAACAGCTAGATTTGGCAAAATGGTGTTGAATATGTAGCTTATAAATCTTGTGATCATGCGTGACGAGGATAGCCGTAAATCATGTGGGTATGAGGGGAATGTGTGGCCAAACCATATGATTATATGGTGCTTAGGTGACTGCTAAACTATGTAAAATTCTGGTACTGGAAGTCTGACTATGTGAAAGTTTAGTAAAGCGGTTGCCCCATTAGTGCGGCCCATTGATGTGGCCCACTTGATGAGTATGAGGCCGATTTGTGTGCGGCCCATTGATGCGGCCCACTTGTTGTATTAGGCCTATGTGTAGGGCCCACCTATTGTGTATTTATGGCCCAATAACGAGGCCCATTGTAATGTATTTCCGGCCCATATGTTGTAGCCCATTGTGATGTATTTGGGGCCCATGGGTCGTGGCCCATGGTGATGTATATTAGGCCTGTATGAGTGGCCCATTGTGACATATTTTCAGTCCATATGATGAGGCCCATTGTGATGAATTTTTGGCCCATTTGGTAAGGCCCAATGTGATGCATATGCCGCCCTTTTTACGAGGCCTAACGTGGCATATATGTGGCCTTGTGTGAGGCCCATCGTGGTGTATATTAGGCCTCTGTATGGGGCCATGGGTCCTCTATGATGTTTGGCTCTATGTGGACCACTCTTAGGAAGCAATGATGGCTAAATGTCCACATGGATGGGCAATGTTGAATAAATGTCCACATTGTCGAGGTCTATTGTCGATGCCGGTAATTGATACCGATTATGAGTATGTGACAACATAACATCATGATACATGCCCATACGCATCATTTGCATGTTTGTTATGAGATGTGGTTGATCATCGCATATGTCATTGAGCATGTTGTTATGAGACTCCCTGATAGGCGGAGGTTATCTCACATGAGCGCACGGTATGCGTAGTATTGATGCATGATTGGATTGTGTGACTCATGCATCTTGCATTGTGATTACTGCACGCCCTAGCAACATCAGGGCCGTAGCCTCCACAGGTATATCGTGGATGGCCAGATGGGACACCGAAAATGTTTGGTTCTAGCATATGGGCGCCATAGATGTCCCTAGGTGAAAATCCCTAAACATCTAGTCTAGGAGACTCCCCAACATCGAGACCGAGTGGATATATGAGTGCATGAGGGCTGTATACCAGTAGGTCGTGTCTCCCACTGTGTCGTGGTCAGTTGGGAGGGGGTGTGACCTTACCCGCCTGAGTGAGGGGGCAATATCTAGGTTGAGTCTGACCATCTTGAGGAATGGGTCCGCTAACGACGAGCTAGGCCCGATATTGGCAGGCAGATAGTGAGGTCTCTTCCACTTATCCAGTTGTGCGCTCGGATAGGTGCGGCAAGCTGACATAGAGTGTAATAGACCCCGGTGATGATTCCAGAGAAGAACCGTACTAATATGTGGACTTATTGAGCAGGAGTTGTATACTCATTCATTTATTCATTCACTATCCACCCGGGCTGATGGTGCACAACTATTTGTTACGTGTACCTTCGCAATGGCCAGGATTTCGGTTGGGGCGCGCGACTAACCTGAGATTAGGAGTTTACCACATTTTGTCTTACTATCCAAATTTATGTATGAGACTGGTTTGGATAGAAGTCCCTTATGATGGACCCCATAGCCTGCGATACTACGTACTATCATCCCGACTTCACACTCTAGCATGGTCATTCCATTCGCACCGCATATTGCATTACATCCGCAACATATGGCATTTTGGGTTACCTGTGTTTCTGCATTTATATGGTTTAGATATGACATCTGATATTTGACTCTTCATTTGTATAGTTGATCTGTATCACGTATTCTGATATTATTCTTCATTCGTATAGTTGATCTGTATTGCGTATTCTGATATTGCTTGACTCATGGACTTGTCAGTATTTCTGATTATGGCATGACAATATGATGATGATGATGTGATTACGGATGCGTGTAATACGGTTATGGCTGCGGTATAGGAGAAATGAAAATATGACTTGGTGATATTGGTAGCATTGACTTGAAGTATTACTATAATGCATATGCATTGTATTGACATTGACATCATACCTTACATGCTACACGCCTTTCACATATATGATTTCCTTGTACACGTATTTATCTTGCTTGCATGTAGGACACACTGCACACACGTGTATACTCACTAGGCTTTTTACCTAAGCTTCCTATTTCCCTTTCTTTTTTCAGGGCAGGAGTAGCTTGGAAGACTTAGCTTTCTCGATGCATTGCATCTATTTTTCGAATTGGCAATGTTGACATTGTGTACCATTTGAAAGCATTGTACTTGTATCATGAAGACTTATAATGAAGAGTGTTGCTTGGTATTTTGATCATGGATCTTCATGCTCAGCTATTATTATGTAAATAATATATAAACAAAAAAAAAAAATCAGCCGAAAATCTTTCCTTTTGGTGCGCCGAACTCGGGACCTGGTGTATGGTAGTCGAGTGCCGGATTTGGGCATCACGGAAGCTGTCCGTCTTCGAATTTGGGGCGTGACATAAACCAACAGATACACGATGAGGGTAGGCAGACAAATCTTGATCCCAGAGGCAACCGAATAAATTATCTAGTCATGAAGCCCGTGAGATCTGCCTTGTTGGATCCCCTAGAGTATATGTTTGAAGCAAGGATACCATGCAAGACTCGATAACGTGGTTCCATGAATCTGGCTTTTAGGGCATTCCCTTGGTGCCACTGGATGTCATGGCCATGACAGAGGAATTTGGTGACCTTGGACCAAACCTCAATATTTTCCATGTCCATATCTGGGAGTCCTACAGGTGATAAGGTAAGATGGAATATCCCTGCAACAGGCCCAGGAGTGATCAACACATCATCACCATCGACGGTTACGGTGATGGACGGAGGGTCGGATACTAGAGAATGACAGGCGGTGAAGAAATTATATGTTCTTTCAAGATGACAAGGCTCGCCAAAATCAAGAACGGGCAACCAATCTATGACAGTAAGCAGAGGTTCCAGATTATATGGAATTAGACAACTCCTATCGACTTTTCTCTCCTGAATAACCTTTCTCCCAGTGAACTTTTCCAAGACCGGATTTGGTTTTACCAATGGAGGTGTCTGTGCCTCGGACTGGGACCCACCACGCAATCTACTGCGCTACCTTGTAGGGGTCCCACGTTCAGGGCCACCTGCTTTTTCTTTAGGGGCAAGCACTTTTTGTCGGGAGGTTCTTGATGACTCATCAGGTACGGATACTTTTCCTTTGTCTTTTCCCATTAGGATAAAAAAAAGGTTTTGAAGGATTTGGGAAAGAGGACAAAACCCACTAAAAAGGAGATACCCAAAAGGAAGATGTAATCTTGATGTATAGAAGGGTATTACTGGATTGGAATGTTTGCGGTTGTCAATTGAGGGACCGAGCTGTCCGGTTGAGAGGAGCGAGCAGGGAAGACGAAAAAATTCTGAAAAACATTTCCCCTTTTTCGCGCTCCACCGCGTTATATCGGGCGGCAACTATCGATATCATCGATCCTTGCTTCGATGATATCGAGAGACCCTGAACGATATTATCGAGCCTGTCTTCGATATCATTCTCAATCACATGACTTTTCTCATTCCACGGAGGTGTCGATGGTATCGACCCACGATCGATTCATCGAGAATGACTTTTCAGGAGATATATCGAAGATAGATATTTTTCGTTTATCAGCAGTTTGACCAACATCCATTACAGAGAATATATCCTTGAATCAACCATATACACAGCAAAATTTTGTACAGGCATTGTACAGATCAAATTATAAACATCAGATGTTTATGTACAAAAGATGAGGTGAGATACCTCAGATATAAAATTAAGAGTTCAACAAAAATTGCATCATTTCAGCAAATATCCAGATCTTGATGCATGACCTGGACTTGTTTTTCTATGCCCAATCTTTCTAGGCATAGGGAACATCCTTTCCTTTACCTTTGATGACCTAGCAGTGGTTATTGTGTGAGAACCTTTCATCACTGATCTTCCTGAGAGGTTAGGATTTCGCATTTTTCTTTGTTGAATGTAACCACATGCTCATTGTCACATATTTGAGAGATGCTTAGAAGATTGTATGTTAATCCTTTTATGTAAAAAACATTCTAATTTTTGAGAGAATTTATTCCTTTAATAATTCCCTGTCCAATTACCCTAGCAGTGCTTCCATCTCCGTAGGTGACTATCCCATCATTAAGATCTGAATAGTTAGAAAGAAGGGATTTGTCACCCGTGACATGTCTTGAGCAACATCTATCCAGGTACCACTTAGTATCATTGCCTGTTATATGATTTGAGTGAGTAATAAGACAATTTTTCTTTTCTTTTACTATCCATTTTGTGACAGGGTCTTTGGTTGTGGTAGATTTAGTTTTCTTGTTTAACTCAGCCACTTGATTCAATAACTCTTTCATTTTGTCATTCATTCTAGGTGGTGATGGATGTGTTTTTCTTCTATCCATATCCCTAAGTGACTCCTGACATTTTGCATTTCTCTGGTTGATTTGAGTTTACCAATATGATTCTGACCAGAGCTACGATGAGTCCTCCTAGGAGACATGCATTAGAACTTATAATGACCAGAATCACCACACAAATGACAAACTGGAGTAGTTCTTGTGTTACTTCCTGAAGCAGCATATTTTTCAGCCATTTATGTTGGATTTCCAGTTTCTGATTTAGATTTATCATATCCTAAGCCACTATTGTCCTTTCCAGGTCTTCTCATTCCTAAAAGTTTTTCTAACTTCTCACCACTCTGGGAAAACTTATAGTTTATCTTAGCGATTTTTCTGGATTCTTCTAAATCAAACAAGAGTGTATGATTTTCATTTTGAAGGAGCATGTTTTTATCTTTTAATAGCTCAACCTGTTTGTTTAGTTTTTCAGACTCTATTTTAAGGAAGGTGTTGATTCTTTCAAGTCTATCATTATCTGAATGATATTGTTGTAAGTCATTGATTAGATGTGTATTAATTTTCAGAGTTTTATCCAAGTCTTTTTGCAACAATTTCTTTTTGTTTTAAGATATACCAAGTTTTCTAACAATGTTGATGCTATGAATGTAAAGTTGATTATAGGCATCTTGTAGTTTATTATGTTCTTCCTCTTCTTCTCCTCCAGTTTCCTCATTATCAGATGGAAATGATTCAGTGGCTTATAGTTCTGATACATCCTCAATTGCAATGGGAATGATTGAAGCAGTGGAGACCATAAGGATTTTCAAAGATTTTTGGTCTCCATCGCTTTTTGAGTTACTAGATTCTGAGTTTACTCCTCCGAATCATCCCATATGGCGGCCATTACTTTACCCTTTGTTTTCCTGTTTGGGCATTCAGTAGATAAGTATCCATACTTCTGACAGGCATAACATTGTAGTTCCTTGGTCTTTTTACCAAATTTACCTACAGAAGGTTTGTTGTCCACCTTTCTCTCTCTGGAAGGACGGCCACGATTCTTCTGAAAGAATTTCCTGAATCATTGTGCCAGCAAGGCCACTTCCTCCATCTTCATCTTCTTTTTCACTTCCACTATCCTCATTTGTTGTTTTCTTTGAAGTTTTTAGGATAGTTGTTTTGGATTTAGGGGTTTGCTTGAAGTGTAGTTCAAAAGTTTGTAGGAACCTACCAGTTCTTCTACTTTCATTTCATCAATATTTCTACTACACTCTTCAATAGTTGTTACTTTAGGATTGAACCGTTCCGGTAATGATCTTAGAATTTTTCTGCAGATTTTTGGAATCGGAACTTTCTCACCTAATCCACCCATGGAGTTACAAATGATATTCAACTTTGTGAAGAACTCCATGAAGGTCTAATGCTCTTCCATTCTGAGACTTTCGAACTGTGAGGTCAGTAGTTGTAGTTTGGACCTCATCACAGTGCTTGTGCCTTCATGGGTTGCTTCCAATAGATCTCATGCTTCTTTGGATATCCCACACATACTTATTTAATTGAATATATCTTGGGACACGACACAGTAAATAGCGTTCATAGCTTTAGCTTCTCATGCTTCTTTGGATGTTTTTCTTTATCGAACGTCATCCACTTCTCTTTGGGATTGGGTTTTGTGATGGTTGTGCCACTGTCAAGTATAATTTGTTCAGAGGGTGACATATATCCACTTTCAACTATATCTCAAACATCATGATCCAAAGATCTCAGAAAGTAGTGCATTCTAGCCTTCCAGTATGCATAATTTGAGCCATCAAATACTGGAGGCCTAGTGACTGATGATCCCTCTCCTTTGGCCATATTCCCAATTTCAGTCAAGATCACTCTCCAGGCAGTGAAACCCTTAAAGAGAGACCCGCTCTGATACCAATTGAAATTGCGGTAATGACCGCTTTACTTGAAGTAGGAATATGCTAATATGTCGTAGAGGGGGCTGAATAGGACTTTTTAAATTTTATGCTTATTAAAATCCTATTAGTCCAATCCTGAGTAAATAGACATGAGAGACATCAGGATATCATCAAAGTAACTCAATGGCTTCCAAGCCAGATTGAGGAACCAATCACAAAACTATTTAAATGATAAACATGGAATGATTTATAGTTAATGATGGATGTGACTGTGTGTGAGGTGTGAACAGTTATGAAGACAGTTAATGAAATCACACAAGTAATCAAAGATAATAACAATCACAAACATAGTCATATTTATAGTGGTTCGACTACTTGTCTACTCCACTCCCGGCAGACGCACTTAACCCTTGAGTGTGCCGGATTTCACTAAGGAGGTTTCACAACGGTTCACCTCAAACCTAAGGTTTTAAATCAGGTTCACCTTCAACCTTTACAACCTACACCTAGGCTAACTGTTTATGCTCCTTGGGCAAGGGTCAACACATAGCACCAAGTTTTAAGCACATTGGCCAAGGATCCACACAAGGAACCTCACTGTTTATGCTCTCATGAGCAAGGGTCAACATAACGCACCCACTTTTAGGCACACTGGTCAATGATCTTCCATAAGACCCTAACTGTTTATGCTCTCCAAGAGTAAGGGTCGACACAACGCACCCACCACGTACACTCCCGCCGGAGGCCTCCTACGAGGGCTTGCAAGGGTGAGAAATACCTTATACCCAATCCTAAAAAGGAATTACCAGAAGTGTCCTCTGGACTCTAATAACTTACAAATAAGTGGATGAGTCTCATTCAACACATTGACGAAGATCTCCTCCTTTGTTGATGAAGAATCTTCTGCTTCCTTAATCCATAACACAGATGATGTACCAATACAAGGCTTCGGGTTGGATCAAGGTTAAGACAGAATCCTACTCCATAAAATGTTTTCTTATAAGGAAGATAGAGTGATTATGATCATCTATGCATTCAAGGCATCCCAGCTTAATGATTTGCCATTAAGGTAGTAGCGGAGGATCCTTGAATACAGAAGTTCATTCCCCAATCCACTCTATTGAATATCCATGATGAGAGTGGATTGGAGGATGAACTTCCCTGAGAGAAAGGGCTTTGGGTATAAGATCTAAGGTTAAACACTCAAAAGCACTCTCTTCTTTCTCTACCAGCAACAATAGACAAGTCCTCTTTATATAGGCAGAAGGTTCCAATGGATATAAAACGGTCACATTTATGACAGAGTTCGATATCATCGAGCGGGTTCGATATCTTCATGCGTATACTCTAGATTGTATCGAAGGGTCACTCCATGACACAAACTCAAATGCCATACGCTATTGAAACCGTTTCTCAGCTGGTCGATGGAATCGAAATAAGTATCGATGTCATCGGATTTCGAACTCTGATTTTATCGATACGAGGTTCGATTCCTCGGCATTTGAAAATGAGAGAGGCATGTCTTGAAATATTTCAGGTTTACAAGAATGATCGAGGGACCTTCGAGATCATCGGAATTTGAATGTCGATGATATCGATACCCGTGTCGATGTATCGATAAATCTAACGGATTTCTCATTAAGCTTGTTGGACAGTTTATGTCCTTGTTCGATGTAATCGATGTTGTATCGATATCATCAATATTTGAATATCGATTCTATCGAGTGACCCTCGATCATAGATAAACAATCTTGAAATATTTTGCTAGAAATATGCGAGTCCAGATTGATATCGTCGAAGGCTTTCCGATATCATCGAGATTTGAATTCCGATGATATCGATGAGGACCTCGATATATCGATGATCTTATGATTTTTCTTAGTAAAAACAGGGACTCATTTTCTCTGCTGTCAATTTTATCGAGTCAATGTCGATAGACTCGAGTTTCAAATATCGATGTCCTCGATAATGGTATCGATACATTGATAATTCAGTCCAAAAGAATATGTGGTTGCTAGACATCTTTGGTCCTCATTTCGATGGTATCGATTGATCATCGAGGACATCAACAACGCATGTCGATAATATCGAACAGTATATCGATAAAATCGACAGATCTAGAAAACTTAAAGATTTTCTGAAATTTGAAAAAGTTTTCTAACCCAAAAACCCTATGATATTCTAATTGATTTTAAGGGTTTTAAATACCTGGTGTTTTGGGGCATGAGATGTAAGGCTTAGATTTACCTGTGGCGAGCTTGCACACATCCGATTGAGGCAGACGCTTTAAATTGATCCTCCTATGAGGCTCTGTAGTCTAGCTGACTCAACACTCACGCTAATTGACAAACCAGGGCACTTTCAAAGTTCTCCATGATCAAGGGATGTGTTGGCTGGTGTCAATGGTCCTGTGCAGAGTCCAACGATTATGCTTGATTGGAACCGATGACAAGAAAGATCTTGTAAGATGATTGTTAGTGTTATTTAACTGGACCAACTTGAATTGCCAAAAACATATCTTATATTGTAACATCTCAGAAAAATCCGTACAAGGACCCGAGTATCACCTCAGGCAGAATCACCTAAGGTCAGTATCCCGTCGTAATTTAGGCAAAATTTAGTTAAGTACTAAACTAAATAATCGGTGGATTAAGCTCTGACCACCATTTTCACAAATAAGAAAGCCTAAAACCATTAATACCACTGACTTAACATCCCTTAAAGACCTAGGAGAAATCCAAGAGCCTATCGCTCTCGGGAGTACATTGAAACTCCGTATCATACTTGGACCGCATGTCGAGAGTCCGATGACCGCGAAACTATAGGGTTATGTCCGTCCTACTGGGCTTGAAAACCATAGCGGGAATCGAGCCTACATAGTGTCCAGAAATGCACACAGCCCTTGAGCCCTGAGTAAAGTGTGTGAGAAACGCGAATACCTTTAGAAATGAACCCAACTTAAGTGAATTGGGTCGTTCTCTCACACGCGAAATTAAGGATTTCGGACCGTCAGTTTCTAACCAAACTTCACCCATGGAAAAGAAAATTTTCCTACACATATCCATATAACTGTGACCCTAATCGAGTAAGTATGACCATTAATCTAACACAGGTCCTCCACAGTCAATCAGCTTATTCGACAGCACCGAAATCACATCCTGACATAGATCCATTGTCAGAGAACTTATCCTATGACGTAGGTAAGTAGTGGGCATCCCTGTGAGCCTGTTTGTCAAAAACAGCTGCCCAAAGGGTATACCCATGTGTATAGTGGCCCTAGGGCCATTTGCATCACTTCTAGGCTTATATATAGCCCTTATATCACCCCACCTCTCCCATATACGAATTTCTCCAAACCCTAGGAGAGAGAAGAGAAAAAAAGAGAAAAGAGGAAGGAGAGAAGATAAATCTTGGGAGATCGTTGCCGTGATTCTCTCCCACTACCACGTACTAAATCACCTTCCCGTTACGCTACGATCCGTTTGGGCTACGATTTGGGTAAGAAACCCTAACCCTAATCTTGATTTAGAGATCCAGATTGATTAATCGTCAAAGTAGCTAACCTATTTCGTTGTTTAGGTGCCTGACGTTCCGTTTTCGGGAACATAGAATTCGAACCAAATCTGAATCTAGTCTTCCGATGAAAGGTGTGGACTATAAACGTTTAGGTTATGGTTTCCAATGCTTTCAATGTCAGCTAATGATTTATGTCTAACTTGATTGCTACCATATTGTCTTAAATACGTCGTTTTCGATATAATATACATGTATGAACTATGTTAAACAAAAGATGCATCTCATGTGTTTGTTGAAATGTTTGAATGAAGATGTAAATATGATTGTGCTTGCCATGATTACTAATCTAGGATTCATCATTGTCATGTGTATACTGACTTCCTTGTGTAAGGAATTGCCAAAATATATAGTGTAACTAACCTAGTCTGTGTATTTGGTGAAGTGTAGCCTAGGTGTTTAATAAATTGTCTGAATGAGAAATTGTTGATGATTTGTATTTATTAAGAGTATTAAGATAAGATTCTCAGTTACCTTATTCATATGTATAGTTTCCTTCATGTAATCTTATTTGCATCTACGCGATTTATGAATGAAATGTAAGTGTTAGGTAATATAATCAATGTGTTTGATGAAATGCTCAAATGAGGAATTTATTTGGATTGTTCATTACATGTTGACATGATTATCACATGTGTCTACCTATTGCATCTGAGTAAGATTAGGGCTACAACGTAGCCCAGGCAATCGGTAACAGTTTCTGTTCGGGTGGCCGAATTAGTCTGGCCACATTGGGTAACTCGACGAATCCTGGTCGCACGACGATTGTTGACAATGGTTAGGCCACAAGGGGTGCTTATGCGCTCCATGTCTATTAAGTCAACGTGTGCTCATACCAATCAAACTTGCCTAACAAACCGATTGACTTATTGTGTGTTTATCATGTATGGACATCATTGCTTAAATCTAATGTACCACTTACCAAAGTAAGCCCCGTTCAACCATGGTACCCACCACGATCCGCTAAGACTCATGAGTCGGGCATGGTGGTATGGGACACCGTGGTCGAGCTGTCAGCCTATGCTGGGGTGACGAGCCTCCCTGTAGTGACCATTGAGCAACCCAGACTCGTGAACTGAGCATGGTGGTATAGGACATCGTGTTCGAGTTGTTGGCCTACGCTGAGGTGATGAGCCTCCTCGTAGTGACCACGAGTATAAACTTTGAATTTGCCTATCAACTACTTTCCATTAGGAGTGATGCCCTACAACTTGTCTATCGTATGTGTTTAACTAGGATTGACGACCCTAGATGGATCCTTCGGTTTGGGTTGATGATATAAAGGGAGGTACCTTAGCTTTCTGAACCTGCTGTATGAATAAGCTTAATTAAGTACTCGGCTAACACGGCCACGCATCGCATTGCATTAGTTAGGATGTGCTTTTAGCAAGGATTGTGCACTTTAGGGAGCATTGTCATACGTGAAATTGGTTGTCAGAGTTGCTTTTGAGGGAACTTTGTGCGAGGGCATACATCATTACTTGCATACCATTCCTACATTAACGAGAGTAGTTAGGAAGTGATTGTTGTATTGATTTATCATTACTGCGTGATTGACTTGATAACATGTTAACCTTTACCTTTCATTACCACTGAGTTGATCACTCACTTCCAACCTGGGATGGTGTTTTAAAACACCAACCAGACTCTAGTTTAGATGCAGGTAATGAGGAAGTCTATGTGATTGAGCAGGACTTCATGGATGAGGAGAAAGAGTTCTCCTACGTTCGGCTCTCGAGCAGGTCTATGTAGATCTCGTACCAATGCACAGGGACTACATGGATTTTTGGCTTAGTGGAACACATTTACTTTCCATATTTTGTATATTTTTGGAACAACACACATGTATATATTCAGCCCGGTTACATACTCATACTCTGGAGTTTGTGAAACCTTTCATATTTAAATACATATGCTTCAGACTTCTTGCTTTCTTAATTTAATTATATCTGGAGTATAATATGGTGTTTTAGTATAATCCCACTCATGTTTAACTCATTAATATGGACGAAATCTGAATATCATTATCCATGTTGCATAAGTGATCGATGTGCTGGATCTCGGGAGTAGAACTTTGCTCGACCCCCGAAATTCAGGGCGTTACATATTGCTTTCATCCTTATGTCAATTCCCGTATGCAGGTCATTGGCACAACTTCTGCCTGGTGGTGGTTGCTGGCTAAGTTTCAGCGAGATCAAGAGCGTGGAAGGGTTGAACATCTTCCTCATGGTGATCCATTCTTGTTTGAGAGTTGGTGTGGATTATGCTGAGATAAGGGAGACTTTCTCGAGGATGCCTGACTCGTGGAGGTGTAATTTTTTGTTCTTTTTGGTATGAATGATGATGTAGATGTAGATGTAATTGCAGATATAGATGTGTGAGAACATGTATTCTTCAGGAATCCGCAATATCTTATTTTTCACGTCGATCGTGACTAGAGTGACTAGTTTGTCCCCAGCGGAGTTACCATTCTATGGATGCTGGAGGGCGGATTTTCCGAGGGGACGGGAGATCGACTCTCACTTCTTTCACTGGTTGCCTCGCTCAAGAGCTTGCGTTAAAGGGTAAAAGAGTGTTATATTTGACCAGAGTTGCCACTAATTAATTGTTACAATTCTACATTCGGTTAGACCCTATAGAAATGCTTAAGATTCAGGACCTGAAGATCCTTAACCCTAAGATGACTCATGAGTTTACAATCTAGAGCTTCCAATAAGAGACCGCAGTTATAGAGAGGGAAGATGTTATGCACCTACTCTACTCGTATGGATGTACGGTCTTTACTTCACAAGATCTGACTAATTTCTGAAAAATAAAGGTAGTTCTTGCATACAAAAAATGTAATGTCATGCAATGGAAATAGTGATTAACTGATTCAAATTTTTGATGAGTATGATTCGACTATATTGGTAAACCACAGAGCATACGTTCAAAACAGTCAAGTGCATGGTATGTGTGTCGGATGCTTATGATGTTGTATGGACGCTTATGATGCTGTATGAATTCTTATGAAAAAACGACGGCCGATCAGCTAAGGTTTCTAATTGGCCGACCAGGGATGGTCTCTCTCTCTCTCTCTCTCTCTCTCCTTGGTGGAGGGACAGCTAAGGTTGAGGCTTAGGCTAAGGGATTTCTGGGAATGGCAGTGGGTTGAAATGAGAGTACATTAGTTTTTATGTTTCTGGATGATTGAAACGAGAAGGGAAGGGGGCTATTTATAACCTCCAACTTGGTTTTCTTATAATTCCTGGTGATCCTAAAAGCAAAAAGTGGTTGAATGGTTGGGATTGGATATTGTCATGTGGCATCATCTTATGGGTTGGATGAGGTGGTAAAAGGGTAATTTTGGGTAAGAAGATGGGCATTGGAGTAAATACACTTCAACCGCACACTTGAGAGTTCCACTTGCTTGAGGGACGCTCCCCTAAAGAGGCGGAGTGCCACATAGCCGGTAACAACTTAGCTACTGCCGATACTCACTTGGACTCCCTACTTTGGTAGGAACATTCTCCAAGCATTTGGAGGCTCTGTTGTGAGGGTTGCTGCTTTGAGGTTTTGACCATTTCTCTGATTGGCCTTGGTTTCGGGCTTAACTAAGTGAGTTGATTGGGTTGTGGAGTTGGGTAGGCTGACTATGTGAGTTGACTCACTGAGGCTTTAGGGTTTTTGGTTCTTAGGGTTCAAGATTAGGCTGACTTGGTTGACTAAATTGACAAGATGGAATGGGCTGAGTTTAGGGTTTAGGACCGGAGTTTCTAGGGTTAGGGTTTATGATTAGGGTTCGGTTGTCCAACCATTAGTTCAAACTCAATCAGCTTATCAGCCTATGTGTGGTGTCTACAGTTCTGTGAGCCCCACCATGATGTATGTATTATTTCCACACCATTCATCCATTCGAAGTGATCATTTTAGAGCATGAGACAAAGAATGAGGTGGATTCAAAGCTGGAGTGGACCCATCGTATAAAACAATGGGAGAGTGACGCCCACCATTGAAACCTTCCACGAGTTTATAAGTTAACACATATATGAAAGAAGGGAAAACACAATATCCGTTATATCGAAAACTTGTGTGGCCCTTAGAAGTTTTTAATGGTCGCCAGTCAATCTCCACTCTTTTCTCTGGTGGGGTCCACTCGAGCTTTGGATCTGACTCATTCTTTGGATCATGCCATAATTGATCTCTCTGAATGGATGGACGGTGTGGATATAATACATACATCACGTGGGGCTCACAGAACTTGGTTACTTCTCTTCAGTAGCTAGTATGACTGCTCAGCCTGTTAGTAGCTAACCCACATCCCAAGAGCTGATTAAGTGAGACCCGGCCTCATCCAAGACAATGCGGCCCTTGCTGTGGGGTGACCATGGGGCTCACCTTAATATATTTATTATGCATCCATCAGTTTTTACAGATCATTTTACGACAGTATCTCAAAAACAAAGAAGATTCAATTATCAGGTGGACATATCATAAGAAAACATGGTGATTGACCATTAGCCACAGAAGTTTTGGATCAAGCTTCTATTTGTTTTTTTTTTTCTCTCTCTTCATTCAGGCTTATGTAACCTTATCAATAGATTGAATGATAAATAAACACTATGGAAATATTAAGGTGCACCCTATGAAGTTTTTTATGGTAGAAAGGTCAACACTACAACAAAATGGTGTAAAACCAGCACTTAGGTGCATCATACAGCGGCGCTATTTAAAAGCGGGCCATGGATGTTATATAAAATAACAAACCAGAGCGCGATTTCCATTTCACTTCCAGCCCTCTCTCTCTCCCGACGACTGTCTCTCTCCCTCTCCCGATGACTCTCTCTCTCTCTCTCTCTCTCTGTCTCTCTCTCCCTCTCCCGACGACTCTCTCTCTTTCCTGACTCTCAGCTTCTTCCTACCCCCTACTCTCTCTCTCTCTCTCGCGCGAGCTGCCATTAATTTTAGGGCTTAGATGAAGATCTGAAACAGGTAAGAGTCTAGATTTCATCAATTTCAACCTTAGTGATTTCCTAATTAGGGATTTACAATGTTGAAACCCTAATTAGGGATTTACTATGTTGAAACCCTAATTAGGGATTTTTCTGGTTTTTGGAGTCGAGGAATGGTCGAATTAGGGTTTTGAAGAGCTACATTCCTGTGGTAAGCTTCAGATCTCCGAGGATCTCTCTCTCTCTCTCTCTCTCTCTCTCTCTCCTCTCTCTCTCTCTCTTATTTTCAGAAGATCGTGGCAGGGTTTTCGGTTTTGTTTGCTGGCTTTCTTTCTAGTGTTTATGGTTTGATTACGGCGTTCATCACTCTCTCTCTTCCTTGATTCTCTGATACTGCATTGGAGAGGTGAATTTTGGTGGTTTTTTTGTTTTGTTTTTTTTTTTCTCTCTCTTCCTTGAAATCTCCAGGAAAATGGATCAAGACGGTTCTGTTCGGGAAGAAATCTTCCAGATCTGGAGCATCAAAAGAAGAGAGGCTTTGGTGAGTTTTATCTGCCTTGGCATCACAAACGAATTTGGCTGTCAATTGTCAAGCCTTATTTGTAACTGTTTGTCATTCAGATCTTTTGAGGGAGATGTTTGTGAACCAAAGGGAATGAACTTGGTGCTTTGGATTTTGCCATGGAAGGTGGCAGTGATCCGGAAGGGTGTCAGTTTCTGAGTTTTCTCTTTTCTCCATTTTCGTTTTGAAGTTGTCAGTTATTGGAAAGATCCTTAACCACTCAACAGGGCCAAACAACCAGTGAGACCCGCTTGTACAAGTTATGACTGGTTTTGATCATTTTGCATGTTCCAGACTGTTAATCTGATGTGGCCATGAATGGGGTTTTTTCATGCATGTCCCTAATAAGATTGTTTTCCCCCAAATTTCCATTGTTATTATTATTATTATTTTAAATGAGTAAAGGTGATTTAGAGACCTTACTAATCCAATCCTCAATTACAAAGATACTAAGTTGTATGATAACAAGCGTATGCCAAATTGGAATTTAGATATATTTAGTCCTCTACCAGCTGTGGAAATTTTGTTGACTTCTTCAATTGGTTCCTTGTTTTAGTATATCAGTTTTGATTTATCAGGAGAATTAATGGATTTCATGTTAGGAATATTGAGATTGTGGTCAATGTTTTGTGCCTAGTTGATTTATCAGGAGAATTAATGGATTTCCTTGTTTTAGTATATCAGTTTTGATTTTCTAGAAAGTTGAATGCTGCATACAAGTCATGCAAGTGCTTCTCCCATCTTGCTGATTGATCTTGCAATAGTCTTTCTAATCAGGACATGCTCTTCTATTTGTCAACTTCTCCCATCCAGAGATGCTTTTGTTTATTTCAACTGACTCATATCAATTTGATCTGCGATACATGGAACTTCTTCATTGGAGCCACATAGCATATACTTCGCGATGTTGTACCAAATACCTGGATACATGCACAATGGCACCCTCTGAAATTGGTTTTTGATGCAGTGCTTTCAAAAAGCCAAAGTAATATATTGTTCCTTGAAAGTAGTACTTGAAACAAACAGAACATTATTTCAGGGGGTTCACCTGTCTACTCTTTATTTTCCACATTACAACACAATTTCATTACTGGTTGATCTATTTTCAGTTTTGACTGCTTTGTTTACAACAAAATCCATGTGTTTTACTGTCAGGGGAGTATTCGGCCGATGATGCCTGGGAATTTGTAGAGCTGCGAGAACAGATCACTAGAGGCTATCACTACAACAAAAGCCGGCTTACACGACGATGTGCGTCGCTGGTTAGCGGCGCTAATTAAAATTGGGGATTTTCTGATTTTACAAATTGGGGTTTTTAAAATTGGGGATTTTCTGATATATATGCACCTATGAGCGATTATTATTTTTTTAAAAAAAAATTAAAAAAAAAAAAAAACTGAAATTCAAAATCGGAATCGAATTTGATTTCACTATCTATGCCTTGAAATCCATTTTATTTTTTATTCGAGATTTCAATCGATTCCTTTCTCTCAGCTGGAAGAAGGAGAGCTGGTAGCTTGGCTAGAAACATCAGATTCTTATCTACATAGGCATCAGTTGATATGAATTGCCCGGCTTTGCTGCCTAAATTCTTTTCCTTAAATTAATCCTTGTGTGTTATGTTGAGTGAGCTTTGCCCTGAATTAGGCAACTTGCATCAGTTTCCCTACATGTAGGCAAATGGATTGAAAATTGGTTTTGACATACGGTATCACTCACTACCAAAACTCATGACAGTTGATAAAGGGCCAATATAAAGTGAGTTCTGTTCAGTCCAAATCAGATAGGTTTTTTAATAACTGTTTTCTTAGAGATATGGTTCATCCTGCAAAAAGATGGTTTTGATGGTTGTATTTAAGTGCCTCATTTGAGATGGATGAATGTGAAACTCCTCTTCCATGTCATTAAGAGGGAGTTTAGGACCACTTGATTGGTGCCATTTAGAGTTATGTCACTAGTGTGAAAACTAGTGCAGAGATTCAACCATTTCTTTGTCTCATTTAATAGACTTAGCAGTGTGTTTGCAGTGAGGAAAAAACAAATCAACTCAAAAGTCCCACTAATGTGATAGTAGTGGACAAAATAGAAAAGAAAAAGATCTTTACTCCTACATCGGCTCTGATTTTGCAGCATTGATTCTGATTGGAAGTTTGTTACTGGATTTTGGGAAGGAATTGGAATTTTGTAGAGATTATTGTAAGTGTTGTTTGTGTATATCTTGTTTTGGGTTGTTCTTGCTCCATTTTTTTTCAGGATTATTTGGGTAATTTTTGCTGTATGATTCTGTTATCTTGAGAAATCTAATATTTGAAGTAGGACTGAGTCTGAATTTTAGAGTTTTTTGTTTTTGGATTGTTTGATGGGTTTGAAATTTTTGAGAATGACAACTATGGTGAATGTTTGCAGTGGTCCATGCTGGCAGAGTTATGATCATTGACCAGTTTGCTGTTTGGTTCCCCATTTGCAGCAAATGGCATCAGCTAGTGTGGTGCCTGCGACTGGATTGAGAAAGCATGGATAGGTTGCCTGAAGAAATGAATGATATGAAGATAAGGGATGACAAGGTAGGTTTTAATATAATCTTATCTCTGCTTGCTTGATAGCATATTAGCCTTCTCTATGAAATGTGAATTTTTCTTCTAGGAAATAGAAAAACAATTGTTTGTTTAAATGATAGTTAGCACTTTTTGTCTTTTGTGTGAGCAATGAATATTGCAACTGCCCATTATTTACAAGCCATAAATCAGATGCTTAGAATCATTAGATCCAAGTGTTATTTAAGAATCATAGAAAGACAAAATAGGATCTATCTAATAAATGTTTTGAGATGATGGTTGGATTTATTTTCTTTTTTGGGTCAATTTAATTGTCTATTCTCATGCCATTGACCGGAAGCTTAAGATCACTCCATTCGCATGAATTTTGCACATGTCTTACACTTCTAGTTGCACGAATGAATGTATCACTTTGGGAATGTTATTTCGGTGGGGCAGATTTCCTGTCAATGGTAACACTTTGAACTCTCTTCTGCAGTTTAGACCACTGGATTTCTGTAATTCTTCCCTAATATTTATGACTGTTTATTTTTCTTTCTTGCTTGATATATTTTGTCTATGTTGTGTTAGCCATACCTACTTTATATTAATTATTTATGCAAGTGGTTACTTAATCGTTACTTCACTGAGCTGCTTCTTCCCCAAGTTACGATGCTTATCTTGAGGCATGGCATTTACCAGATGCATGGGCCAGAGTGAACTTAGGTGCAATAGCAATGCTATGTTGAATATTTCAGCATTTTTACAGGTTGAGAAGTGGGTTGATCCAAAATTCTGCTGACAGTGTAATCTCTAATTGCTTTATGCTTCTTGTAGGTGCATTTGCTGTGTATTTGGGTTCCTGGATCTTTGAGCTCCTGGATCTTAGAAAGAACCATGGAAATGTATTGCAACTGTTTTTTTTTTTTTTTTTTTTTTTTTTCCTTTAATGGCAAAAGGAACAACGACTGTTTCAGGGACGATCCTTCACAGAATTTGATAAGATATGTAAGTGCAAGTTTTCCTTCTTGATTCATGTATATCATCACTAACATTGTATCCAGCTGAGCCATATTTTTCTATAGTAACAACCTGCCCTTTTTGTGAACAAAGAGAGATAATTTAGAATTAGCAGAGACATATGGGCTGGAAGGATATAAGCATTGCCACACCACTGCCAAGTTGTTTAATAAAAAATTTCAAAGGTATGATATTCAAACAAGAAGTGTTGTAGTCCTGGCATATTGCTGTGTAGATTTTCTTTTGTACATTGTTCAAAAAACTTGTGGCCTGAGCTTGGCTGAGTTGACCTATTTAAAAAGCTGGCAAAACATTCCAAGTTGATGATTTACTTGGAGTATTAGTAGTTTCAACCCAACAAGTTTCTGGATTGTTGAAAATGAACTGAAACTTTCAGTTTCTTTTGAGAATTGCTGGCATTTTGTTTGGTATCATCTTTTTGTTGATTCGGTTAACTCCTTTACTGCTTCTAACACAAGCAAAACCCAATTGAAATTGGTGAACTTTTGGCTTGTATTTTGGGCCCATTGAAATGATATATTAAAATGGAAGGACAATGGATAAAATACCTACATCACCATGGCCCCGCATAGCCCCTGCCAGTTGGGCATGAATGCTGTGGGACCTGAACCAGTTAGCCTGGTATGGATACCACAGAACCCAACTAAAACCTGACCTATTGACACCTCGATATTTCACAATTTGGTTGGTTTGGGTTAATATATGCCATTGGTACCATTTTCATGTGTTTGTGCACAAGTACCGTACAGTAGCCAGATTATCAAATCTCCTCATAAACCGACGCTATCCAAATCAGATTAATATGTATGTACGGTTCAGATCTCAAGTACATGTTGATGCCAGGGGCCATGATTCTAGCGGTTGCCGTTTGTATCCATGGAATACCAATGCCATCTAGGCAGCGCCTGATGACAGGCGCACATTAAAATAGACACCATTTGAAGAGCGCATTAAGTGAGACCACGACTCACCCAAGATGGGGCGGCCATTACTTTGGATCCCACCTAGATCTATGTATTCTGTATCCACGCCATGCAACTGTTTTTCCAGATTATTTTAGGATATGCTCCAAAAAAATGAAGCAGATTCAATTATCAGGTGGACCATACCATAGGAAATTAAATAGCTAGTGATAATTGAACCATAAGGGCCACTGGTCAAGATCATACCATGGGGCGTTCTTCACATACATGAGATTGAGGGAGCAGTAAATTAGAAATCTGATTTAGTAATGTGTGGCACAGAACCTGAAATCTGATATACCATGGGGCGTTCTTCACATACATGATATTTGTTCCATCATTCCTTGACTTCCTTTGTTCTGATATTATAAAGATGAAAAGAGAATTGCTTCTTCACTGGCTATGTAGATCCATAGATCTACTTGTATTGTAGCATGGTGCAAAACACACATGTTAGCTTAACACTTTTGTTTATTGCTTTTTCTCTCTGTCCTCCCTTGTTCTTTTTATTATTATTTTTCTCACTTTCTAGCCTGTTTCTAATGATGTGCATGATTTTTAATGTTTTTTTAATTGAAGGTCATTAATGAAGCTCTCAGTGTGGGAACATGGTCAAGTTTGTGCACCGAAAGGCCCTCAAGGATGTCAGATTTAAAGGTACACCATCACTTATGGTGGACCTTTTCTGTATATATGTTTATAGAATCATGCATGTAAGAGCACATTTATTATAATGTTCCCACAATTTGTATTAAGAAACTAAATTTCTGTGGTCCAGATTATTCAATTCCATGTGGATGGAAGGTCCTCCCAGTTTTCAGTGCCGTACATCTAGACAGGAGCTTGAAAGTCCAGGAGAGGGCAAATGGATGGATTTGTTTTTATTTATTTATTTATATTCAAAACCATTTTCAATTTATTGTAATAAATATTATATATATTTATTTATTGTCTAGTAATATAAATATTGTTTAATATTCAGTTTTATTTGTGTAACATCATTTTTATGTTTCAAATATTTAAAAAAATACAGGTTTCGATTGAATTATATATAATAATAATAATAAATTACTGGAATGCCGGGGCCTTTCAAATGTATACAAGAGCTTGTAGCGGCGCTTGTGTATCAATGTTTGCGGCGCTTTATCATGAGAAAAAAGTGTTCAGAAACAATATCTCCCGGCGCTCGTATTGAATTTAGCGGCGATTATTTGCGTCGATAAAAACTATAATTATTGGCGCTCAGACAAGCGCCACTAAAACTCACCTAGCGCCGCCAAAACTTTTCCCGACATACCCATTAATCGGCGCTTGGTTAGCGCCACTATTACCGTTGACGGCGCTTTTAGGGGATTCTAGCAGCGCTTTCGAGCGCGGGTAAAAGTAGCATTTGTTGTAGTGCAATTACCACTGTTTCTTACAGTACGGTGCACTTGATAATTGTATCTGTTTAATTTTTGGGATAATGCCTTTAAATGATATAGAAAACTAATTAAATTCATGACATGGATACATAATTCATACATTTAGGTAGGCTCCACGTGACTCTACAGCAATGGTGGCACTGTCTTGGGTGAGGCTGGGGTCTCACCTAACCCACCCTAACTTTACGCGGATTCTGAATAGCTACTCACTGATTGAGTAGTAAGTTTGTAATGAAGTGATGTCACCAAGTTCCGTGGGTCCCACCATAATGTATGTGCTCTGCCGTTATATCTATATTGTTCATCCATTCCGAGAGATCATTTTACAGTGTGAGTACCTATTACAGCACGAGTACCTAAAAAATGAGGCACATTCAAAGCTCAAGTGGACCCACCACAGAAAATAGGAGGGATAGAGTCACCCACTACTGTTGAAACCTTCCTAGGGCCCACCATGATGTTTATTTGATATCTAACTTGTTCATATGTTAACACAGACATATATGAAGGTAAAAGACAAACATATATCAGCTTGTTGAAAACTTTTGCAAGCTCAAGAAATTTTTAAGGGTAAGCGTTCAATCCCTACTTTTTTTCTGATGGGGTCCACTTGACCGTTGGATCTGCTCCTTTCGATCATGCTTAAAAATGATCTATTAAAGTCCGCTTTATGGTCCCACTAACATAAAGCAGAGAGTGCTTCACATAGAGCAGAGATTCCTTCGCTACAGACGATGACAGGAGTAATCCGCGTCCGCTTTATGGTCCACTAACAAAAAGCAGAGAGTGCTTCACATAGAACGTACATTCCTTAACATGAAAGGGATTGCGTCGGCATAGATTCCTTAACATGAAAGGGATTGCGTCCGACCCCGGATAGACCTATCAAAGTCCGAATAAATCATAATGAGCCCACAGTGATTCATCTGTTTATCTACGCGGCCATCCCTTTTTTTCGAATCATGCTAAGGCATGGACCAAAAAAAAGGCAAATCCAACGCTCTAATGAACCATCCCAGAGATTACTCCTGCATTTAATGTTTTGTGCATTAATTGCAACCTACCTTACTATTTGTTGTGGCTCATTTGAGCATTTTATCTACCTCATTTTGGGATCCATATCTTATCATGATCTGAAAACAGTGATAGACGGCGTGGATAAACAGATACATCACGGTGGCCCCACACAGATATGGTAGGACCTTGCTAGGTTCGAGGGGGTCGGACGCAATCTACTTCTGCTTAACATAAAGCAGAGTGTACATAAAAGCACAGAAAACTCAATGATACTGGTCGAGAATGATGGATGATACCCAGGCACTTAAAAACTACATAACGAGTTTAGACGTGTCAAGAAACCAGACTTACCCTTATATGATTATCTGATTATTGGATTGGTGGTATTTTATTAGAGGGTTAAAAATGTAAAATACCCAACTGCCTCCTTGAACTAACAACCGTCCATGAATCATAGGTTATTATTACTCAACTAACGTGATTTTGGGACAGTGACTAATAGGGGTGCACATCGAACCGGTAGAACCGTAGAACTGGAGCGGAACCAACCAAACGGTTCAGTTTGGTCCAATTCTAGAGTGCACCGGTTCTGATTCCGAAAATTAAAGATCCATTTAATTCGGTTCGGTTCCGATTTGGGGGTATGTAGAACCAAACCGAACCGTGATCCGATCCGTGGAACCGAACTTGGAACTGAACCTGGAACCGTGAGTTTACAATATATTTTAATTGTATATTTGACTCATGATTTATGGTTTACAATGCACCCTTTGCTTGTTTTTATAAATGTATTTTTTTTCACACCAAATACAATATCTAAACCATTCATCAAGTGGATCACAACATGAATGGACATGGTCCAAATTATAAAATAGAACATGCAATTGGGCCGGATTATAAAAAGCTTAGAACCATAGAACCGATCCGGAACCGAACCGATTTTCACGGTCCGGTTCTAGGGTGCTAACAGTCCGATTCCGGTTCCGAAAATCCTGGAACAGTAAGAAACGGTTCGGCTCCGGTTTCACCCCAAAACCGGACCGAACCGAACCGTGTGCACCCTTGGTGACTAATCTTCGGTGAGTTCCACAATTTAGTCGGTTTTAGGTTTATATAACATATGACAAGGATACAATATCTAAGTGCTTGTGTATCAAGCACCATATTTTAGCAGAGTATCTAATAACATAAAATAACTTGCCTAGGGAAAGGGAAAAAAAATAATGTATCCTAGCTCCCAAAAGATAACTCCCTTGCGAAAATGGTGGCCGATTTCATGTGAAAGCCTTTGCCATGAAGTTTCTGAGATGGGATACTAGGTGGAGCCTGTCATGATGTTGGCGATAAATTCACTCCATTCATCAGTTTTGAGAGCTAATTTTAGGACATGTGGAAAAAAGTGAGGTAGATCCAAAACTTTAGTGGGCCATACGAGAGGAAAAAGTGGAGATTCAATGACCACCGTTGAAACATTCATATGCCCATAAAAGGTTTGTATCAATATAATATTTGAGTGTTTTCACTTCATCCTCATGGGATTGACCTTATAAACAGTTTTGATGGCATATAAACATTAAGGTGAAGCCTAGGAAGGTTCCAACTGTAGGCATTTCTTTCTACATTTATCCCTCTCATGTGGCCCACTTAAGATTTTGATCAACTTATTTTTTTGCCATGACTTAAAGTGAGCTCTCAAAACCGATGAATTAAGTTGATTTCTTAAAAATATAATGGTGGCCCCACTAGCTTCCCAATGCGGATACTTAATGCCAAAGGCTTTCCAAGGAAATTGGCGTCCCACCAAAAGAGAGAATAATGCATGGTGCGCCCCAGCCTAACCAACCATGGTGTGGCCCTGATCATAGGGCCCACCTTGATCTATGTAGTGTATATCCATTCCATCCATCCGTTTTTCAGCTCATTTTACTGTGTGCTACCCAAACTAAAGAAGATCAAATCTTAAGTATACGACACCGTAGGAGACCATTGAAAACTTTTTGTGTGCCATAAAAGTTTTGGATCAGGGTGACATTTTTTTTCCCCTAATACAGATTTATATGAACTTATCAACAGGTTGGATGGAAAATTAAAATTATGAAAACATTATGGTGGCCCTAGAAAGTTTTTAATTGTGAACGTTCAGTCACCATGTTTTACTATGGAATGGTACACTTGAGATTACTTCATTTTTGGATAATGTGATAAAACGAGCTGGAAAAATCAATGAACAGCATGGATATAAAATACATATATCAAGGTGACATGAAGGTCGGCCCTACGGTCAGGGCCGCACCCTGTTGGGTGAGGCCGTAGCCGAACCTAGTCGGCCTGTTGTTCTCGTAGGACGCGGATCTTTCCCAGGGAGTTCATGCCCTGGAAACCTAAGTGGGTCCCACCTTGATGTTCGTGAGAAATCTACTCCGTATATCCGTTTTGTGAGATTATTTTAGGGCATGGGTAAAATAAAATGAGAAGGATCCACGACTCAAGTAGGCCGCACTAAAGGAAAAGTTGGCTAGAGAAATTCCTACCGTTGAAACCTCCCCGAGGTCGACAGTGACGTTTACATGCCATCCATACCGTTCATAACATGTTCCTACTGGGACGAACTGAAAACGGAAATATTATCCCGATTCAAAACTTCTGTGGCCATATGAATATTTTAACCGTTTACGTTCAATTCTCACATTTTCGGCCCACTTGGGTATCAGATCCGGCTCATTTTTATATATACATGCCCTAAAATGAGCTAACCAAACGGTTGGACGGGGTCGATTTCTCACAAACATCAGGGTGGCCCCACCTAGGTTTCCAGCACAGGAACTTATTAAAGGCTTTCGCAGGAAATCCGTCCAGCGCTCATGGCCGTTTATCGGGACCATCCAAATGGTGAAAAAACTTAGTGATGAAGCAACCGTAACTATCCAATTGATGTTAATCAGATAAATGGTTAAAATGAAAACAGTGAGCGGTCCAAATTTCAAGCGAAATATTCCATAGTTACTATCGTTTGCTCGTTTTTTTTTTTTTTTTTTTAAATGCTCTATCCACCTATTATTTACCTCCATTTACTTCGTCTATTTACCCCCATCCAAACGGCATTATAAATACTACCAGATATCCAACCTTTCATGCACCCTATCTCCCCCCACCGTCTCGCTCTCTCTCTCTTCTCTCTCTCCTCTCTCTCTCTCTCTCTCTCTCTTCTCAAGATGGCTAGATTTGATCTAGAAAGCCCTGAAATAGATCACCACGAGAAACCAGTACTCCCCACTCTGGCATCTTCCTATAATGATCGCATCCGCCCCCTACTTGATGCTGTTGATCGTCTCCGACACTTGAAGGTGATGGAAGAAGGCATCGAACTTCCAACTATAGTCGTAGTTGGAGACCAATCAAGTGGCAAATCAAGTGTACTCGAGTCACTTGCTGGTATCAGCCTTCCCCGTGGCCAAGGCATTTGTACTCGTGTCCCACTCATCATGCGGTTGCAAAACGTCCCCACCGACGAAGTACAAATGCACCTGGAGTATCAAGGAAAGACAGTCCCGACATCAGAAAATCAAATCTCAGATTCTATCAGCATGGCCACTGATGAGATTGCAGGCAATGGAAAGGGCATCTCCAACACTCCTCTCACTCTTGTAGTGAAGAAGAAAGGCGTTCCTGATCTTACCATGGTCGATCTTCCTGGAATAACACGTGTTCCAGTCCATGGCCAGCCTGAGGATATCTATGAGCAGATATCCAATATCATCATGGAATACATCAAACCAAAGGAGAGCATTATTCTCAATGTTTTATCAGCAACTGTTGATTTTCCAACATGCGAATCAATTCGTATGTCTCAACGTGTTGATAAGACTGGGGAACGAACATTGGCTGTCGTTACAAAAGCTGATAAGGCTCCTGAAGGTTTGCTAGAGAAGGTGACTGCTGATGATGTGAACATTGGCCTTGGTTATGTTTGCGTGAGGAATCGAATTGGAGATGAAACTTATGAAGAAGCAAGGATCGAGGAGGCAACATTATTCAAATCTCATCCTCTTCTCTCTCAAGATTGATAAATCGATTGTTGGCATACCAGTTCTAGCTCAGAAGCTGGTGCAGATTCAAGCAAATAGCCTATCCCAATGCTTGCCAGACATCGTTAAGAAAATCAATGACAAGCTCAACAAGAATGTCACTGATTTGAATAACATGCCGCAGAATCTTACAAATGTTGCTGATGCAACGCAAGCTTTCATGCGAGTTGTTGGTGCTGCGAAAGAATCGCTTAAGAAGGTGCTTTTACGTGGTGAATTTGAAGATTTCCCAGATGATGCGAAAATGCATTGCACTGCTCGGATGGCGGAAATGCTGGATGGGTTCTATAAAGACTTACAATCTAAGTCTTCTGATAATGATTCAACATCATCCTGTGCTTTCTTAATGGTGGAAATTGGGGTTTTGGAGGAGTCGAAATGGATTGGGCTTCCTAATTTCCTTCAGCGGACGGCTTTCGTCGCATTATTGCAACGGAAGGTGAATCGAATTGCGCTCGCTCCGTTGGATTTTATTCAAAGCGTTTTAACCTACATCGAGGAAGTTGTCATTCGCATCGTTTCAGAGCACTCCGAGGAGTACCTGCAGCTGCAGGCAATGACCAAAAGGGCAGTCCATAATCTAATTGACAAGATGAGGGATAGGTCAGTTAAGCATGTTAAGGAGATTATTGAAATGGAGAAGATTGCTGATTACACCTCGAACTCTGATTATGTGAAGACATGGAGCAGTTTGATGGAGAATCGAATGACATTTATTGAGGTAATACAGGACCCTTATATGGGGACAAAAATCATGTTTCAGGGCTTCGGTGAAGTTGAGGTTGGCCATTTGAGGCAACACTCACTGTCGATGCTTGAGCAAGCATTCGACATGAAAATGAGATTGACTGCATATTGGAGGATTGTGTTGCTGAGGTTGGTTGACAGTTTGGCTCTTCATCTTCTCTTTAGTGTTAAGAAATTGGTTGAAAGGGAAATGGAAGAGGAGATTGTTAAGGAATTGATGGGGTCACACTCTGGTGGGATCGAAAGGCTATTGGAAGAATCGCCTTCTACTACTCAGAAACGTGAGCGGCTGAACAAGAGCATTAAGTTGCTTAGGGATTCAAAGGATGTTGTTGCCAAGATAATGGACCGCATTTCTGCCGGTCACGTCTCAGACTAGGGTTTCATTTTGCTAGTTTTGATTTACTTCTTTGTTATGGTTTTATCTTTCTTGTTTTGTTTTGCTCCTTTCCATGGCATGCTGGCCATGTGAACTTCGTTTATTATAGCATGTAATGCCTTTTGGTTTTGGTAATATGAAGTTAGTAAGTTTCTTACAATACTGTGTTGGATTCTCTTTTCCCTCGTTAACTATTAATCGTTGATAAGGGTCGAATATTGCATATCAGACCCCAACTATTGCCTGATTTTGTGTACATGATAATGCTTAACGTCATATTTTAATTATGTTTTTGTTGCAAGATGTAATAAGGAGCGTTGATTGAAAAAGAGTATTAAAAGCGTGAATTTGACGCTCCAAAGTCACCAGAGCAAGGGACAGACTCTAGAGGACCAATATTGAAGAATTTACACGCTAGGGATCCGAGGAAATCAAGCCGTTCACATTAAAGAGGCCCGAAACTGGTGAAGAATGCAAGATCACAGGGTTCCCGCCATACGATTGGTTCGAAACTTCATATATGGTTTGGGGACCATAAATAAACCGCACATATTAAATTTCAACCATTGAACATCTCGAGAAGTGGGCCAATAAATAAATCAACCCATTAATCTCCAATTTTAGGCCCACCTACAATCTGGATATGCTTTGAAATTGGCCTCAATGGTTTAAATAAGATGAGAAACAGGATGGACGGATTGGATTTCTGAAGAACATCACAGTAGATTCCATATGTACAACGTGTGTACATAATGTACACACGCCCGCGCGTGCACGGGACCTACCAAGTTAGTCAAAGTTGGTTTGACCGACTGTCTTCAGTAAAAAAAGGGAAATTGACCGTACTCGCCTCGAAGTTTGAGCAAATTACCTCGATCGCTAGACACTCCATATATTCCCTAAAGCGCCTTTGACCGCTTTTGGAGTTTGTTTCGGGACGAAAATGCCCCTGATCTTAGTTCAGCAGTTGCACGATTTCCTAGGAACTAAAAAGTTACGTAGTATTTAATGCTAGTAAAGTGAAGTGTATGGAACCCTTTTCGCGCGTGGGAAAGGACTAAATTCGTGGGGCCCATATTGATGTATGTGTTAATCCATGTCGTCCATCCTTTTTACCGTGTCATTTTAGGGCTAGGGCCCAAATATCAGCCTGATTCAGAGCTCGCATGGGTTACATAAGAGAAAATAATGGTGACAATAGAACCCACTGTTGAAACTTTTCAGGCTCACCGTGATGTTTGTTAGAAGTGGACAATGCCCAAATCAGGACTTTTTGGGCCCACGATGAGATGGCTGACAGTGTGGATGGAACGGATCTCCCCATTGATGGCCTCAGGCTATTATACCAATGGCTAACCTTTCATTTGGCAGTAAAGGAAGTGAACATGTAACTACGACCCATGACAACCACGACCCATAACACATGAAAACTACAACCTTTACTACATTACAATCATGACCGTTGCCACATTACAACCACGACTCATGTTCACTACAAGAAAGTAGGCCTTTAGCCTCAATTTTTTAGCCTCAGTTCAAAAAAAGGAGGCTAAATATGGTTTTTAGCCTCGGTTGTAAATGAACTGAGGCTAAAAATTCACTTTTTGCCTCGGTTGATGAGAAACTGAGGCCAAAAGTCTGTCATTTTGCCTCAGTTGGTGAGCAACCGAGGCCAAAAGTCTACCCTTTTGCCTCGGTTGGTAAGCAACTGAGGCTAAAAGTCTACCATTTTGCCTCGGTTGGTGAGCAACTGATGCTAAAAGTCTGCCCTTTTGCCTAGTTGTTGAGAACTGAGGCCAAAACTCTGCCCTATTGCCTCGGTTAATGAGAAACTGAAGCTAAAAGTTTGCCCTTTTGCCTCGGTTGGTGAGAAACTGAGGCCAAAAGTCTACCCTTTTGCCTCGGTTGTTGAGAACTGAGGCAAAAAGTCTGTCCTTTTGCCTCGGTTGTTGAGAAATTGAGGCCAAAAGTCTGCTTTTTTGTCTCGGTTGGTGAAAAACTAAGGCCAAAAGTCTGCCCTTTTGCCTCGGTTGGTGAAAACTGAGGCCAAAAGTCGGCCCTTTTGCCTCGGTTGGTGAGCAATTGAGGCCAAAAGTCTACCCTTTTGCCTCGGTTGGTGAGAAACTGAGGCCAAAAGTTTACCCTTTTGCCTCGGTTGGTGAGAAACTGAGGCCAAAAGTCTTCCCTTTTGTCTCGGTTGAAAAAAATGGAGGCCAAAAGTCTACTTTTTAGCCTCAATTGCATAGGAACCGAGGCCAAAAGTCTACTATTTTGCCTTAGTTACGTAGGAACCGAGGCCAAAAGTCTACTTTTTTAAAATTTGAGAACTTTTAAAAATTTCCTAAGAATTAAGAATTTTTTAAAATTTTGATAACTTTTAAAAAATTAAGAATTAACTTTTTTTTGAAAAATTAAGAATAAAAAAAGGATAATTTGAACGGATTGGATTGAGGTGAATACGGCCGCTTATAAAGAAACCTTTGTGAATGTGTATATGGTTGTTCATGCTCTCCAGAGTATTAATGTTATTAAAGAAAAAATATAAGTTCACTCACTTGCGTGAGATGTATGAAGCCTTCATGTCACACGAGCTGATTTGGAACACATCAGGTGATCTTACATTTTTATTAAGGGCCTGTTTGATTTTTGAGTGCAAGTGCAAATACCTGTAAATGACTAATTATCACAGTTTTACCCGTTTGAAAATTTCTGGTAATTCTTGCCTTGGAAACTGGTTCAAAAGTGTTAGTTAAAATTTTTAAACCTTACCGTGATGTATATGATATATCTATTCCGTCCATCCGTTTTACTACAATCTTTTGATATACAAGTCAAAAAATCACGTAAATCCAATACTCCAGTGGCCCACACACAAAGAAACAGTAGCCCTTAGAAGTTTTTAACAGTAAGTGTATGATTTACTTTTTTCTGTGGCGTGGTCCACTAGAGCTTTGGATATGCCTCATTTTTTGGCTATCCTTTTCCTTGATATTTTCCAATTCCCAAAAAATCAAACAGACCCTAAAAATAACGGTGAGAAATAAATCACCAACTAAGCTACCTTTTAGCCTCAGTTACGTAGCAATGGAGGGTAAAAGTGTACTTTTTAGCCTCGGTTGCTTAGGAACCGAGGCCAAAAGTCTATTTCATGAAATAAAACGAGCACAGTGAGATATATGGATAGCTCCATTCACGCCCTCGCTCTCTCTCTCTCTGCCTCTCTCTCTGCTCCGATCCACGCCCTCGATCCATTCTCTCTCTCTCTCGATTGGAAGAAGGAGAGCTGCTAGAAGACCTCCTTATCATTCAGATCCAGATCCAGATCGAAATCCAGGAGAATTCGTGCCGTCTCCTTCCTTTCTCTGTTTTCTTCTTATCACATTGCTGTCAATTTTGTTCATATGCATCCGTAACTGAGATCGCCATTTTCCTTTTCTGGTTTGAGCTTTTCAACATATTTCAGATGATTTCTGAAAATATTAGGCAGACATTCAAGTTTCAGCGACAAAAAGAACCCTAGAAATTCAATGTTCAGGTAATCTTTACATCTGTTTGAGGTAATTCACATCTTTTTTGGTTCTATCGATTAGAATAGAATTTGAGAATTTTTGGATCGATTGATGAAGATTTTTCTTCTTTTATTTGCATCACTGTTAATTTCACGTGAAATATCTAGAAATTGAGATATGACTGTATTTGTGGGATTTGAGAAATTTAGAAATGAAAGATAAGGATCTGATATGATTTGTATGTTTTTTCTTTTGATTCTGCGTGGAAGTATCATGCTGTATGACTTGATTGATATTTTTCCTTACTGATTTATGATTTTATTTCTATTGATTCCACATGGACTAGCTTCCATGTTTCTTGTGCATGTGTTTCAGAACTTGGTTTGTACAGTAGCTTCTTTGTTTTGCAATTAAGTTCAAATTCGAACCTGTTTTCTTCTTCTTATTGATTATTGGCACAGTAGTCGCATGTTTCTCAAGTGCCTGTTATTCAATCTCAGCTCTCTGAATTGTAGCTCATTTTCTGATCTTCAGGTCTTCATAAGCCCTAGATCTGCAAATCCACAGATTACCAGAGGATATAATACTGGAATTTGGGTCTGTTTCCTGTAAATCTGTAACCGGATAAGGATTTTAGGTGAAATAGGTTCAGATCTTAGTACTGGAACAAGATCTATTGTTTTTTTTTCCCCAAAATTTTGAGTCTCCCTGTTATCTAAATCTGTAGATAAACGGATTAGGGCTTTCCTAAAAAATCTCTCATTGTAAAGAGCTCGACGAATTGAAAAATCTGCTCCAGCGCCATCATATCTTTAGCTCGGATTGTTGTCATTCTAAGCTTTTAGATCAGATCTGTAAAAAAATAAAAATAATTAAATAAATAAATAAAAGAAGAAGAAACCATGTTCTATGTATTTCCTAATCATCTGTTATATGTATTTCCTAATCATTTATCTGACTTAGTTGTATGCCATCAATGCAATTTCTAGGTGCTTGTGCATCATCCACCATGTTCTTGCTAGAGTATCAAGCTTTGGATTGTGATCATGTTTATGTTCTTGCTGATTTTGTGAGTAGATAATGGGTCTGAACCCTCATTTGGGAGTCAAAGCAGGCCTTGCAAACGAGTTGTGGCCCAACTGACAAGCAAACTGTCCATCATCCTTGCAGCTACCACCTGATGCTAGGATCTTGATGGATGGAGGATATTAAAGGTGTTTAGATGGCATTGGTAGTGTGTGTTGATTTCTGTAACTGTGGATAGTTAAATGGATTAGAATACTGTTTCATTTGTTCAGCTTCCATTTTATCTGCTTGCTTATTCACTGGTTATATGAACCTTATCTTTGTAACTTGCAGGTGGTGAGAGTAGCATGAGATATAGAGCAGGCGATGTTGCGAAGCAAATGGATCTTGATCCTCTCCTCAGTGGATCAGAACCAAGCCCATCACAACCCATTCTTTTGCCAACTGGTGCTCCCTATGACAGTCATACTTCTAGCAGGGTCCGCATTTTGTGTTGTCCTGAATTTAAATCTAATTAGCAACTTCAGCTAGCTATAATTTGTCTATCGACAAAGTATTTTCACTAATATGTTTTTTTTCCCCAGCTTAGGAAGAGCTATGAATTGGTTCAAGCTGCTAAAAAATCCTTGGAAGGGCCAAACTACTCATATGGAATTGAAGCATGTAGTGAAGTACTTGATGGAAATGGTCCAGAAATTGGAACCAAACTTAAGCATGACTGCTTATCTACTCGAGCAGTATTATTTCTCAAGGTTTGTTAGAAACCCAAGTTGCTAATTGTAAAAACCCAATACGTTTAACGTTTACTAAATTTGATCATTCTTTCTAGAGGAAGTGGAAAAATGATGTTCATATGGCTATTAGAAATTGCAACAGAGCTTGAGCTATTGATTCTTCTTCGTTCAGGGCACTTTTCTACATGGTTGATGCACTTACACAGGTTTTCGTTGTGTTGCAGTAGCATTTTAATTCATGTCAATACACCAAAATCATGATTTTGGAACGGAGAGGGATTTGGTTTAAATACATGGAAGCATTCCCCCCAACCTAGGCCTTGTGTTTTCACACCTGCAACAGATTTCTGTAGCTATAAACCAATTCACTGGAAGGCTGCCAATTTCATTGTCCAATACTTCCAAGTCTCGAATTAGTTGATTTTAGCTCCAACAGTTTTAGTGGACATGTGCCTTTGAATCTAGGAAGTCTTTCGTGTCTCTACCATTTCAATATCAAGAAAAATCAGCTTGGAAGCAGAGAAGGTGATGACCCAAGCTTCCTCAATTCACTTACCAACTGCACCCGTCTAAAAGCTATAGGTACAACTACTAATAATCTGGAGGGTGAATTGCCCAGCTCCATTGCTAATTTCTCGACACATCTAAAGATTCTGTTTTTAGGAGGAAACAAAACTAGTTCACTATAAACACTATGAATTCTTTTCTATTATGCCAGTTTTATATTTGTCTTGACTGTCGTATTCAAGCCTCATTCCTAGCTCTTTACATAACCAGTTAGTTTGTCAATTTGTGTTGCTCATTTGACTTTATTTTTTATTTTTATTTTGTAATTTTCAAAGATGAGTTGAAATAAATCAAAGAAGAACCGATGTGACAGTGGAGTTGCCAGGATGCAAAATTGGCAAAACATGTAGCCGTCATTTCAGACTCTGTATTTATTCAACTGTATTAGTAGTTTTTGTCATCCATTTTCAATTGTTGGGTGAAATCTGGTTAGCTGGATTTCCTTTTCTTGTTCTCTAAATTACAAATAAGCTGCCTTTGTTTCTCATAGCGATGTTGCAACCTTTAACTCCATATTATGATACCTTGTGGTGACTAGGCTTTAGTAGCTGTTGATGTGTATTCCTGCAGATTCTTTAATTTATCCAGCCATCTCCTTCGGGGATTGCTTACTCCGTTGAGCCTTTGACCAAAGCTTTTGTTTCCAATTGTCACAGAACAAAGTGAAGAGGTCAGAGATGCTTCCTGCAGAAACAATTTTGTAGTTGCATTATAATAGGACTGATGTTCAGAAATTTGGACAGTAAGCTTGCTGTCATTGCTTTATGCCTAAAACTCAACTGATTTTCCACTCCCACTTACAAGTTATACAGTTCTTTAAAACTTGTAAAATCTGGTAAGGATACAGAAAAATCTATGAAGTTATTGGTGCAAAAGTCTGCCCAAACAGAAAACCAATTCACTGAACGCATTAGCTAAGCTATTGCAGTTGCATCCACCAGTCTTGGGTTTGAGTCATTTTGTCTGGAAATAAAATAAACCACCTTTACTTTTATGCAGTGCCATTTTGTCTTTGTTTTTGTCCAGTATCAATTGAATCTGGGTTTCTCACAAGCGTTCAAAATCTAAAACCATTTATAGTTCAGTGCATAAGTGGTCATCGGCATAACTTTTTTTTTTTCTGGAGGACATTCGATTCAAAACTCACTTATTGATTGTGGTTAACTGCAGGGTTATAATGGTAGTCGATTATGACCTGTTCCACTTTGTTTTTGAAGGTTTTGGAAGACTGCCCTGGTGATCTTAGTTTCTGGTATTGTCACATTTCTAAAGGTGCATGGCCTTTCTCAACCAGAGATCATGGATGGCCCATATCAGATTGCACTGCAGAAGGTTTAAAGGTAATTAAACACACTCTTGTGTATCTGATTGATTAGGCGCATGTGTAACTTTTCTGCTTGTGCAGGTTGCACTCCTGTTGTCGCAGATTCCATCAAAAACTGTTGGTGAACCAATCGATGCAAACAGATTGTACGACGCAGTGAATGTCTCTCTCTCTCTCTCTCTCTCTCTCTCTCTCTCTCTCTCTCTCTCTCTCACACACACACACACACACACACACACACACACAAAAGCAAACTAATCCATTAGGATTGTCCCGTTGTGGTGATTTTTGGGTGTGGCCCATCCAGCATTGAAATCATCAGATCAACAGTGTGGATCACCAAATGTCAGGGCCCATCCTCAGGTCGTGTATCATGTAGTTCCTTGCCAAGATGTTTTTATGATGAAAGCTAGTTAATTCCATGGATTATTTAAATATTTTAAGTTTTTCAATTGTCTCCTTACTTTCAAAGCTATTTTAATTCTACACAGGTTTAAATGTTTAAATCCATGCATTGTTTAAATATTTTAAGTTTATTTCATTGTCTTCTTACTTTCAAAGCTATTTTAATTCCACACAGGTTTAAATGTTTTAAGTTTTAGTTTCAGCATGGAGATCTGTATAGGAAGAAATGAGAGCGATTTTCAATTGTTTGATGAGTACGAATGAATTTTTCAATTGCTGAGGCTCAATTCTTCTGTATTTGTTTTTAAAATGTGGGTTCTATATGGGTTGTAGGAATTCGGATGCCAAGAAGACATGATGTTCTGTGGTGTGTTTGATGGCCATGGCCCTTGGGGACACTATGTGCAAAAAGGGTCAGAGAATCGCTGCCATCGTCTCTGCTTTGCAATTGGCAGGAGACTCTTGCTATGAGCTCAATTACATCAGAATTCCTTTTGGAATCTGATAAAATGCTTAATCGATTTGACATTTGGAAGGACTCCTATTTGAGAACTTATTGAAATGAGTGATTCACTTGGGCAAATGAATCATAACCTTGAAGGTTTGAAGAGTGATATGAATGAAGTTACTAAGGGAAGGGATTGCCTTGATTCTGAGGTACTTGTCTTGAAAGAGCAGCTAGAAATGGCACAAGCTAGCTGTTGCTGAAGAAAATGAAGCAATTGCTATAGAAGCTCGACAGGTGCTTGTTGATTCTTTTTTATCATTACCTTATTTCTGATTTTTTTTTCCGTACTTGTGTCATGTTTGATTCTCAATGTTTTCCCTTTCGATCTCAGATGGCTGAGGCAAGGAAGAACTATGCCGAAGAGGAGGAGGAGGTGAAGCTGTTAGAGAAGTCTGTGGAAGAGCTAGAATATACCGTAAATGTATTGGAAAACAAGGTCAGCTCATCAATGATTACTGGGATATATCAGAACGTTTCCTGCATTAGCTTTAATTCAGTTAATAGTTTTCTTAAGTAGCTTTTACTTTCCATTTCTTTTAGGGGGAGCTTGTCAAAGGAGAGGCTGAAAGGCAACGATTGCAGAGAGAGGAGTTAGAAGGGGACCCAACTGAAACAGTTCATGTGGAAGGCTATGTGGCAGTTCATGTGCATTTGTATTTTGTTTTGAAAAAATTAAATAGACCATTAATTGTTTTGTTGATATTGTGCAGAATTGTTGTCTTGATGAAATATGCACAGGTTCAATCATTTGTTGATTATGATATTGTTAGCTTTGGATGATAGAGAAATGAGGTCAAAAACCGAATTTAGCCTCGTTGATGCCAAAGAGGCTAAATCCATCTTTAGTCTCGTTTTGCCTCAGTTACATAAACTGAGACTAAAACTCCCGTGGCCAAAGGATTTAGCCTCAGTTGTTGAGAACCGAGGTTAAAAATAGATTTAGCTTCGGTTGGAGGCAATTGAGGCTAACATTTGGATTTAGTCTCAGTTGGAAACAATGGAGGCTAAAATTTTGATTTAGCCTCATTTCGTAAAAACCGAAGCTAAAAAGGTTCTTTTAGCCTCACTTGAAGAACCGAGGTTATAAAAGTCATTTTAGCCTCGGTTGCTAAAACTGAGGCTAAAGCCTTTAGCCACGGGGGTTTCACACCTCGGTTCGGATAACTGAGGCAAAACTGAGGCTAAAGGCTTTAGCCTCAGTTTTTAACCTTTTTAGCCATTGTTTTGAACTGAGGCTAAAGCCCCCTTTTCTTGTAGTGGTTATATGGGTCTTGGTTAGCATGTTATATGGGTCTCAATTGTAGGGGTCTTGGTTAGAATATTATATGGGTTGTGGTTAGCATGTTACATGGGTCGTGGTTAGAATGTTATATGGGTCTTGATTAACATGTTGTATGGGTCTTGATTGACATGTTATATGGGTCTTAGTTAGCATGTTGTTTGGGTTTTGGTGAGCATGTTGCATGGGTCTTGATTAACATGTTGCATGGGTCTTGGTTAGCATGTTGTAGCATGTTGTATGGGTCTTGGTTAGCATATTGGTTAGCATGTTGTCTGGGTCTAGGTTAGCATGTTGTATGGGTCTTGCTTAGCATGTTATACGGGTCTTGATTAGCATGTTGTATGGGTCTTGGTTAACATGTAGTATGGATCTTGGTTAGCATGTTGTATGGGTCTCGATTAGTATGTTGTATGGGTCTTGGTTAACATGTTATATGGGTCTTGGTTAGCATGTTGTTTCGGTCTTAATTAGCAAGTTATGTGGGTTGTGGTTAGCATGTTGTTTGGGTCTTGGTGAGCATGTTGTATGGGTCTTGGTTAGCATGTTGTTTCGGTCTTGATTAGCATGTTATGTGGGTTGTGGTTAGCACGTTCTTTAGGTTTTGGTGAGCATGTTGTATGGGTCTGGGTTAGCATGTTGTATGGGTCTTGGTGAGCATGTTGTATGGGTCTGGGTTAGCATGTTGTATGGGTCTTGGTTAGCATGTTGTATGAGTCTTGGTTAGTATGTTATATGGGTCTTGGTTAGCATGTTGTATGGGTCTTGGTTAGCATGTTGGTTAGCATGTTAATCATGACCCAAGATCCATACAACATGACAGGACTTTTTGGTTAGCAGGGCACAAATATTAGTCTGATCCAGTGCTTGTGCGGTTCACAAAATATAAAATTTTTGTGATTGTCGAAACTTTCCACGCTCACTGTGATGTTTGTTAGAAGTGGACATTGCCCAAGGCAGGACTTTTTGGGCCCACGGCAAGTTGGTCGACAAGGCGGATGGATCAGATCACCCTATTGTGAGCCATAAGCTATGGTACTAATGGTTTAGTAGAAGAGGAAGTGAACACGTTGCAAACCATAATCCATGCAACATGATGACCATGACCTATGCAACATGACAACTACGACCCATGCAAACCACGACGTAAATGGTCCCAAAATGGGGTGATCCGATCCATATACATTGTCGGCCAGCTCGTCATGGGCCAAAAAATCCTAAAATGGATAGTGTCCACTTCTAACAAGCATCAAGGTGAACATGAAAAGTTTCGACAATCACCATGGTTTTCCATTTTGTGGCCCATAGGAGCGGTGGATCAGGCTGATATTTGTGCCTTACCCTTAAAATGACACTGCAAAAAGGATGGGCAGCATGGCTTATACACATACATCAATGTGGGCCCATTTGGGTCGTGGTTTGCATGGGTCATATTTTCATATGCATGGATCGTGGTTGTCATGTTTCATGGATCGTGGTTTGCAACGTGTTCACTTCCTCTTCTACTAAACCATTGGTACCATAGCTTATGGCCCACAATGGGGTGATCTGATCCATCCACCTTGTCGGCCAGCTTGCCGTGGGCCCAAAAAGTCCTGACTTAGGCAGTGTCCACTTCTAACAAACATCACAGTGAGCGTAGAAAGTTTCAACAGTCATCAATATTTTCAATTTTGTGGCCCACACGAGCGCTGGATCAGGCTAATATTTGTGCCCTGCCCATAAAATGACATGGAAAAAAGGATGGGCGGCATAGATTATATATATACAACCACGACCCATATAACTTCATTACCACGACCCATATAATATGATAACCACGACACATATAACTTCACAACCACGACCCATATAATATGACAACCTCGACCCTTGCCGTACATGACAACCATGATCCATATAAAAGGTCGTGGTTCACATGCACGATGGATCGTGGTTTTCATCCACAAAGGGTCGTAGTTGATATTTGACCCTACCCCTAAAATGACACAACAAAAGGATGGGCGGCATAGATTATTCACTTAAATAAATGTGCGCCCATTTAGGTTGTGGTTTGCATGGGTCGTAGTTTCCATGTTATATAGGTCGTGGTTGTCATGTTGAATGGATCGTGGTTTTCAACGTGTTCACTTCCTTTTCTACCAAACCATTGGTACCGTAGTTTAAGGTCCACAGTGGGGGGATCCGATCCATCCACCTTTTTGGCCAGCTCACCGTGCGCCCAAAATATCCTTTCTTTTCTACCAAACCATTGGTACCATAGCTTAAGCCCCACTGTAACGACCTGAAAATCGAGGGTCGAGTAGTAACTCAACTCTCGAGTTTCCAGAACATCACTTATGCAACATAGATAATGATGATTAAATGTTGTCTGCATTAATGTAGTGAACATGAGTGAGATTAAGCCAAAACAGTATATCATACTCTAGAGACAGTTAAATTGCAAGCGGAAGACTGTGATAGATATATAAAATATATAAAAACTGTGGTGAGTCTCCAGAGTGTGATAACATTACCAGGTTAAATAATTACAAGTATAGCTCCAAAATATACCAAATGTGTAAGTGTAATGGCTTCTATCCCAAGTACCATAGCCCCGTCAATACAATACCAGGTCTTCATAAACCTGTTAGAGAGCTACATGTAGGAGAGCTCCTCCTCAACATCATAGTAGTCCGGCTCTGCTTCATAAGCATGACCATCACCTGAAACTCAACAAATCTGGTTGGTGTGTACAACACCATCTCGTAACGTGAGAGTGAGTAGTTAACTCAGTGGAACAATAAAACATAGGTTAACATGTTATCGACTCAGTCAAGCAGTAATGATAAAGTAGTAAAGTCAAACATTCCTAACTACTCTTATTAATGCAAGTATGAATGTAGTCATGATGGATGCCCTCACTGACATACTCCCTCATGCGACACCCTCTTTGTTCGCGGCATGCATTCATCCCTCAGTGCTCCACATCTTCCAGGCACATGCAATGCATGATGAGCATGATTACCGAGTTTTTTTTATTAGTCCATTTCAAACAGCAGGATTGGGAAACTAAGGTACCTCCCTTGTATCATTCCCAAACATGATCCATTCTAGGGTCGTCAGTCCTAGTTAATCTCAGACGATGGTGTGTTTTCTAGGTCGCTGCAAAGGCTGTCAGGGCTGTTACATGGAATCGTTGCACCACTCCCCCATCACCTTTTTAACGATTCATCACTATACAGATACAGGCCTAGTTCATACTCTATACACTGCGGCAAAACTCATCGTCTCACCGCAATTGAGAGTACGCTCGAGGTCACTACAAAGGGCTGCCGGGGCTGTTACACGGAATCGTTGCACCACTCCCCCATCACCTTATCAATGTAGGCCGACAGCACGAATATAGTGTCCCATACCACCATAATCGGCTCACGAGTCTGGTTGCTCATTGGTCACTACGGGGAGGCACGTGGCCCCAGCGTAGGCCGACAGCTCGACCACGGTGTCCCATACCACCATGCCCATCTCATGAGTCTTAGCGGATCGAGGTACCATGGTTAAAAGGGATTTCACTGGTAAGTTTGGTACCCTAGGTTCAAGCAGTGGTGACCAAACATGGTGAACATACATTAGACAGATCGGGTTACTTGATGAGCTCGGCTAGCTCGAGCGCACAACAAGTTGAACGATATGAAGCGCATAAGCACTTCGTGTGGCTAACCACTATCGTCAACCGAAGTACAACTCGGGTTCGTCGAACACATCTCACGTGGCAAATGAATCTCAGCCACGAATTCAATCTCGTTACCGATTGCCTGGACTATAATCATAGCCCCAAAACACAATCAATTACAGAACAGTTAAAGCAATAATGGATCAAGATTTCAAATCATACAATCAAAGTCTGATATTATCCGTTTAGGGCTGCCAGGGCTGTTGCACGGAATCATTACACCACTCCCCCATCACCCATGATGGATCGTACAACGTAAATATGAATTTAAACATATGCATTATATAGATAAAATCATAAAAGCAGTTGAGCATGTTATGAAGCACAACACAAGCATGAGTTTGTACATATTCAATACCTAATCACACAACTATCCAAGGAAATCATACACATAGTTAAAAGAGTTGAGAATCATATCTCAACACCCTTATACATTACAATTTACTAACTACTACTCATTCAAACTTTGTAACAAACACTTAGACTACATACACCAACATACATGACATATGTTGATCACATAGGTATAAGGCCAAATCCTTTCACTAGGGAGTTACCCCAATCATAACACGCATACACCCACGATAGATAGTCACGGCAAGCAGAAATCCAAGTTCCATATTCATTCAGTCATTTCCACAAACACTTGGGCCACACATTTTAGCATATATAGTGTATATTGGCCGTGGCGTGATTTAGGGCAAATCCTTTCGTCAAAGGGGTATCGCCAATATAACAATCATGAATCCATGACAATTAGTCATGGCAAACACGAATGAGAATTCTGTACTCATTCAGTGATTTTCACAAACACTTAGAATACACTATTACAACATACATGATGTATGTTAGCAAAACATGTATTAGGGCTAACCTTTCGCCAAGCAAGTATTTTATCCATATATAGTATATTCATACAGCAAATAATCATGACAAACACATCTCCAAGATTCAAACGTATACGGTACTTTCTAGAATATACAATTTCAACATACATAGTGTATATGAGCAAAACATGTATAGGGCGAGTCCTTTTGCCAACAAGTAATTTATCCACATATAATATATTCATACAACAATTAATCATGTCAAACACATTTCCAAAATTGTACGTATACGGTACTTTCTACCAATACCTAGAGTATGTAGAATTCCATATTTTTCATCTTTAATTGAAACGGAAAACAGACAACACTTTGTACATGTGCAATTGCATGCAGATCATGAATCTATCATTATCTGACATTGAAAGCATTGAAAACCATAACCTATACACCTAAAGTCTGCACCTTTTGTCGTAGAATCGTAATGGATCCGATAGGTTTGCTAAGCTTCCGTATTCGGCAGTTTGGCAACCTATAGAACGAAATAGGTTAGCTATTTCATAACCTACAACTATCAAAACTCTAAAACAGATTAGGGTTAGGGTTTCTTACCTATAAATGGAGCCGGAATTGCCGGGAAAGAGATAAGAACGGAGTGATGGAGCATGGATAGCAGCAGGGAAAAGTGGCAGGGAGAATCTCCCACAACTCCCACACTTTCTCTCTCTTTTCTCTCTTCTCTCTCTAGGGTTTCTCTCAAATTCACATGGCTGCAATGAGAGAGGGTTTAAGGTCCTTATATAGCCTAAAAACTCACTGAAATAGACTCCAGGTCAAAGTATACTTAGATTATAACCAAATCGGGGCAATTTCAGCTCAACGGAGGACTTCTGGCAGGCCTCCTTGAGCCAAAGGTCGGACTTAAGCTCACAAACTATGGATCTAGGTTCTATTAAGTTTTCGTTTTGGTCGGGATTCCAGATCACGCATGGTGGACCAGTTTCAGTTCAACGGTCAGCAGATCTCGATCGAAGATTCCGAGTACATGTAAATGTGTATGAAATTTCTCCTGATCCGAGGGTGTAATTTGGTCTGATTCTGACGGTCTGGTTGCTTAAAACTGATCTGCAAGCGAGATGTGCCAGATTACTATTCAAGATATTTTATTTTGAATTAATTTCACATTTCTCACACTCTTCACTCCGAGCTCAAGCGAATACCGCTGAGACACTATCTGGATTTGATTTCCGAGATGGTTGTCAAGCCCAGCAAGGCGGTCCTAATTCCTTAACTTGGTATTATTCGGACTTCCAACGTGCGGTCCAGATCTAATACGAAGTTTGGAGATGCTCCCGAGAGCAGCCGGTGGTAATGAGATTGATCCTAGATTTTAGGGTAACCTAGCGTCAATGATTCTACAAGTTTTGGGTCTTGCAGATCGTATTTAAAGTGATTGGTACTAATTTCACGGGTACTCTAATTTCACACTAGCTAATTCTCGCCTAATTTCTAAAGGATTTAGTCCTGGGTGATTTCGGTTGAGGTGATACCTGAGCCTTTGTAGTTTGTATATAAAGTGATCCAAGTTATACTACTTAGCTAGTTTAAGATAGTGTCTAGGATGAAAGTACTTAGAAAAATTGAAAGATCAAGGTGGTGAAGGGTGGGATTTGTGAAGAAAATGGTTTGAAAAGGGATTTGAGGCTTTAATTGAGTGTTTGAGAAGTTAAACCTGTGTTAGGATTGACCCATCGCCTAAGGACGTCTAATTCCAGGTTGGGAAAAATCCGGGCTGTTACACCCACCATTATCTTCTATTTTATGGCCCACACGAGCATCGAAGCAAACTCATATTTAGGCCCTACCCCTAAAATGACACAATAAAAGGATGGGCGACATAGATCATACACACATATCAATGTGCGCCCATTTGGGTCGTGGTTTGCATGAGTCGTAGTTGTCATGTTGTATGGGTCTTAGTTAGCATGTTGTATGGGTCTTGGTTAGCATGTTGTATGGGTCGTAGTTGTCATGTTGTATGGATTTTGGGTTTTGATTAGCATGTTGTCTGGGTCTTGGTTAGCATGTTATATGGGTCTTGATTAACATGTTGTTTGGGTCTTGGTTAGCATGTTGTATGGGTTGTGGTTGTCATGTTGTATGGGTGTTGGTTAGCATGTTGGATGGGTCTTGATTAGCATGTTGTATGGGCCCTAACCCATCAAGGCCCATACAAGATGCCAATCAAGATCCATACAACATGTTAACCAAGACCCATACAATATGCTAACCACAACCCACATAACATGCTAATCAAGACCCGAACAACATGCTAACAGAAACCCATATAACCTGCTAACCAAGACCCATACAACATACTAACCACAACCCATACAACATACTAACCAAGACCCATACAACATGCTAACCAAGACCCATACAACATGCTAACCAACATGCTAATCAACACCCATACAAGATACTAACCAAGACCCAAATAACATGCTAATCAAGACCCATACAACATGTTAACCAAGATTCCTACAACATGCTAACGAAAACCCATACAACATGCTAATCAAGACCTAAACAACATGCGAACCACAACCCACATCACATGCTAATCAAGACCCATACAACATGCTAACCAAGACCCATATAACATGCTAACCAAGACCCATTCATCATACTAATTAAGACTCATACAACATACTAACCAAGATCCATACAACATGCTAACCAATATCCATATAACATGACAACCACGACCCATACAACATGATAACCAAGATCCATACAACATGTTAACCAAGACCCATACAACATGCTAATCAAGACCCATATAACATGTTAAGCAAGACCCATACAACATGCTAACCAAGACCTAGACAACGTGCTAACTAACATGTTAATCAAGACATATACAACATGTTAACCCAGACCCATACAACATGCTAACCAAGATCCATACAACATGTTAATCAAGACCCATGCAACATGCTCACCAAGACCCAAACAACATGCTAACCAAGACCCTTATAACATTCTAACCACGACCCATATAACATGCTAACCACGACCCCTACAACTGAGACCCATATAACATGCTAACCAAGACCCATATAATATGCTAATCATGATCCATATAACATGCTAACCACGACCCATATAACATGCTAACCAAGACCCCTACAACTGAGACCCATATAACATGCTAACCAAGACCCATATAACATGCTAACCAAGACCCATATAACCAAGACCCATACATGAGCTTTTGGGATCCATTATGTTGTATTATAAAACACACTCCATCCATCAAGTGAAATCCATTATTTGGATTATGCATGCAGAAGTTAAACTTGATTAATAACTCATATGATCCCCTATTTATGGGAGTAGTGTAAATTTTATCCTAGCAGCACTAAGTTGGCATGATGTGGCCCACCTAGGCATTGTATCACATTGATTTTTGTATCATCTCCTCGTCCATGTGATTTACACTTGATTAATTGTTTTGATGAAAGATACACACCATGGCAGCCCAACAACCAACCTTGTTGGCATCCCTTCCCAATTATTCTACACGGTGTGGCATGTTTGAGTTATGGATGTAGGTGATTTGTAGAAAAAGAAAACAAAAAAAAAAAAAACTCATTATGATAGGAAGCTAAGTGGGCCTACCATGCATGATGTTTGTCACAAATTCACTGAAATGGCCAAGCTATATGTCCTAGAGGGGGGGTGAATAGGACAATGCCAAATAAAAACTTATAATAGCGGAATTAAACAAAGTATGATAGCCAATGAACTAATTAAATAAATTGCAATGCAGAAATGAAATGCAACCTCAAACTACTGAATTTGAGAGGTTGATGATACAACGTTGTTCTAAGGACAACCTTTCACCAAAAACCAAATGTTTATGGTAGGACAACCTTTGTCTAGAAATGTCTTTGTATCAATTTCTTAAATCAAAGAGGAATAAAGAAATAAATAATACAAACTGCACTGAATAAATTGAATTTACAAATGTCTTGTTCTAGGGACAGCCATACACCATAAAAATGGCAGGGCAACCTTGCTGGAACAATTTTGGAATTTAAAGCTTGAATCAATAAAGGGAATTGATGGAAATAAATTGCAGAAATAAATCACTAAATTATTACAACATTCCCACACTTGCTTGAAATTTCAAACTGTTACAACATTCACATCCACAAGGAAAATAGAACTGAATGATAAAAGATAAGGAATTAAATAACCATTCAATCCACAAGACAAGAAGTTATAGTGGTTCGCCTGTGTGTTCACCAACTGTTCTAAAACAGCCACACAGAATGCTACTCCACTCCTAATATCCTCACACAGGGGATATTAGCGTTCTCTAATAAAACTGGTTTTTACAGGTTCACCAAAAACCTTCACAATTGTGTCTTTATCACTTGGGCTTACACAATTCAAGAAACCCCACAATCTAAGTTTTCTGGCTCTCCTCAGATAACCATACACATAGAGATTTTTCTGGCAAATCTCATACAAAACCAAAATAGAAATTACAGGAATTGTAAAATACCTGGATCTTATCCTTTTGCAGTAGCCCGGAAGAACCGATCGGAGTAGAGATTCAATAATGATAGTTCAATGTCCAATACTCACTTTATCGAGGTTCTAAGTTCTAATTGATTTTAAATGAAATCACAAAGGGCTAGCTCTATTTGATTTTAATTCCAAGAAGAAGGAATACACGATTTTCCCTTTTCAAATACGATTGGAATTTAGAATAAAATCAAATGCAAAAAGCTAACAAAAGGAATTAGAATGAAGCGCAAATTAGCTTAAAAATAAACACGACTTATCTCAGAATATACTTGCTTTGATAGATTTTTCGATGATTAAACTCTGAAATTCGTGTGCTATTTATAGCTGCATAAATTCGTCTTCGACTGGTCTAGGAGTTCCCACGACTGGTCTTAGGAGAAACAGATTTTTGAATTTCTGCGCGCAATCAGGAAAACCGATGTTCGACCGGTCGTAGGCAGTCCACGACTGGTCGAAGGTCGTCCACGACGGTCGAGACCCCTTCTCGACTGGTCGAGCGACAGTGAATTTAGTCGCTGGAGTTTGAATCGAGGCTCCACGACTGGTCGAGGTTCGAGTCGAGGACATCCCACGACCAGTCGAGCAGACTCCAAGACTGGTCGTGAGCGAACCAGAAAATCCGATAAAATTGAACAAATCCAAGACTGGCCTAGGAAATTCTTAGACAGGTCGAGCCAGTGCTAGGACTGGTCGAACCAGAACCAGGACTAGTCTAAGAGCAGATCAAAAACATGTTTAAAAACAGTTGTATAATGTATCCAAAATGACCTACCCTAAGGTCAATGACTATGGTCTATCAAACCTGAATAATGAAGTATGGACATTGAACTCTACTTCGTTCAACGAATGATAAATCTTTTAGTACTTGAAGCCTGAAGTACGAGTTGTCCAAAGACTTGACACCAACATTTATCTTGAGTTTGCTTTTGAGCTTCACACCTTTAAACACTGCTTGTATCTTGAACTTGAATAACCTTTGCTTGAATCAAGAATACTGTCTTCTTTATATCTTCAAAATGTACCTTGAAGCCGCTGAAGAGTCCATAAGTTGATATGGTGTCTTAAACATATAGAACACACCCAAGACAAGGTTTTAACACACAAAATTTGACAACCAAAGAGGTATCATATAATAGCACTAAATTCACCCCGTCATCCATTTTGTCAAATGATGTTAGGGCGTGCCCAAAAAAATGAGGCAAATTCAAAACTCAAGTGGACCCAACAACAGTAAAACAAAATTGGTTGGGAAAATGCCTATGGTTGAAAGCTCCTTAAGTCCACCATAATGTTTAAATGCCATCCATACTGTTCATTAGGTCATTGCTATTCAATAGGTCTTGGTTATATGGGTCTTGGTTAGCATGTTATATGGGTCTCAGTTGTATGGGTTTTGAATAACATGTTATATGGTCTTGGTTAGCATGTTACATGGGTCTCAGTTTTGGGGGTCTTGGTTAGCATGTTATATGTGTCTTGGTTGTATGGGTCTCAGTTGCAACCCATTTGGGTCGTGGTTTATATGGGTCTTAGTTCTCATGTTATATGGGTCTTGGTTAGCATGTTATATGGGTCTCAGTTGTATGGGTCTTGGTTAGCATGTTATATGGGTCGTGGTTAGCATGTTATATGGGTCATGGTTAACATGTTATATGGGTCATGGTTGTGAAGTTATACGGGTTGTGGTTGTCTTGTTATATGGGTCGTATATGCCAAGTTATATGGGTCGTGGTTGTCATGTTATATGGGTCGTGATTGTCATGGGTCATATTTGTCATTTTATATGGGTCGTGATTGTCATGGGTCGTATTTGTCATGTTATATGGGTCGTGGCTGTCAGGATTTTTTGGGCCCACGGCGAGCTGGCCAGTAGGTTGGATGGATCAGATCACCTTATTGTGGTACTAATGGTTTAGTATAAAAGGAAGTGAACATGTTTGAAAACCACGACCCATATAACATGGCAACTACGACCCATGCAAACCACGACCCAAATGGGCACATATTGATGTATGTGAATAATCCATGCCACCCATCATTTTTGTTGTGTCATTTTAGGAGTAGGGTTAAATATTAACCACGACCGTTTGTGGATGAAAACCACGATTCATTGTGCATGTGACCACGACCTTTTATATGGATCGTAGTTGTCATGTAGCAGGGGTCGAGGTTGTCATATTATATGGGTCGTGGTTGTATGAGAATGATTCATGCCACCCATCCATTTTATAATGTTATTTTAGGGGTAGGACACAATATCAGCTTGATCCAGCGATCGTGTGGGCCACAAAATAGAAAATATTTTTGATTATTTAAACTTTCCAGGCTCATTGTGATGTTCGTTAGAAGTGGACACTGCCCTAGTCAGGACTTTTTGGGTCCTAGTTGTCAAGTGCATGGATAGTGGTTGTCATGTTGCACAGATCGTGGTTTGCAACGTGTTCACTTCCTCTTCTACCAAACTATTGGTACCATAGCTTATGGCCCACAATGGAGTAATCTAATCCATCTACCTTGTCGGCCAACTTGCCGTGGGCTCAAAAAGTCCTGACTTGGGCAGTGTCCACTTCTAACAAACATCATAGTGAGCATGAAAAGTTTAAACAATCACCAATATTTTCTATTTTGTGGCCCACACAGGCGCGAGATTAAGATGATGTTTGTGCCCTACCCTAAAATGACACTGCAAAAAGGATGGGTGGCATGGATTATACACATACATCAATGTTGGCCCATTTGGGTCGTGGTTTGCATAGGTCGTAGTTGTCAAGTGCATGGATCGTGGTTTTCATATTGGATGAATCATGGTTTGCAACGTGTTCACTTCCTCTTTTACCAAACTATTGGTACCATAGCTTATGGCCCAAAATGGGGTGATCTGATCCATCCACCTTGTCGGCCAACTTGTCATGGGCCCAAAAAGTCCTGTCTTGGGCGATGTCCACTTCTAAAAAACATCACAGTGAACGTGGAAAGTTTCAACAGTCACCAATATTTTCTATTTTGTGGCCCACACGAGAGCTGGATCAGGCTGATATTTGTGCCCTGCCCATAAAATGACACGACAAAAAGGATGGGGACATAGATTATACACATACATCAATGTGGGCTCATTTGGGTTGTGGTTTGCATGGGTCGTAGTTGTCACGTGCATGGATCATGGTTGTCATGTTGGATGGATCATGGTTTGCAATGTGTTCACTTCCTCTTCTACTAAACCTTTGGTACCATGGCTTATGGCCCACAATGGAGTAATCTAAGCCATCCACTTTGTCGGCCAGCTTATTGTGGGCCCAAAAAGTCCTGACTTGGCAGTGTCCTCTTCTAACAAACATTAAAGTGAGCCTGGAAAGTTTGCAAAATGGATGGGCGGCATGGGTTATTCTCATACAACCACGACCCATATAACTTCACAATCACGACCCATATAATATGACAACCTCGACCCTTGCTACATTACAACCACGATTTATATAAAGGGTCGTGGTTCACATGCATAATGGATTATGGTTTTCATCCACAAAGGATCGTTGTTGATATTTGACCCTACTCCTAAAATGGCACAACAAAAAAGATAGACGGCATGGATTATTCACATACATCAGTATGCGCCCATTTGGGTCGTGGTTTGCATGGGTCGTAGTTGCCTTGTTACATGGGTCGTGGCTGTCATGTTGAATGGATCGTGGTTTTCAACATGTTCACTTCATTTTCTACCAAACCATTGGTACTATAGCTTAAGGTCCACAATGAGGTGATCCGATCCATATAACAAGCTAACCGACACCCATACAACTGAGACCAATATAACATGCTAACCAAGACCCATATAACATGCTAACCAAGACCCATACAACTGAGACCCATATAAGATGCTAACCAAGACCCATACAACTAAGACCTATATAACATGCTAACCAAGACCCATACAACATGACAACCACGACCCATATAACATGCTAACCAAGGCCCACATAACATGCTAACTAAGACCCCTACAACTGAGACTTATATAACATGCTAACCAAGACTCATATAACATGACAACCACGACCCATATATCATGCTAACCAAGACCCATAAAACATGCTAACCAAGACCCAGAAACATGACAATCAAGACCCATACAACATGACGACCAAGACCCTTACAACATGCTAACCAAGACCCATACAACATGACAACCAAGACCCTTACAACATGCTAACCAAGACCCATATAACATGCTAACAAAGGACCCATACAAGATGACAACCATGACCCATACAACATGCTAAACAAGACCCATATACATGCTAACCAAGACCCATACAACATGATAACCACAACCTATACAACATGCTAACCAAGACCCATACAACATGACAACTAAAACCCATACAACATGCTAACCAAGACTCATATGATATGCTAACCAAGACCCATACAACATACTAACCAATACCCATACAACATGACAACCACGACCCATATAACATGCTAACCAAGACCCATATAATATGACAACCACGACCCATACAACATGACAACCAAGACCCATACAACATGCTAACCAAGACCCATACAACATGACAACCACGACCCATACAACATGACAACCAAGACTCATACAACATGTTAACAAGACCCATACAACATGACAACCACGACCCATAGAACATGACAACCAAGACCCATACAACATGAAAACCACGACTCATACAACATGACAACCAAGACCCATATAACATGCTATCCAAGACCCGTACAACATGACAACCACGACCCATACAACATGCTAACCAAGACCCATACAACATGACAACCAAGACCCATATAACATGCTAACTAAGACCCATACAACATGACAACCGCGACCCATATAACATGCTAACCAAGACCCATATAACATGACAACCAAGACCCATACAACATGACAACAAAGACTCATATAACATGCTAACCAAGACCCATAGAACATGCTAACCAAGGCCCATACAACATGACAACCACGACCCATATAACATGCTAACCAAGACCCATATAACATGACAACCACAACCCATATATCATGCTAACCAAGACCCATACAACATGCTAACCAAGACCAATACAACATGACAACAAGACCCATACAACATGTTAACCAAGACCCATATAACACGGGTCATGGTTGTAATGTGGCAACGGTCGTGATTGTAATGTAGTAAGGGTCGTAGTTCTCATGTTATATGTGTCGTGGTTGTCATAGGTCGTAGTTATAATGTTATATGGGTTGTGGTTCCCATGTTATATGGGTCACGGTTGTTACATGTTCACTTCATTTACTGTCAAATGAAAGGATAGCCATTGGTACAATAGCCTAAGGCCAATAATGGGGAGATCCGTTCCATCCACCCTGTCGGCTAGCTCGGCGTAGGCTCAAAAAGTCCTAACTTGGGCAATGTCCAATTCTAACGAACATCACGGTGAGCCTGAAAAGTTTCGACAGTGGGTTCTATTGTCACCCTTATTTTCTATTATGTGACCCACGCGAGCACTGAATCAGGCTGATATTTGGGCCCTAGCCCTAAAATGACACGGTAAAAGGGATGGATGACATAGATTATACACATAAATGTGGCAACGGTTGTGATTGTAATGTAGTAAGGGTCGTAGTTCTCATGTTATATGGGTCGTGGTTGTCATGGGTCGTATTTATAATGTTATATGGGTCGTGGTTCCCATGTTATATGGGTCACAGTTATTACATGTTCACTTTCTTTACTGCCAAATGAAAGGATAGCCATTGGTACAATAGCCTGAGTCTAACAATGGGGAGATCCGTTCCGTCCACCCATCGGTCAGCTCGACGTGGGCCCAAAAAGTCCTGACTTGGGCAATATCCAATTCTAACAAACATCACGGTGAGCCTGGAAAGTTTTAACAGTGGGTTCTATTGTCACCATTATTTTCTATTATGTGACCCATGCGAGCTCTGAATCAGGATGATAATTAAGCCCTAGCCCTAAAATGACACGGTAAAAAGGATGGACGACATGGATTATACACATACATCAATATGGGCCCCACAAGTTTACTCCTTTCCCACGTGCAAAAAGGATTCCGTACACATCACTTTACTAGCATTAAATACTAGGTAGGTTCTTAGTCCCCAGAAAACTGTGCAACTACTAAACGAAGATCAGGGGTATTTTCATCCGAAACAATCTCCAAAAGCTGTTAAAAGGCTATTTAGAGAATATATGGAGTGTCATGGCGATCGAGGTAATTGACCCAAACTTCGGGGCGAGTACGGGTAATTTCCCATAAAAAAAATGGAAATTTCCATTTTCTCAACAGCGTTAACGCCGTCCGAGATCAGATGTAGTTGTGGACCCCACCCATTATCCAAACGTGTCATCCAGACCGTCCATTCGTTCCTTGGGGCATTCATAATCGATGCCTAGGTGATGAAATTTAAATAGGACAGCTCGATCGATCTTTAAGCGTTCAAAAGCAGAATGGACAGTAGGTTTAAAATCAGGTGGACCGCATCAATGGATATTCAAAACTGATCATGTCCGAACAGTTTTTGAGAGGAATCTAATGTACGGCTTGGGCCCCACCATCACCGCAGTGTTGTACTTGCGATTTCCTGTTTTCACATCCAGAAATCGAGTGACTTTTGGGGCAGTTGCACAATCAAAACGTTGATCAGATGGCTGATCCAAGCCGTCCCTCATGTGGGCCATCAAAAATAGTCCCAGGGGACGTTGAAGTGACGGACAACAAGCAAGTAACAAGGGACTTTTGAAGTCCCAAACGTGGCTGTAAAAAGGCTTTCGCTGCACAAAACAGAGACCGACTGCTGTGCATAAATAACTATTCGACCGCCTGCTTCTTGCGTCGATTTTCATTGTCATAACCCAGCCGACCTCCCTGCCTATAAGAAGAGAGAGATCTCAGCTAGAGGGGGGGCCAGAGCTTGGAGAAGAGAGTTTGGAGCAGATCCAGAGATGAGAAAGAAGGGAGAGAAGAATGTCTTCTTTTATCATATTTTACTTTTCCTTCTTTCTATTTGAGTTTATGGATTGTTAATTTTTTTAGCTAGGGCTGAGATGAAGCCCCTAAATTGAATGATTCTTGTTTGTTGATTTCATCTGAATTTAATTGATTTGTTTCTTACTCTAGTGTGCTTAATTGAAAATTCCATACTTCTCCATTCCATGAGCTTAACCAAAGTCTAGATGTGGATGTTGTTTGGGATCTTATTCTAGGTGCTTGTGTCTGACCATGAACAGGTTTCCTATAGAGGAAGAAATAGGAATATACATCTTTTCATGCCTGACTATGGATGAAAATATGTAATCCTTATCCTTTAAGGGAATATACACTCTGTGTGCCTGACCAAGGACATGGAGTGTGATTTATTTATATATCAATCTGAATTAGGGTAAATCAACAGGTAAAACAAGGGTCAAGATAATTAGGGGTGGATTCAAAAGTCCTAGTATTCTCCTTGATTGAATTTTCCTTATTGCTCTCATTTATTTTTCATATATTTGTGTTAGTAGTTCGCTAAACTATTTGTTGGATTAGTTATGAAGAATCGTGAATTTTGAATTGTGACAACCAGTCCTCGTGGGAATGATCTTGTAATACATACCATATCTACATCTGATTCATATACTTGCAAGTTTAAAATCATTTAAATCAGGTTGATTTAAATAAAACATCAAGTTTTTGAATTTTTTCTATCGTTAGGATTATATTGAATGCATTATAAAGAATAAGAAAGATGATCATCTACCCCACTTTAGTAAACTGTTAGAAAGTGGTTTTTTTTTTTTTTTTTTTGAAAATTGACCATACTTGCGTCGAAGTTTGGGCAAATTACCTAGAAAGCTACGACACTCCATATATTCTTAGAAGGGCCTTCTAACAGCTTTTGGAGATTCTTTCGGACAAAAATGCCCCTGACCATAGTTCAGGGACTGTATGGTCCTGGAGTAAAGTAGAAGTCACCTGCTGTTGCAACCCTCAAGAAACGGATGGATCGGCTACTGGCCGGGATACCGGCCAATGGCTGGTGCTTGGCGCTCTGTGGGCCCCACCACCACGTATGTGTTTCATCCATGCCGTCCATATTTTTCCCTAGATCATTTTATGGTTGGAGTCCAAAAATGAGCGATAATCCAATCACAATGGGCCTTAGGATGATTTTAATGGTGGATATCCAATCATTATAATTTTCCTGCAGTGTGGTCCATCTAAGATTTATATCACTCTCATTTTTCGGGTCAAGCCATAAAATGATGTTTATAAGTGGATGAACGGCATGGGCGAAGTACATACAACATAGTGGGGCCCACAGAGCACCGATCACCAGCACCACAAGCTTCGGAAGAGGCAAATGTCGCATTTATTTACCTTTGAAATACCCTCTTCTTCTTCTTCTTCTTTTGTTTTCCTAGAGAAGCAAAGATCCAGGGACCAAAAGCCACAGAGCGATGTGGTTACAATGGTACTTTGGTGATACTTCCACAAGCCAATCCGCATTCCTGCATTTCTTTGCTCTTTCATTCAAAATAATGGAGGAGATATTCAAAGAAACCATAGAACCCCTATCACGTACTTCCTTTATTCATGATCCATTCTCTTCCTCAGCGACGTTGTTTCTCCTTGTCGTTTCTCTCGTCTTAAAGCCTCTTCCACTATGAGGTTAGTATTTTATTTTACTTTAACTATAGGCATTTGCTAAGGTAAAGGAAGAACAGAGTCAAAAAGCCGAGGGTTCCGGTTGTCACGTGAAAGGGGGTGTAACGTAGGGCACACCTTGATCAAACCTCTACCATTGGATGGTAGACAACCATGGCATCATGTTTGTGACGGTATTTGGATCGTGGCTGCCACTTGTCACGACCGTGGCTGTCATGTTACATGGATCGTTGTCCTTAGCTGACATACGTCATGGATATCAGCTGATATGGGTCATTCTTATCAGGGAATATGGCACTGGATACAACTACGACCTAGTGTGCTTCATTACCACGACCCAACGTGTATGACAAACACGATCCATATAACATTTGAACCTTGCCCAACTTTCCATTACAACCAAGACCATTTGCGCTTTATAACCACGACCCTTCGTACTGGCCTTGATTCATGGTTCTACGTCTCAAGTATTCAGAGTGCAGAAGAAGTTAAATATTTACTTATGATGGTGGAGACTCAGAGGGATTTGTTGTGAGTGATGATATCACTTATCGACAGTTGCTAAATAAAATGCAGAAGATTACGAAGACTGCGTTGGATGAATTCTATTTGATAATTAAAGTTGTGTACGGTGATGCAAGTAGAAAGTGCGAAAGACATAATGTGTCATGATTTCAGCGGGTGAGTTCTAAGTGACCACACGGGGATTGACTGATGTAGTGAAGCTAAGAGAAATGAAGTGTACGTGCGGTCAGTTTACATAGTGCTTGACAAGACACAACGGGACATTTCAGACGAAGTGAAGGTTTTTTGTGAGAATATGAAGCCTCCAGAAACTAGAAGATTCAATGGGAGACCCAAAATGATTCGAATTACATCCTAGCGAGAAGATAGGCTAACACCCATATGCTCAAGATGCAAACGAATAGGTTACAATCGGCGTCGATGCACTTTCGTCCCTACTGGCTGAGGATGAGGTCGAGGTTGATGATGACTTATTTTTTTTATTGCTCTTGATAATGTAATGTGAACTGTAAATATACTTATTGATTCATGAACTTTGGTACATGTTAACCACCATCCAATGTGGATGCTAACCACAATCCATTGTGCGTTTGAACCATGACCCATATAGGAAAACGTGAACTTAACAACGAGCCATGGTTGTCATGAAAAATGGATTGTGATTGTCATTTTATATGGTCATGTTTCTCATAAGGTCATTGTTGTCAACAACGGATCAATAAGGACGAGAACCACGATCCATTACAACGGTCAACCATGACCTATTGAACATTACAGCCACGACTCATATCAATTACGACCAATGATTTACGTATACCACGACCCATATAACACGATAACAATGACCCACATATCATTCCAATCAGGGTCCATGTATCGTGACAACCACAACCTATACAACCTCACAACCATGACCCATATACAATGTGGGGACCCATATATCATGTCAACCACAACCCGATGTGGATGATAATTAAGAGCCTTTATGCATATGAACCACGAACCCAAAGATCGGAATAGTGTACATAACATAGATTGTAGTTTTCGTGATATATGAACCACGAACCCAAAGATCGGAATAGTGTACAACCACGATAAAAAACAAAAATAAAATAAAAGAGTCAACAACGATCCTTTGCCTAGGTTGTGTATTGACAACGTGAATGATCGTGGTTATCATCTATAAAGAGTCGTGTTTGTCATTGTGCAAGGTAGAGATGACTTTGATCAAGTTGTGATAAGGAAAGCCCTCACCATATCCAGTTTGAAGACCAAGTTTTTGGCCCATAATTCTATATCGTGGTTATTATGTTATATGGGTCGTGGTGTTAATGTTTGATGGGTTGTAGTTGACATGACGATATATATCGTGGTTTTTATTGTATATGGATCGTTGCAGTTATGGATCGTTATATTCGAATTTCGTGGACCAGTATGCCCTCAAGACGTAAAAAGAGGTAAAACGATGAAAGGTGAGGTCGGCGTCATATTTGTGTTGTGCTGTTATGTCTTATAAGATTTTGGTTATCTCTCAGTTGTGAGACAGATCTTATGTAAATTTTTAATCTACACCGATTGTTAGTTGTTAGAATATGTACTAATCGTTATTCAAAAATATGAACCTTAGTTATAGGCGTAGTTGATCACACCGAAATAAACGGTTATAAGGTGTTGAGAACTACATGGGCCAAACATCCACCTGATAAAACTTATTTTTATGGTATGCCTTTATACACGTACATTACATACGATGGTCAATTTAGATGACATTTATATATCACTGTCGACCCCATATATCTTAGTTTGTACCGAATTAATATGTCGCATGTACATACATTACAGATGGCGTGCTAAAGGCGGAAAGTTCGCTTATGGTTCCAAACGCAGAAGATCAATCATCGATCATCTAGTTCAAGTCTATGGGCCCATTATAAATCGAATCTAATCCGTTGGAATTGTTCATGGATGATGGATTCCTTTGAAAAAAATTTTAGCAGCGCGTATCAAGCCATCAGTGGCCCACACTGCAGAAAGATGACAATTTATGGTCTTTTACGAAACTATTGGTTGAACCGTTGTGGTCCCGAATATTTTGACCATTCTTTGGGTAATTTTGTTTCTTGATGTTACAAATAAAACGGATGGTGGGGATCAGAGAAAAGGCAGTTCGATGTGACTTACGGAACACCGACTATATCTTGGACGCTTTTATAGACGCTTACGATTTCGACGCTTATGATTCCAAACGCAAAACATCGACGGCTTATCCCCATACGGAACACCGACTATCTCTTGGAGCTTCTTCTCTGGGACCCCTTCACTTTTTATCTCTAACCCTTGTTTTTTTTTTTTTTTACTGGTTTTGAATCTTCTTCGCTGGGCCCCTCCATCACCACTCAGCAAGTACATCTACAAGGTCAGTGCAACTTAGTCAATATATGGCAAAGCAAGGTAATGGTTGACAGGGATGGTGTATGGTGGTTATTATGTTATGTGGGCCGTGACTATGAACCATGACCCAATGCATATGACTAAAACGAAATGTGTAGCATGACAATCCCGATCGTGGTTGTGATCTGTGTTGATATGCTGAATCGTGGACCACATGTTATGTGGGTCGTGACTGTGAACCACGACTCATTGTAGATGACATCAACGATATGTATGGTATGACAACCACGATCATGGTCATGATTGTGGTTTGTTGCATAATGGATCGTAGTTGACAGTCAAAGTGGATCGTGGCACACATGTTATGTGGGGGTCATTTCTGTGAACCACGATTCATTGTAGATGACAACAACGTTCTGTATGGCATGACGAACCACGATTGTTGTTGCGATTGTGGTTAGTTTGCCTAATGGATCGTGGTTGACAGGCACATAGATGACATCAACGAACCAGGTAGCACGATTGTCAACCATGACCCAACACAAATGACAACCACGATCCGGCGTAGATGACAACAATGAACCATGTAGCATGATAACCACGATCCTCTGGAACTCATGATAAACACAACCCTTCGTGGATTACAACTGCAATCCACTATATAGTACAATTACGACCCATGTTAGATTTTGCAATACCATCTTATTATTGATTAAGAATCCACAACCATATTGGAATGTAGATCGAAACAAACCAATCATAACCACATGCTTAGACTTCGAAAGGGCACAGGTCTCTCCTAAGTGTTCCATCAGTTTTCTGAAAGACTTGGTTAGAGCTATGGAGAAGAAACCTGATAGAAAGAAACTATTTAGATACATCTGTTTTGGATTTTTGCTTGACTTTCCATTGGCCGAGTGGAGGGCACAGTCTCAGATCATGCATTACCTGATGTAAAGGCATGTTGGTGATCTGAAATTCGATGTTCAGGGCACCAAGATAAAATTTACTAAGCTCGATTTTGGGAACCACTGCACGACACTAGGTGGCAACATTTTTCCAAACTCACCTCATGTACGCTTCATTTCTCTTAGACTCACTACATCAGTCATTCCCCGTGTGGTCACTTGGAACTCATCTGCTGAAATCGCAATGCATTGTGTCTTTTGCACTTCCATGTGATAAAGTTAGGACAGTCTTTATAAGGCTTGTATCCTAGACCGTACCATTTCATAGGCTTCCAAGGTCCTCCTAGTTGAATTCCGGCAACCCTTGACCTGTTCTAACGTTTGCGTGTGATCTTAAGCCAAGTCCTGCATACTAAAGTCGACTCAACCCGAAACTTGTACCCTAGCGACCACGTCGTCACCGCGGTTCCAATGCAGTGACTCGCGCACAGATCCGATACCCGGGCCAAGAGATATTGGCCCCGTTCATTCCAAAGAAACCCCGCGCATTGTGAATTCAGAGAATCTCTACAACATGTCACATCAAATCAAGTTAAGTACACCGCCATACCTCAATGCCACCTCATCCTTTCCCAAGTACCAACACCCATCCCTCCTTTTTCCCAAGTCAACTCTCTCTCTCTCTCCCTATCCATCCCACTTTTACCAAAATTTCCAACAAACCCATGCTTTCCCATTACCCTTCCTTACAACACCCATTCCACCCATCATATAGCAATCCATCATTCCTCTCTCTCTCTCTCTCTCTCTCTCTCTCTCTCTCTCATTCTCTAGCAATTTCCCAAATCCCATGAGAGCTTCCAACATCCAAACTCTCTCCCAAAACATGTGTGGCCCACTTTTCCACTCTCTCTCATCTCCCATCTCAACCTTCCAATCTCCATCAATCTCCGTTAAAATTGAAGGTAAGGAGCATACGAGTCCAAGGAGCTAAAGGAGAAGGCCGCTAGGTGGGTGATCTACCGACGAATTGCATTGGAGGGTCCACTTGTAGGTGGGACCCATTTTGATGCACGTGTTGTAATCATGAGGGGCCCATAGTGGTGGGGCCCCTCCATCACCGTCTCTATCTCTCTCTATCTGTTTTAATGAAGTGGGCCCCACTAATTTGTGTTTTATCTGCACCATCCATCCTGGACGGTGGGACTCCACCTGAAGTGCATCCGTATCCAGGCTGTCCAGGGCTTGGACACACCCAGATCTATAGGTCAACTGACAAACTGAGTGGAGATACCTCATTTCAACACTTGAGATCTTGGTATCGATCCTTAGTGGGGGCGGCTAATATGAAGTGTGTGTACTGACATAGGTGTATACTAACAAGCTAACCCCGAAAAACAAAACAAAAAAAAAAAACAAAGAAAAGGGGCCTGGACGCTGATGCCCTTCACCCTCTCACACACACACACGTTCATATATATATATATATATATGTGGTGGGTCCCGTTGCATCTAGACCATCCTGCGTCCCTGCTGCTGGACGCTGGCTGGATGTATTTATATTATATTATATATATTATATTAATATTATATCATTATATAATATATCATATATATATATATATATATTACATTAATATTATATTATTAAATGTGTGCTGTGATGGGCCACTACCACGTGGGACCCACTTGTATATGATTGGGTTGGTTGGTGCATCTCACAGCAGCTGTTCAGCTGTTGTTTGATGCCACCAGGCTCTGTGGACCCCACTGTATGTGTTGCATCCCTACCGTCCATCTGGACGGTGGAAATCCACCTAGGACAGTGATGTCATCAAGTATTGTGGACCCTACCATGATGTATAGTTTCATTCACAGCGTCCCTGGTAGGGACGGTGGATCCCCACCACGATACATGTGTTGTATCCCAACTGTCCATCCATTTGGCAAGACTGTCTCAAGGCTTGAGACTAAAAATAAGACAGATCCAGTTATCAGATGGACCACACTACAGAAAACAGTGGATTGAACGCCCACCATTGAAAACCCTTTGGGATTACCGAAGTTCGTACCAATATGATATTTTTTTCCTCTAAATCTAGGTCTTTGTAACCTTATGAATAGATTGGTTGGGAAATAAACCCTATGGTGGGGCCCACTGGAATTTAACGATGGAAACCTTTATCAACACTATTATTTGTGGTATGGTCCAGATGATCCTTTAGATATGATTTTTTAAAATAATGCTCTAAAATAATCTCCAATAATGGATGAAGGGTATAGTTGGTACGACCCATTGGTATGGCCCATTTAATGTATTAAGGGCCCACTTGATGAGGCCTGATGAGATGTTTTTTAGGCCCATTTGGTATGACCAATTTGATGTATTTGGGGCCCACTTGATGAGACCCGATTTGAGGTATTTGGGGGCCCATTTGATTCGGCCCATTTGACTTGGCCCATTTGATTCTTGGCCTATTTGTATCGGCCCATTCGATTCGGTCCATTTGAATCGGCCCATTTAACTCATTGACTTGGCCCATTTGATTCAGCCCATTCAAATCGATCCATTCAAATCGGCCCATTTGACTCGGTCCATTCGACCCGACCCATAGATTCAGCTCATTAGATTCGGCCCATTTGAATCAACCCACTTGACTCGGCCCATTGACTTGGTCCAATTGATTCGATCCATTTGATACGACCCGATGTTATATATATATATATATATATATATATATATATATATATATATATATTGGCCCATGAGTGAGGCCCAATGTGATGCATATATGCCCCATAAGCGAGGCCCATGATGATGTGTATTAAACCCTTGTATGAGACCATGGACCGATTATACGATTGACCCTATGAGTGCCTTTCCTTAGGAGTAATGTTGGTTAAAGGTCCACATTGATGGGCAATGATGGTTGGACGTCCACATTGTAACCTTCCCTTAAGCCTTGTTAGGCCATTCCTTATCATTCTCTCGTGGGTTAACCCAAATGCTTAGGCCCCATTGATTTTAATTGTTCCATCATCAGTTGTCCATCTATAGACCCCTCCTTGCGTCGAGGTCGATTATCGATGCCGATTAATGGTGCCGAATGCCGATACCGGCTATCGTTGCCGATTTTGAGTTTGTGACAACATAACATTATGATACAAGCCCATACGCATCATCTGTATGTTTGTTATGTGATGTGATTGACTATTGCATATGCCATAGTGGAGGTGGTTTATGGGACTCCCTGATAGGCAGAGTTATCCCACACGAGTGCATGGTATGCGTAGGATTGATGCATGACTGGACTGCGTGACTCATGCACTTTACATTTGTGCGATTGTGATTATTGTATGCCCTAGCGACTCAGGGTCATAGCCTCCATAGACACATCATGGATGGCCGGATTGGATACCGGAAATACTGTTTCTAGCATCGGGGTGGCATATATGTCCCTAGGTGAGAATCCCTAAACCTGATGGTACCAGAGGATGACTCCAACGTCGAGACCGAGTGGATACATGAGCGCACGAAGGCCGAATACCAAAAGGCCGAGTCTCCCACTGTGTCGTAGTCGGTTGGAAAGGGGTGTGATCTTACCCGCCAGAGTGAGGGGGCAATTTCTAGGTTAAGTTTGACCAACTTGAGGAATAGGTCTGCCATCGATGAGCCGGGCCCGATATTAGCGGCGGATAGTGAGGTCTCTTCCACTCACCCAGTTGTGTGTTCGGATAGGCTAGGCAAGCTGGCGTAGAGAGTACTAGACCTTGGTGATTATCTAGAATAAGAATTGTATCGATATTTGAGGCTATAATGATGAGCTGCATTGATATGTGGATTTGGATGAGGATTGGTATGCTTGAGTTGCATCTTTCATCGCATGGTCTCGATATGGCTGATATATTCATATATTGCACCGCATAGCCTTGGTACAGCTGATTGCATTCATGTATCTGTCAGCATGATTCCGCATTACTCTGACAATGCACTCTGAGCATGTACACATTACGCACACACTTACACTACTCTCTAAGCTTTCTATAAGCTTATGCACAATTGATTCGTGCAGGTGACGTCAGGACACGGCCGTAGCTTCGCCGTGGTAGGAGCGTGCAGTCGAGCTTCTGGAGTTTTTGTTATTATCATTATCTTGTATTTCCCTTCATACGCATTGTACTCAAATTTTTTTATCATAATGGATTTTGTGTTGGTGTTCTTGTGGTCATTGTTCGTGGGTTATGCTCATTACGAATCAAAATCATGTTTGAAATTCTCCTTGTAGAATCCCAGGATCGAAACCTGGTGTATGAGTGCCGGGAGCCGAGAATGGGTACTACATAGGCTGTCGACACCAGATTCGGCGATTGAGAATTTTGAGCCCAGTTCTCGAGTTTGGGGCATGACAGAAGTTGGTATCAGAGTATAACTTGGGAATAACCGAGAACACCATCACATGTTCACTATGAGTTTAGGACGATTAGGTTCCAAGTGCGTAACCTTTCGATTTAGTTCCTTAACGTGCCTTCAAGAGTTTTCAAAGATTGATAGGTGTCTTGTTCTTTTCTATAGGATATGCCACCCAGGAGAGCGACTCTCACTCCACCACCTGAGACTCCCGCTTTACCACCTACGATTCTCTCTCCACCACTAGAGATCCCTGCTCAGCTTGAGGATGTCGTTCCTCCACCAGAGACCGGTGCGAATCTGTAACATCCCGGATTTTTGCCAACCTGGGATTAGATGTCCTTAGGCGATGGGTTGCTCCTAACACCTTATTATTTCGTCAGAACTGAACCCCACAGTCTAAAATCGCTTCTGAACCCATTTCCTTCACAAATCCCACCCTTCACTACCTTGTGCTTTCAATTTTTCAAAGCACTTTCGCCCTAGACACTATCTTAAACTAGCTAAGTAGTAAAAACTTGGATCACTTTATATACAAACTACAAAGGCCTAAGTAACATCTCAACCAGAAAACAATTAGGATTAAATCCTTTAGAAATTTAACAAAGTTAACTAAGTACAAAACTCGATTAGCCATGAAATCCGTTGGGATCGCTTTAAATACGATCTGCAAGACCCAAAGCTTGCAAAATCAGTGACTTTAGGTTTCCCTAAAGTTTAGAACCAAACTCATTTCCCGGCTGCTCTCGGGAATGAAACGAAACTTCGTATTAGGTCTAGACCGCACATCGGGAGTCCGATTAACACGAAGCTAAGGAACTAGGACCGCCTCACTGGGCTTGACAAACATCTCAAAAATCAGATCCAGCCGATGTCCCACGGCCATTCGTTTCGATCCGGAGGAGGAGGGGTGTGAAAAACACTATTCCCATTCCAAAATAAAATCTGGAATAGTGATCTGGCACCTTTCACTTGCGCATCAGTATTAAGCAACCAGACCGTCAGAATCAGACCAAATTACACCCTCGGATTAAGAAAATTTTCAGGAACATTTACATGTACTTGGAATTTCGGATCGTGGCCCACTGACCGTTGAACTGAAAGTGGTCCGCCACGTGCGATCTGGGAATCCGATCGAGTCGAAAACGTAATCCCACATAGATCCATGTGTGGTGAGCTTAAGTCTGATGTTTGGCTCAAGGAGGGCCACCAGAACCTCTCTTTTGAGCTGGAAAAGTAACGAAATACCTATATTAGCAGTAACCTTTGAACAGGAGTCTATTTTGGTGAGTTTTGAGGCTATATAAGGACCTTAAACCCTCTCCATTTTAGCCATACGAATTTGGATTTGAGAGAGGGAAAAGAGAGAGAAAGTGAGGGAGAAGGGGAGAATCTCCCTGCCGTCGTTCCCTGCCACCACACGGGCTGCACCGCCCCTTTCCAGACATTTTCCCGGCGTTTCCGGCGTTGTTTCTAGGTAAGAAACCCTAACCCTAATCTGATTTGGGGCTTGGGTAGTTGTAGGTTATGAAATAGCTAACCTATGTTGTTCCTTAGGGTGCCAAACTGCCGTAGAGGAAAGCTTAGCAAACCTATCAACTCCGTTACGATTCTACGACAAAAGGTGCGGACTTTAAGTGTATAGGTTACGTTTTTCAACGCTTTCAATGTCAGATAATGATAGATTCATGATCTGCATGCAATTGCACATGTACAAAGTGCTTTCCGTTTCCTGTTTCGATTAACGTTGTAGAATATGGAATTTCACATACTCTAGGTATACGTAGAAATACCGTATACGTATTTTTTTCGAGAAAATGCTTGACATGTTTATTTAATGTATGATTATATAGTATATGGATAAAATACTAGTTTGGCGAAAGGAATCGCTGAAATACACGCTCGTGTGTAAATGCCTAGTATGTTGAAATTGTGTATTCTAGAAATACCGCGTATGTGTAAATTTTAGAAATATAATTGTCATGATTAATTGTTGTATGAATATGGTATACGCGGATAAAATAACCGCTTAGCGAAAGAATAGCCCTAATACATGTTTGCTAACATACACTATGTATGTTGGAATAGTGTATTCTAAGTGTTTGTGAAAATGGCTGAATGAGTATAGAATTCTCATTCGTGCTCGCCATGACTAATTGTCATGGATATATGATTGTTGTAATGGCGATATCCCTTTGACGAAAGGATTTGCCCTAAATCACGCCACGGCCAAATACACTATATAGGCTAAAATGTGTGGCCCAAGTGTTTGTGAAAATGGCTGAATGAATATGGAACTTGGATTCCTCCTTGCCATGACTATCTGTCGTGGGTGTACGCGTGTTATGATTGGGGCAACTCCCTAGTGAAAGGATTTGGCCTAATGCCTATGTGATCGACATATGTCATGTATGTTGATGTATGTTTGTTTAAGTGTTTCTTGAAATGTCTGAATGTGGAGTAGTTAGCAAATTGTAATATATAAGGGTGTTGAGATATGATTCTCAACCTCTTTCACTATGTGTATAATCTCCTTTGATAGTTGTGTGATTAGGATTTGAACATGTATAAACTCATGCTTGTGTTGTGATTCATAACATGCTCAACTGTTTTATGATTTTAACTATGTAATGTATATGTTTAAATTTATATTTATGTTGTATGATCCGTCATGGGTGATGGGGGAGCGGAGCAACGAGTGCGTGCAACAGCCCTGGCAGCCCTAAACGGATAATACCAGACTGATTGTATGATTTGAATCCTGATCTATTACTGCTTTATATCTCTGTAATTGATTGTGTTTGGGGCTATGATTATAGTCCAGGCAATCGGTAACAAGATTGAACTCGTGGCTGAGATTCATTTGCCACGTGGGATGTGTTCGACGAACTCGAGTCGTGCGTTGCCTGTCGGCAATGGCTAGGCCACACGAAGTTGTTTATGCACTTCATGTCGTGCAGCTCAACGGACGATCGTGTTAATCGAGCTCATCAAGTAACCCGATCTGCCTTATGTATGTTCACCCTGTTTGGTAGCTACTGCTTGAACCTAGGGTACCAAACTTACCAGTGACGATCCCCGTTTAACCATGGTACCTAGATCCGCTAAGTCGCATGAGCCGGGCATGGTGGTATGGGACACCGTGGTCGAGCTGTCGGCCTACGCTGGGTCCATGTGTCTCCCCGTAGTGACCATTGCGCAATCAACTCGTGAGCCGAATATGGTGGTATGGGACACTGTATTCGAGCTGTCGATACTTCGGCGAGAGCCGAGTACGGTGAGATCTGTGCTCGTGCTGACGGGCGACGAGTCCTCCGTGGTATCATCGAGTACACTCCAAGGGTCTGTGATTGGCCACGAGTCTTTCACAGCAACTAGAGTGTGAGTTGAGCCGAGTACGGTGAGACCTGTACTTAAGCTGACGGCTAGTGATTGAGCCGCATACGGTGAGATCTGTATCCGCGCTGACGGGTGACGAGCCCTTTGCGATGCCTTCACTAAGCTTCTCAAACTATAATATCGTATGAGAATAACTAGGATTGACGACCCTAGAATGGATCATGTTTGGGAATGATACAAGGGAGGTACCTTAGTTTCCCAATACTGCTGTTTGAAATGGACTAATAAAAACTTGGTAATCATGAGCATCATCGCACCGCATGTGCTTTGTAGATATGGCGCACTGAGGGAGTTAAGCATTCGCGAACGTAAGATGATGTCGCTTGAGGGTGGTTGGCAAGGGCATACAGCATCATGTCATTTCATTCTTGCATTTAATAAGAGTAGTTAGAATTGTTTGATTTGTACTGCTTTATCATTACTGCTTGATTGAATTGATAACATGTTAACCTATGCTTTACTGTTCCACTGAGTTGATCACTCGCTCCCACGTTACGGGACGGTGTTCCGAACACCCATCAGATTTGTTGAGTTTCAGGTGATGGTGATGCTTATGAAGCAGAGCCGGACTTCTATGATGTGGAGGAGGAGTTCTCCTACATGTAACTTTCTGACAGGCCAATGAAGACCTGGTATTGTATTGACGGGGTTATGGTTCTTGGGATAGAAGGCATTACACTTCCTCACATTTGGTAAATTTTAGAACTGCACTTGTATTTATTTAACCTGGTAATGTTATCACACTCTGGAGACTCATCATAAGTTATATAATTTATCTATCTATCACAGTCTTCCGCTTGCAAACTTAACTGTCTCTGGAGTATGATATGCTGTTTTGGCTTAATCTCACTCATGTTCAATGCACGAATACAGTCAACATTCAATCATCATTCATTTTGTTGCATAAGTGATGTTCTGGAACTCGGGAGTTGAGTTTATGCTCGACCCCCGATTTTCAGGGCGTTACATGATGGTATCAGAGCATGATTTTGATTAAACTGGACCTGGGTTATGGTCACACTACATACTCTGACGCACTCTGACTTAGGAGGGAGCGACGAAACATAGAAACTGACTTAGGATTTTCCAAATTCGCCGAACGGCGAAACCAACCGAAATCGACCGTTGAGATTGGGCCGTACACACCCATGATCAAGCAAAACAATCCCGAATCACTTCTAGGCCATCAGTCGACGGGTGTGAGTCATTCCTTAGAGACGAATGTCCTTAGATTGTGGGTCAACCACAACACCAAAGCCTAAAACCCCTTTTTACCCAATTTCTTCAAAATCTCTCCTTGCACCACTTCATTCTTTAATTTTTTCTAAATCCTATCATACCAGATATAAATTCTAACGTATAAATGACGAAGAATAACACCTAAACAAAAATTTACTATAAGTAGTAAATATATGAATAAATTGGACTTTTGACCATTCAAACTTGGAATATAACCAAGTAAATGGGTTAGTTGGATAGATTAGCTCCTCCTACCCCAAAATCATATGTCACACGATATATAAAATCATTCTAGTTTGTAATTGGCCCCGAAAATGCCTCAACTGGAGTCGGGGGCCTCCCCACTTAAATGTACTAAGATCCAGGATCGAACTCGGGTGCATTTGGCACCTTGGGACCAAGGAGAACACCACCCACCCGCGGCGGCAGCCTACCGGCCACTTTGGGCGGGGGTGGAACCTCCACTCTGGAGGTGGACCTCCGCCAAACTTGGCCGTACTGGTCAGGTCGGGTCTGGTCTTGGTCGGCCCGACCTCCCCTACCCCCTGGCACGTGCGGTTTTGGCTGGGGTTTGGGATTTTTAGGTCTGGAGCCCCCCTCTCTCTCAAACGCCCCTCCCATCTCTCATTTCCTCCTATTCTTGCTATTTTCTCTCTCAAACCTCCACTCCAATCGCCCATTTCGTTGTTTCCTATCCAACCATACATCACTCCATCGTTTACAGCCCTACCGATCCTCCTACCCTCATCATTCTCTCTCATTTGAGCTCCTACACCCCTCATTTGGAGCTCAAAAACGTGTAACCTCTCTACCCAACCCATCTCTCCACTTTCCTTTACAAATCCCTGTTCTTTGGGCCTCTACAACCACTGTTGAGACCCAAGTTCGTGGAGAACCAAAAACTTCAGCCCCTTTTCTCCCTCTAGGGCCGTTTGGCCAACTGCGTTAGGTGAGTAAGGTGGATTGAATTGTAAAAGTAATAATAAATGTATGTGTAAGGTATGGCCCTAGATTGGTTGTATCCCATGTTTTCTAATACCGTGTTTGGAATGTATGCATTTAAACGTAAACTCTGAGTTGTCCTTCCAAATTTCGCTTAGAAAATCATTATCCTGGGATTTGGAAATCCCATCTCACACTTTCCAACACATCGCTCATTTTCCAGAGCCTCTACCAATAATTTTGATCCCCACCCACCCTCCTACCAACCATGTCACTCCCAATCCCGAGGTAGGATTAGCAATACAGTCCCATTTTAATACAACTTAAGACCACTGGCCAAATAGTGTTGAAGTGATAGAGTCCCTTGATATACATTAACCTACCGCACTCTGATAGCTTAAGCTTTTTGAGTAAATGGTTGTTTGACAAATAGACCCTCGAAGTTTTAGACCTAGAGCAGTGCTTTGACAGACCTGACGGTATAGGCAATCCAACCAATTAAGAACGTGAACTCTAGAACCCCCTTAGTTGGTTTGAGCATATGTGAAGTGCTCGAGCGTAGCTACATTCATGTTCAGGCAACTCAAATTCCAAACAAACAAACAAACAATTTTCCTTTATTTAAAATGGTATGAAATCATCTAATGTAGAAGCATTGGCTTTGGATTACAACTAGGGGATTATGCTACTCATACGTTGCGACTAGGCACTAAAGAATGTAAAAGATTCATTATGCTAAGATAATTGAAAAAAAAAAAAATAATAATAATAATAAATAAATAAATTTCGTTTGTGGGCTTGATTAGGTTGGAGCGAGACCCGTTCCGTTGTTGAATCCCCTTAATACTTTAGGCTTCCTTAGTAACTCTTAGGGAGTTTGTTTGACGTAGAAACTATTCACATTTAGAGAATTAATGTTAGGTCAAATCAATACGACCCTTAGAATTGCCTTTTCAAGGACTTAGTACAATCGGGAACACGGAGTAGAGAAACTATCCATAAGCGAGGTATTCGCGGTCTGAATCGAATTCTCAATTCTGGTAGTGACCAATGAACCCTATGCTCTGATCAAGCAGAAGGTCGGAATCGACTAGGATTAAGAATTGATATAGCAACTTTCTGTTCTGGCTAGGCAGGAGGTCCATGTATCCGACTCAGACCAACTACACAACATTCCTTCTGTGTTGGCCGAACCACTTGCAACCAAAAGTTTATAACTTCGTCTTTGAAAGGTATTAGGAGTATATAGCCAATAGCGACTTTGACTTTTAGGCCTAAGGAATTACCCAAATGGGCGACAAATAGTTAGGAATTAGGTCCCAAATTACATGCCATGTCGGTATACATTTTATCCATATGAATGAAGAAAGATAACCTGCCTGTTAAGCTAGGCATGAATAAATAGGATAAGTCTGGGCCGGGATAAAACCCCTTAGTAGGATTGGGCATCTTGCCTCAAACTCACACCTGCCCCTAACATCAACCATATTGCCCATCATTTTTTAGCTCCTCTCGACACCTAATAAATTTTAAGGGGGGTAGAAATTATGAGCCCAATTATGAGCCAATCTAAGTCACCTAATACACCTCTTTGATCTGGGGGCGCAGCGGAAACGCGGTGGACCCTACCCCACTGGCCCAGGATCGAAACGGTGCTCGTTGAATGCGAACATTATTGAAGCCGTAGCTTGTCCTACTATGAGAAACCGTTTTAGGATGATCTAGTAAGATTTGATTCACCTTTTCCTTTGACATAGATAATAACGAGGACTCTCTTAGATGAAGACCTAAAGGGTAACCTTAGACATGGACAATTTGACCTTCCTATGATGGACATTCCCTACGTTTCTAGTGATCGGACTACGGAGTTACTGAAATATACAACTGCGAAACATTCGCGGCTTGACCCAATTCTCAATCCTGGGCGACTACCAATGGACTCACTGCTTGACCGAGCAGAAGACTAGGATCCACCAGGTTCGGAAGTGATACGATGAGCCTTCTACCCTGGTCAGGTAGATGATCGATGTATCGGGATCGAGCCCACTATTATCGTCTCTCCGTGTTGGTCAAATAATGGAAACCGCTATCTTACTCTAAATTGTGGGAATTGTCGTCGAGACTCCAAATAGGTAAAGAAATAAATGGTAGCAAACCATCAGGGTATGAGAAATGGATAAAGAATTAAGTTTTAAGGGGGGTAGACTAAAATGACCCAACTGGTATATACCCTACCACGCGTAGAAACTTGGAATCAATAAGTCATTAGGCAAATGAAATAATAGAAATTTTCCCTTATTACCCTTAGCCAATTTCGGGGACGAAATTTTGTTTTAAGGGGGGTAGATTGTAACATCCCGGATTTTTGCCAACCTGAGATTAGATGTCCTTAGGCGATGGGTTGCTCCTAACACCTTATTATTTCGTCAGAACTGAACCCCACAGTCTAAAATCGCTTCTGAACCCTTTTCCTTCACAAATCCCACCCTTCACTACCTTGTGCTTTCAATTTTTCAAAGCACTTTCGCCCTAGACACTATCTTAAACTAGCTAAGTAGTAAAACTTGGATCACTTTATATACAAACTACAAAGGCCTAAGTAACATCTCAACCAGAAAACAATTAGGATTAAATCCTTTAGAAATTTAACAAAGTTAACTAAGTACAAAACTCGATTAGCCATGAAATCCGTTGGGATCGCTTTAAATACGATCTGCAAGACCCAAAACTTGCAAAATCAGTGACTTTAGGTTTCCCTAAAGTTTAGAACCAAACTCATTTCCCGGCTGCTCTCGGGAATGAAACGAAACTTCGTATTAGGTCTAGACCGCACATCGGGAGTCCGATTAACACGAAGCTAAGGAACTAGGACCGCCTCACTGGGCTTGACAAACATCTCAAAAATCAGATCCAGCCGATGTCCCACGGCCATTCGTTTCGATCCGGAGCGAGGGAGTGTGAAAAACACTATTCTCATTCCAAAATAAATATCTGGAATAGTGATCTGGCACCTTTCACTTGCGCATCAGTATTAAGCAACCAGACCGTCAGAATCAGACCAAATTACACCCTCGGATTAAGAAAAATTTCAGGAACATTTACATGTACTTGGAATTTCGGATCGTGGCCCACTGACCGTTGAACTGAAAGTGGTCCGCCACGTGCGATCTGGGAATCCGATCGAGTCGAAAACGTAATCCCACATAGATCCATGTGTGGTGAGCTTAAGTCTGATGTTTGGCTCAAGGAGGGCCACCAGAACCTCTCTTTTGAGCTGGAAAAGTAACGAAATACCTATATTAGCAGTAACCTTTGAACAGGAGTCTATTTTGGTGAGTTTTGAGGCTATATAAGGACCTTAAACCCTCTCCCATTTCAGCCATACGAATTTGGATTTGAGAGAGGGAAAAGAGAGAGAAAGTGAGGGAGAAGTGGGAGAATCTCCCTGCCGTCGTTCCCTGCCACCACACGGGCTGCACCGCCCCTTTCCAGACATTTTCCCGGCGTTTTCGGCGTTGTTTCTAGGTAAGAAACCCTAACCCTAATCTGATTTGGGGCTTGGGTAGTTGTAGGTTATGAAATAGCTAACCTATGTTGTCCTTAGGGTGCCAAACTGCCGTAGAGGAAAGCTTAGCAAACCTATCAACTCCGTTACGATTCTACGACAAAAGGTGCGGACTTTAAGTGTATAGGTTACGTTTTTCAACGCTTTCAATGTCAGATAATGATAGATTCATGATCTGCATGCAATTGCACATGTACAAAGTGCTTTCCGTTTCCTGTTTCGATTAACGTTGTAGAATATGGAATTTCACATACTCTAGGTATACGTAGAAATACCGTATACGTATTTTTTTCGGGAAAATGTGTTGACATGTTTATTTAATGTATGATTATATAGTATATGGATAAAATACTAGTTTGGCGAAAGGAATCGCTGAAATACATGCTCGTGTGTAAATGCCTAGTATGTTGAAATTGTGTATTCTAGAAATACCGCGTATGTGTAAATTTTAGAAATATAATTGTCATGATTAATTGTTGTATGAATATGGTATACGCGGATAAAATAACCGCTTAGCGAAAGAATAGCCCTAATACATGTTTGCTAACATACTATGTATGTTGGAATAGTGTATTCTAAGTGTTTGTGAAAATGGCTGAATGAGTATAGAATTCTCATTCGTGCTCGCCATGACTAATTGTCATGGATATATGATTGTTGTAATGGCGATATCCCTTTGACGAAAGGATTTGCCCTAAATCACGCCACGGCCAATATACACTATATAGGCTAAAATGTGTGGCCCAAGTGTTTGTGGAAATGGCTGAATGAATATGGAACTTGGATTACTGCTTGCCATGACTATCCGTCGTGGGTGTACGCGTGTTATGATTGGGGCAACTCCCTAGCGAAAGGATTTGGCCTAATGCCTATGTGATCGACATATGTCATGTATGTTGATGTATGTTTGTTTAAGTGTTTCTTGAAATGTCTAAATGTGGAGTAGTTAGCAAATTGTAATATATAAGGGTGTTGAGATATGATTCTCAACCTCTTTTCACTATGTGTATAATCTCCTTTGATAGTTGTGTGATTAGGATTTGAACATGTACAAACTCATGCTTGTGTTGTGATTTATAACATGCTCAACTGTTTTATGATTTTAACTATGTAATGCATATGTTTAAATTTATATTTATGTTGTATGATCCGTCATGGGTGATGGGGGAGCGGAACAACGAGTGCGTGCAACAGCCCTGGCAGCCCTAAACGGATATATACCAGACTGATTGTATGATTTGAATCCTGATCTATTACTGCTTTATATCTCTGTAATTGATTGTGTTTGGGGCTATGATTATAGTCCAGGCAATCGGTAACAAGATTGAACTCGTGGCTGAGATTCATTTGCCACGTGGGATGTGTTCGACGAACTCGAGTCGTGCGTTGCCTGTCGGCAATGGCTAGGCCACACGAAGTTGTTTATGCACTTCATGTCGTGCAGCTCAACGGGCGATCGTGCTAGTCGAGCTCATCAAGTAACCCGATCTGCCTTATGCATGTTCACCCTGTTTGGTCGCTACTGCTTGAACCTAGGGTACCAAACTTACCAGTGGCGATCCCCGTTTAACCATGGTACCTAGATCCGCTAAGTCGCATGAGCCGGGCATGGTGGTATGGGACACCGTGGTCGAGCTGTCGGCCTACGCTGGGGCCATGTGTCTCCCCGTAGTGACCATTGCGCAATCAACTCGTGAGCCGAATATGGTGGTATGGGACACTGTATTTGAGCTGTCGATACTTCGGCGAGAGCCGAGTACGGTGAGATCTGTGCTCGTGCTGACGGGCGACGAGTCCTCCGTGGTATCATCGAGTACACTCCAAGGGTCTGTGATTGGCCACGAGTCTTTCACAGCAACTAGAGTGTGAGTTGAGCCGAATACGGTGAGACCTGTACTTGAGCTGACGGCTAGTGATTGAGCCGAGTACGGTGAGACCTGTACTCGAGCTGACGGCCAGCAATTGAGCCGCATACGGTGAGATCTGTATCCGCGCTGACGGGTGACGAGCCCTTTGCGATGCCTTCACTAAGCTTCTCAAACTATAATATCGTATGAGAATAACTAGGATTGACGACCCTAGAATGGATCATGTTTGGGAATGATACAAGGGAGGTACCTTAGTTTCCCAATACTGCTGTTTGAAATGGACTAATAAAAAACTTGGTAATCATGAGCATCATCACACCGCATGTGCTTTGTAGATGTGGCGCACTGAGGGAGTTAAGCATTCGCGAACGTAAGATGATGTCGCTTGAGGGTGGTTTGGCAAGGGCATACAGCATCATGTCATTTCATTCTTGCATTTAATAAGAGTAGTTAGAATTGTTTGATTTGTACTGCTTTATCATTACTTGCTTGATTGAATTGATAACATGTTAACCTATGCTTTACTGTTCCACTGAGTTGATCACTCACTCCCACGTTACGGGACGGTGTTCCGAACACCCACCAGATTTGTTGAGTTTCAGGTGATGGCGATGCTTATGAAGCAGAGCCGGACTTCTATGATGTGGAGGAGTTCTCCTACATGTAACTTTCTGACAGGCCAATGAAGACCTGGTATTGTATTGACGAGGTTATGGTTCTTGGGATAGAAGGCATTACACTTCCTCACATTTGGTAAATTTTAGAACTGCACTTGTATTTATTTAACCTGGTAATGTTATCACACTCTGGAGACTCATCATAAGTTATATAATTTATCTATCTATCACAGTCTTCCGCTTGCAAACTTAACTGTCTCTGGAGTATGATATGCTGTTTTGGCTTAATCTCACTCATGTTCAATGCACGAATACAGTCAACATTCAATCATCATTCATTTTGTTGCATAAGTGATGTTCTGGAACTCGGGAGTTGAGTTTATGCTCGACCCCCGATTTTCAGGGCGTTACAGAATCCGACTGTACTTGTGAGTCCCTCCTAGTTAAAGCCGATGTTGCAGGCTATGACAGTTGCGCTTCAGGGACAAGGCAGAAACCCTGTGTTTCACCAGCCCAGGCAGAGCAGGAGCCCTTCTTTGAGAGTTTAGACAGCTCGATCCTTCGTGTTTTCAGGGCAAGCCAGATCCGATTGCAGTTGAGAGATGACGCTCCGATGTGGAGAAGATTTTTTATACTATGGCATGTACAACCCAACAGCGAGTCCGATTGGCTATATTTATTCTCCATGGTGAGGCCGAGCACTGGTGGACCTCTTTCACCCGTATTTTAGGGCCTGACTTCGTTGGACATGAGATGATTTTATAGACCGATTCGAGCAGCAGTATTTCCCCAACCACATTTGTCGTCAGAGAGCGTTAGAGTTTGAGACTCTGGTGCAAGGGGACATGTCTGTGGCATAGTATGCGGCTCATTTTGTGGTGTTATAGAGGTTCGTGCCGTATTTTGTTGATAATGAGGGGCGAAAGGCTCACCGTTTCGAGAACGACTTGTGTTACGGTCTTCGAGGCCATGTTATTGGGCATGAGCTCCCGACTTTTCAGGAGGTGATGCGGAGGGCTCAGATTTATGAGACTAAGTGGGCGGGCACGCTGAGCGATCAAGATTAGAGAAGAACTAAAAGAGGCAAGCCCCCTCCAGTAGCTCCCAGCAGCATCGACTACCGCAGAGATACAGGAGCCACCCATCTGCTAAAGCACTAACAGCACCATCGGCACCTCCAGTGGCACCACCTCAGAGGTAGCTTTCTGATACCTGTTATGGATACGGTGGGATAGGACACTGTAGGTGGGAGTGTCCCCGACCTCAACAGTAGCAGCTGAGAGCACCGCAGCAGCCTCCACAACAGCAGCGATAGCAGATCCCACAGTCGAGGCCTCCTCAGCAGTAACATCAACACCAGCCTCCAAGACCTCAACAGCCGACGCAGCAGTTTTGAGTGCCTCAGTGACATCAGCAACAACAACACCCTCCGAGGGGACAGACACTTCCCCAGCCAACTCAGGCTAGATTATATGCGGCTCAGCAGGACTCGAAGTCATCCGGAGGAGTCGTTGAGGGTATTCTTCCAGTCTCTGCAGGCATTGCCCACGTGTAATTTAATTCCGGTGCTTCACACTCATTCATGTCTGAGGATTTTTGCCGATCGAATGGATTTTCGACAGAGTCTGCTAGCGAGGGATTGACCATATCGATGCCCTTGAGGAAGACTACATTATTAGGCCACTTTGTTCGTCTTGCCTGTGTTAGTTGGAGAGATTTTCTTGGCCGCTGACTTGTATGTGCTGCCGATGTTAGATTTCAATGTTATCTTGGGCATGGATTAGCTTGCCGAGTACCATGCCATCTTGGACTGCTCCGCGAGGATAGTCACGTTCTGTATACCAGGTTTGTTGCAGTTTTAGTTCATTGTAGAACCCCAAAGAGAGTCGCTATCCTGCTTGATGTCCTGCGCCATTGGGGAGCCTGTTGCCACTTGTATTGATCAGTTGTCGATTGTCTATGATTTCCCCGACGTGTTCCAGGAGATTCCGAGATTGCCGTCGCGCAGTCATATTGAGTTCCAGATCGATCTTATGCCCGGTACTGCACCTATCTTGAAGGCCTCGTACCGTATGGCACTGATGGAGTTGCGAGAGTTGCAGCAGCAGTTAGATGAGTTGAGAGAGTTGGGATTCATCCATCTGAGTAGTTCTCCATGAGAAGCGCCTGTACTCTTCGTTAGGAAGAAGGATGGCTCGTTGAGGCTCTCCGTGGATTACGAAGAGCTCAACCGGGTCGTGATAAAAAATAAGTACCCACTCGCGAGGATAGATGTTTTGCTTGATCAACTATAGGGTGCACAGTTCTTTTCGAAGATTGACCTACGTTTCGGTTATCATCAGATTTGGGTCCGAGAGGTGGACATCCCGAAAACGACTTTCAGGATGCGTTATAGTCATTTTGAGTTTCAGGTCATGTCCTTCGAGCTGACCAATGCACTCGCGGTCTTCATGCAGTTGATGAACGAGGTCTTTCGTCCGTATCTCGATCAATTTGTTGTAGTATTTATCGATGACATTCTGATATATTCGAGGACCCGTGAGGAGCATACGCAGTATCTGGAGATTGCATTACAGACCCTTCGTGCCCACCAGCTGTATGCGAAGCTGGAGAAGTATGAGTTTTAGCAGGAGGAGGTGAACTTCCTCGGTCACATGGTGACGAGGGAGGGTGTCACAGTGGACCCTTCGAAGGTTGTGGCAGTGCGTCAGTGAGGTTAGTCCACTACTGCGTCCGAGATTCGCAGTTTCCTTAGTTTGGTGGCCTATATCAGTGTTTATCGAGGGCTTCCCTCATATTGCAGCCCCATTGACTAGGTTAAATCAGAATGACACAGATTTTGTTTGCACTGACGCATGTGAGTAGGCATTCGTGGAGCTGAAGGACAGTCCGACGTCCACCCCTGTCCTCATTCTTCCCTCTGGGAGTGATGGATTTTTTGTATTTACCGATGCCTCACATATTGGTTTAGGTGTTGTCTTGATGCAGCACGGCAGGCCTATAGCCTTCACGTCTCGTCGGCTCAAGGTTCATGAGCTGAACTACCCTAGGCACGATTTGGAGCTGGCAGCAGTCATCTTCACACTGAATGTGTGGAGACATTATCTCTATGGGGTCAGGTTCGAGCTCTTCTCCAACCACAAGAACTTGAAAGTATCTATTCTCTCAGGCCGAGCTGAACATGAGGCAGAGACGCTGAATGGAGCTTCTGAAGGACTATGATTTTGACCTCCACTACTACCCAGGCAAGGCAAACGTAGTGACGGATGCCCTCAGCCATCAGCCACGGGGCCTAGTGGCACACATGATGATTCATGAGTGGAGGATGCTTGAGGATATAATAGAGTATGACTTCGAGTTTGATCTGCAGTCTTCTATCGTTCAACTATCGAGCCTGTCGATTCAACCCTCTCTTGTCGCAAGGGTGATCGAGGCTCAGCACAGAGACGAGTCGTTATAGGATTACCGAGTAGAGGCAGCATTTGAGAGTCAGACAGATTGGTTCTGATGGTGGACTTCGCTTCAGAAGCTGGTTATGTGTCCTGGATATTCTTGAGTTGCAGAGAGATCTTATGACTGATGCACATCTGTAACATCCCAGATTTTTGCCAACCCGGAATTAGACATCCTTAGGCAATGGGTCGATCCTAACACCTTATTAACTTGTCAGAACTCAATCCCACAGTCTAAAATCGCTTTTTAATTCTTTTCCTTCACAAATCTCACCTTTCACTACCTTATCCTTCAAAGGTAACTAAGTGCAAAACTAGATTAGCTATGAAATCCGTTTGATCCACTTTAAATACGATCCGCAAGACCCAAGACTTGTAGAATCATAGACACTACATTACCCTAAAATCTAGGATTAATCTCATTACCTGGATGCTCTCGGGAGTATCACGAAACTCCGTATCAGATCTGAACCGCACATCGGAAGTCCGAATAATACAAAGTTATAGGATTAGGACCGCCTTACTGGGCTTGACAACCATCTCGTAAATCAAATCTAAATAGTGTCCCAGTCCTATTCGCTTGAGCCCGGAGCGAGGAGTGTGAGAAAACACGGTTTTCTTTAGAAATTAAATAAAATTTAAGTAATCTGAGACTCGATGCTTGCAGGCCAAATATAAGCAATCAGACCGTCGGAATCTGATCCAAATACACCCTTGGATCAGGAAACATTTCATATACATGGCAGTGTACTTGAAATCCCCGATCGAGATTCGTTGACCGTGAAACTGAAACTGGTCCGCCACGTGTGATCTGGGAACCCGACTGGAACGAAAATGTAACTCGACCTAGATCCAATGTCTGTGAGCTTAAGTCCAACCTTTGGCTCAAGGGGGCTTCCAGAAGTGCTCCGTTGAGATGGAACAGTCCGTATTTAGACATAACCTAAGTATACCTTGGCCCTGGGTCTATTTCCGTGAGTTCTAGACCTATATAAGGACCTTAAACCATCACTCTCTCATTCCATAGGAATTTGAGAAAACCTAGGAGAGAGAAGAGAAAAAAGAGAAAGAAAGTGTGAGAGAAGTGGGAGGATCTCCCTGATGCTCTACCCTGCCACTATACAAGCCTAGCCACCTCATTCTAAGCGCTTTCCCTGCGATTCCGACTTCATTGCTAGGTAAGAAAACCTAAACCTAAGCCGTTTTAGGGTTTCCAAGAGTGTGGGTGATGTAATAGCTGACCTGTTTCATGATTCAGGTTACCTAATCACCGTAGACGAAGGCTTAGAGATTCTAGCATATTCGTTACGATTCTACGACAAAAGGTGCGGACTTTAAATGTATAGGTTATGGTTTTCAACGCTTTCAATGTCAGATAATGATAGATTCATGATCTGGATGCTATTGCACATGTACAAAGTGTTGTCCGTTTCATTTTTCGGTTATACGTTAACTATGTTGAATATACTGTATTCCTCGTATTTGTAAAAAATACCGTATACGTACAAATTTGAAAGTTTGTTTACCATGATAAAGTACTGTATGTACATGTTATATATGAGTGTAGTACTTACTCAGCGAAAGAATTTGTCCTAATACATGTTTTGTCTAATGTACGTTATGTATGTTAATAAGTATATTCTAAGTGTTTGTGAAAATGCTTGTATGAGTAAGTACTTAGATGATGTGCTTTGGGTAGGTGTTGAGATAGGATTCTCAACTACCTTAGTGATGTGTATGAGTTCCTTCATGTACGGTGTTTAGTTTAATCACTTACTGGTTTATGAAACGTATGTGTTTGGATTTCCTGTTTGCACGGTGTTTTATAACATGCTTGTTAATATGTTTGAATTACTTGTTTATTTAATTCTGCTCTGACTACTTCACATGTTTAGGTTGTATTCCATAAAATCCGTGAAGGGTGATGGGGGAGTGGTGTAACGATTCCGTGTAATAGCCCTGGCAGCCCTAAGCGGACAATATGGGATATTTGATTGTATGATTTGAAATCTTGATTCATTACTGCTTTAACTGTTCCGTAATTGAATGTGATTGGGGCTATTGTATAGTCCAGGCAATCGGTAACGAGATTGAATTCGTGGCTGAGATTCATTCGCCACGTGAGATGTGTTCGACGAACCCGAGTCGTACTTCGGTTGGCGATGGTGGTTGGCCACACGGAGTGCTTATGCACTTCATGTCGTTCAACTGGTCATGCGCTCAAGCTAGCCGAGCTTGTTAAGTAACCCGATCTGTCTAATGTATGTTCACCTTGTTTGGACGCTACTGATTGAACCTAAGGTACCGAACTTACCAATGGAATCTCGTTAACCTTGGTACCTCGATCCGCTAAGACTCATGAGACGGACATGGTGGTATGGGACACCGTGGTCGAGCTGTCGGGCTACGCTGGGACGATGTGCCTCCCCGTAGTGACCAGTGAGCAACCCAGACTCGTGAGCCGAATACGGTGGTATGGGACACTATATTTGAGCTGTCGGCCTACACTGCTTTAATGGGTGACGGGGGAGTTGTGTAACGATTCCGTGTAACAGCCCAGACAGCCCTGTAACATCCCGACAAATCGTGGGTCGAGCATAACTCAACACCCGAGTTCCAGAACATCACTTATGCAACATAGATAATGATGATTAAATGTTGTCTGCATTAGTGTATTGAACATGAGTGAGATTAAGCCAAAACAACATATCATACTCCAGAGACAGTTAAATTGCAAGCGGAAGACTGTGATAGATATATAAAATATATAAAAACTATGGTGAGTCTCCAGAGTGTGATAACATTACCAGGTTAATAAATTTCAAGGACTTTTTTAAAATATGCCAAATGTGTAAGTGTAATGTCTTCTATCCCAAGTACCATAGCCCCGTCAATACAATAACAGGTCTTCATAAACCTGTCAGAGAGCTACAAGTAGGAGAACTCCTCTTCCACATCATAGTAGTCCGGCTCTGCTTCATAAGCATTGCCATCACCTGAAAGTCAACAAATCTGGTTGGTGTGTACAACACCGTCCCATAACGTGGGAGTGAGAGATCAACTCAGTGGAACAATAAAGCATAGGTTAACATGTCATCAATTCAGTCAAGCAGTAATGATAAAGCAGTACAATCAAACAATTCTAACTACTCTTATTTAATGCAAGTATGAAATGGCATGATGTATGCCCTTGCCAAACCACCCTCATGCGACATCATCTTACATTCTCGAATGCATTCATCCCTCAGTGCTCCACATCTACTAGGCACATGCAGTGCGATGATTACCGAGTAATTATTAGTCCATTTCAAACAGCAATATTGGGAAACAAAGGTACCTCCCTTGTATAATTCCCAAACACGATCTATTCTAGGGTTGTCAGTCCTAGTTAATCTCATACGATATTATAGTTTGAGAGGCATACCGAAGGCATCACAAAGGGCTCGTCACCCGTCAGTACGGATACAGATCTCACCGTATGCCGCTCAATTGCTGGCTGTCAGCTCGAATACAGGTCTCATCGTACTTGGCTCAATCGCTGGCCGTCAGCTCGAATACAGATCTCATCGTACTTGGCTCAACTCATGCTCTAGTTGCTGTGAAGGGCTCCTCGCTAATCACAGACCTTAGAGTATACTCGAAGACACTACGGACGGCTCGTCGCCCGTCAGCACGAATACAGGTCTCACCGTATTCATCTCTCGCCGTAGGTGTCGACAACTTGAATATAGTGTCTCATACCACCATAATCGGCTCACGAGTCTGGTTGCTCACTAGTCACTACGGGGAGGCACGTGGCCCCAGCGTAGGCCGACAGCTGGACCACGGTGTCCCATACCACCTTGCCCGGCAAATGAGT
>JAJHSJ010000014.1:26340956-26443964 GCA_021015155.1 Magnolia officinalis
CGGTATCCATTCGTTTGAAGGTAAGAAACCCTAACCCTAGGTCTGATTTGATGTATGTTAGTTGTAGGTTATGTAAAGGCTAACGATTCCGCTCTTTAGGCTAGAAAACTCCCTTATATGGAAGCTCAACGACCCTTGCTGATTCGTTGTGATTCCAAGGGCAAAGGTGAGGACTTTAAGTGTATAAGTTACGGTTTTCAACGCTTTCAATGTCAGATAATGATAGATTCATGATCTGCATGTAAATGCACATGTACAAAGTGCTTTCCGTTTCCTGTTTCGATTAACGTTGTAGAATATGGAATTTCACATACTCTTGGTATACGTAGAAATACCGTATACGTATTTTTTCGGGAAATGTTTGACATGTTTATTTAATGTATGATTATATAATATATGGATAAAATACTAGTTTGGCGAAAGGAATCGCGCTGAAATACATGTTCACTTGTAAATGCCTAGTATGTTGAAAATGTGTATTCTAGAAATACCGCGTATGTGTGAATTTTGGAAATACAATTGTAATGATTATTTGCTGTATGATTATGATATACATGGGTAAAATACTCACGTGGCGAAGGGACAGCCCTAACACGTATTTTGCTAACATACGTCATGTATGTTGGAATAATGTATTCTAAGTGTTTGTGTAATGCTTGTGTGTGGTGTAAATGCTTGAGTGTTAGTGCCTTAGAGAGGTGCTGATATGGGATTCCCGACTCCCTTAGAGACATGTAGGATCCCCTCCATGCAGTGGTTCGCTATAACCACTCACTTGTGATGTGTATCAATTGTATCCCTATGTGTATAGTGCTTTACAACATGCTTTACAACATGCTTTACTTCATGCTTTACTTCATGCTTTATAACATGCCTGCTAACATGCTTGTATTGCTTGTTTATCATGCTTTACTTCACATGCTATTGATGAGAACTGTTTGAGTTTGGGACTATGTCTATAGTCCAAACATTCGGTACCAGACTTGCGATTGTGGCTGAGATTCATGTCGCCACAAAGGATGTGTCTGGCGAACCCGAGTCGTACTTCGGTTGGCGATAGTGGTTGGCCACACAGAGTGCTTTTGCGCTCCATATCGCCCAACTTGTGGTGCGCTCGAGCTAGTCAGGCTCGTCAAGTAAACCGAAATGTATATGTGTGTTCACCATGTTTGGTCGCTACTGCTTGAACCTAGGGTACCAAACTTACCAGTGGCGATCCCTTAACTATGGTACCTAGATCCGCTAAGACGCATGAGCCGGGCATGGTGGTAGGGGACACCGTGGTCGAGCTGTCGGCCTATGCTGGGCCTTGTGCCTCCCCGTAGTGACCATTGCGCAACAAAACTCGTGAGCCGAATACGGTGGTATGGGACACTGTATTCGAGCTGTCGATACTTACGGCGAGAGCCGAGTATGGTGAGACCTGTGCTCGTGCTGACGGGCGACGAGTCCTCCGTAGTATCTTCGAGTATACTCCAAGTGTGTGTTGTGATTGCGACGAGTCTTTCACAGCAACTAGAGTATGAGTTGAGCCGAGTACGGTGAGACCTGTACTCGAGCTGACGGCTAGTGATTGAGCCGAGTACGGTGAGACCTGTACTCGAGCTGACGGCCAGCAATTGAGCCGCATAAGGTGAGATCTGTATCCGCGCTGACGGGTGACGAGCCCTTTGCGATGCCTTCACTACGTTTCTCAAACCATAATATCGTATGAGATTAACTAGGCTTGACGACCCTAGAATGGATCATGTTTGGGGAATGATACAAGGGGGGTACCTTAGTTTCCCAATACTGCTGTTTGAAATGGACTAATAAAAACTTGGAATCATGAGCATCATCGCACCGCATGTGCTTTGTAGATGTGGCGCACTGAGGGAGTAAGCATTCGCGAACGTAAGATGATGTCGCTTGAGGGTGGTTTGGCAAGGGCATACAGCATCATGTCATTTCATTCTCGCATTTAACAAGAGTAGTTAGAAATGTTGATTTGTACTGCTTTATCATTACTGCTTGATTGAATTGATAACATGTTAACCTATGCTTTATTGTTCCACTGAGTTAGCTACTCACTCCCACGTACAGGACGGCGTTTGTTTACACACCCACCAGACTCTGTCGCAGGTGTAGATGGCGCCTCGGTTCAGGAGCCGGAGCCCGACTTCGATGAGGATCAGGAGGAGTTCTCCTTTATGCAGTACGCTGACGGCTTTGCTTAGGCCGCTGCATCGCGGGGTTTAGGGCTTATCTATAGAGTTGTATTTTGATTTTTGACTTAGAAACAATACATGTATATTGGTACTCAGTTAGTACTCATACTCTGAGTTCATAAAATTTTGTTACTTTACATACTTGAATATAAAATTTCAGTCTTCCGCTTGCCTTTATACAATTGAACTGGAGTATGATTTACTGTTTTGGTATAATCTCATTCATGTTTATTGCTCTAACTCAGACAACATTTAACCATCATTGTGTATGTTGCATAAGTGATGCGTTGGAACTCGGGAGTTGAGTTCATACTCGACCCCCGAATTTCAGGGCGTTACAAGTTGGTATCAAAGCATGATTTTGATTAAACCGGACCTGAGTTATGTCCCCACTACGTACGCTGACGTGTTACAACTTAGGGGGGTGCGCAAAAATATAGAAACAGTCTTAGGGTCTCCCGATTTCGCCGTTCGGCGAAATTCATTAAAAACTGACGCGTTGATCGAGTTTGTACTCGATCCTGACCGCACGTACGTACTCTAAATCACTCTTACACCGTCTATTGACGTGTCCAGGTCACTATCCACCCAAAATCAGTCGTTAAAAATCAGGAAAAATCGATTAGTTCAGAAATTTCTCGGAACTAACCGTTCTGGAGCTGAACTGAGTCCGGGGGCCCCCCACGTTAATACACCAAGGGTTCCAGATTGAACCAGGGTGCATTTGGCACCCTGGGCACGTGCCAAACCAAAACCCCACCGCGGCGCGCGCGGTTCCGGCCAAGTCCGACCGCGGCGGAGCCGCGGCTCGGGCGGCGGACCGCGGTCCGGTGGGTTTTCTCAAGTGGGCGGGGCTGGGGTTGGTCGGCCTGACCTCCCCTACCCCCTGGCACGTGCGAAATAGCTTGGAGTTTGGGTTTTAAGGGGCTGGAGCACCCCTCTCCCTCATTTCTTCCTTTTCAAGCACCACCAAACCCCATTTTCGATTTTTCTCACAACCCATCCCTCCAAACCTTGCAATCTTTCATTTTCTTTCATAACACACACACTCAACCTTTCACAACAGCCCTAGCCTCCTCCTTTCCCCATTTTCTCAAGTTGGAGCTCTCATACCCCTCCTTGGAGCTCAAAATCGGGTAATCTCCTAACCCATTCCATTTTCTTTTGTTTCTCCTTCATTTCCTACCTCTAGTGCCCTTCCACACCTATTGGATTTTGTTTGTGGAGGATCAAAGAGATCAGCCCCTTGTTCCCCCATTTTGGCAATTTTCCATGGCCCTCCTTGGTGTGGTGGCTACTATTTTCTCCATTTCCTCCATCCTATCTTTCATGGGAAAGAGGAAAACCGCGGCCGATGACGCCGGCCCAAGTAGGCCAGCCCATTCCCGAAGAAGATCCGACGTTGGGGCCGGCACTAGCACCGTTCGGGAGTTTAGGTCGAAGAGCGAGACCTGGATCCTGACCATCCCGTCGGAAATGCTTATCCGATAGGCATTGAATATGGGCGCTTCGCGGGCCGCAAGGTTGTGTTTGAAGCTCATGTGGATGAAAGGATGTTCGGGCTACACCCACTGATGGATCGCCTGGTGGACATCGGGTGGAACTCTATGTTTGACGGCGAGTCCCCTGCATGTGAGAACACGGTTCGCGCTTTCTATGCCCACATCGTGGACTCATCAGTAGAGCCTCTTCAGTTTACTGTTTCTGTGAGGGGCATTAGGCGCACGATTACGGTGGATGAGGTGGCTCGGATCACGAAGCTACCGCTTGGTCAGGTGCATCCTAGTGACAACTTCTCCAGAAGTGCGCGGGAAAGGGATCGCCGCACGCGATACCTCTGTGGTCGCCGGGTTACTTGGAAGCGAGAAATTGCATTGCGGCGACAAAGATGGCCGAGGACTTCCTTTACTCCATCACATTTTCACCTACAATGTGTACCCACGGTCGGGTAACCGCACGGAATGTACTCGGTTGATGGTGGACTTTTTGTACAAGATGGGACATGGGGACAACATATGCCTGCCCACATTCATCCTATCCCAGATAGTTCAGGTTGTTCGTTCTGCCAGGAACGATCTTTCGCTCCCATTTGGCCGTCTGATCTGCAGGATGGCTCGTGATGTAGGCTACAGATTGAACATGGAGGACCTTGCACCAGTCCGAGTCATAAGCGAGGCGACACTCAAGAATATGAAGATCGGCCCTCAACAGCGGCAAGCACGACTCGACGAGTCTGGAGATGAGTCGGATAGCGCCGGCGAGGAGAGTGTTGACCTCCAGGCAGAGAGAGTGATGAGGAGCGTGGTGATGACATACAGGAAGAAGAACCTGAGGCTCAGGACACCGAGGAGAGTTCACCCCTGGGCTCAGGAGCAGGGTGTGGATCGGGATGCTTTTGATGCACGATTGGCCCGTCTCGAGGAGGGTCAAGCCGCGTGCAGCAAGAGATTGGTCAAGTTCGAGCCAAGCTTGAAGAGAATGAAGCCTACATGAAGAAGAGTTTTAAGAAGATGTCCCGTACGTTGAAGGCCATTCTGTGCTGTGCGCAGGACAAGAATGCTCCTCCTCCACCGCCTGCTTCGGATGCTTAGTCATCCATGTTGTTGTGTGTTGTTGTTTACTTTGGTTACCGCGATAGGCGGTTTATGTTTTCATGTAGATGTGTAGTAGATAGTAGCATGTTTTAGGTGTTTGATGTGTAGTGGATGTATTGGCTATCATGTGATTTCTGTCGTGATTCATGTAACTCTGTATTCCATGTATTATGACAATTTTGGGTAAATGAAAAGCATGTAGCCTCTTTTGTTTGATGATGTGTGGAATGCTTAAGTGCTTTATGAAGTGTGTTGTGCTTTATCTCACAAATGATCTACCCTATGTTATAGGGCATGCCGCGGCAGTACACGGGAGCACGACACATCTTCTTCTGACCGGCTCTATGGACCAGACTCCTTCTGGTAGTAGCGGTCCTGCGGACCGAGGGTTGGGATCTGATCAGCCTCCTGCTGGTCCTACGGTGGCCACCTTATACGCCCCCGGTCCGTGAGCAGTATCGACCATCATCTTCTGCGCAGCATGATTCTCAGGCTGCTCCGCCGCCTGATAGGTTTGAGCAGCTGATGATGATGATGCATCAGCAGCAGATGCACAGCAGCAGCAGCAGATACAGCACCAGTAGCACCAGCAGCTTATGGCCACTATTGCTGAGGCCTTGTCCCATGGTGGTAGCGCGACTCGACCTACGACATCTGCGCATCCTGATGAGCATTCTGAGCCTCCTGCTCGGTTTGAGGATGTGCCTCTACCTACACCCGCCGCACCTCCTACTGGAGATGTCGGTACTCGTGGCTTACTCGAGCGATTTCAGCGCTTGAGGCCTCCCTCATTTGTGGGTTCTCACAGACCCGAGGAGGCGGAGTTCTGGCTAGACCGCATCTCCAAGATGCTACGGATGCTGCATTGTTCCGAGGCAAAGCAGGTTGAGTTGGCTACCTTCATGTTTGAGAGGGAGGCCAGCTTATGGTGGGACAGTGTGCTGCGCACGGTCGCAGTAGATTTCGTGTGGACTTGGGAGGCTTTCGAGTCTCGGTTCCACGAGAAGTATTACCCGCAGACGTATCGGCATGAGCGAGGGAGGATGAGTTTCTGCACCTCAGGCAGGGAGGCATGACGGTGACGGAGTATGAGCACCGTTTCACTGAGTTGGGCCGCTTTGTCCCAACCATCCTCGTCAATGAGCAGATGAGGATGCATCGATTCACTGGGGGCTTGCGACCTGACATACGGTCGAAGCTATGCTGCCTCAGTATTCCATACGCGCCGTGGTCCACATGTCTATACGTTACGTCATGTACGGCCGAGCAGGATGTGGACCGTTTGGCCCGATCACGTGGTACTATGGTTGCGAGACCACGGCAGGATTTACAGAGCAGGCCTATCTTAGGCAAGAGTCCTCGGGCTGATTCTCCCCCCAGGGCCGCAGCGCCAGTTGTTCCTATGAGACGCCCGTTGGTGACCTGCACATTGCGGGGAAACCAGGACACCCTGCTGAGAGCTGCTTCTCGCGCATGAGGGCTAGCGGATTTGCGCCACCGCAGAGATTGGATCGCCCTTATCCACAGGCCATATCAGCTCCACCGCTACAGACTGTTCCTGCACATCCTTCTTTCCGACCTCCTGTCCGCACTTCAGGCCGCCACAGCGACCCTTGGCTCCTCAGCCGAACCGCCAGCAGCAGGCTCGCGTGCACACGCTTGTTGCCGAGGCACAAGAGACGTCGATTTCGGCACCGACGGCTTTTGAGGGTACGGCTCATGTTCATGGTACTCCCGTTTCTTTATTGGTGGACACTGGGTCCACTACTTCTATTATTTCTTGTGGGGCGGTGAAACGTCTATCTTTGCATACTGTTCCCACTAAGGAAACGAGACTCACCACGGCCACTGGGACCTTCTCGGATGTCACACGGTTATGCGAGGGTTGCGCGATAGTTTTGGGTAGCAGCACAGAGCTCGTCGACCTTATTGTTGCTCCACTATAGCACTACGACGTTATACTTGGCATGGATTGGCTCGCCAAGATGAGGGTGGAGATAGATTGCGATGCTCGGATCGTGACTGCCTATGGACCTGACGGCACAGCTTTCACGTTTCCAGTGCAGGTCAGTTGGCCCTGCCGCGTTGATTGTTATTGCGCTTTACTTATGCCGATTGATGGTCCGACGTTGGAGGGTACGCCGGTGGTTCGAGAATTTGTTGGAGTCTTTAAGACTATTCCTGGTTTACCTCCTCGGCGTGAGATTGATTTTACGATTGATCTTACGCCTGGTGCGACTGATGCCCATCTCGTTGCCGACTTATCGTATGCCTCCATGTGAGATGGAGGAGCTGCGGAAACAGATTGACGAACTTGTAGAGAAAGGTTTTATTCGACCTAGTGTGTCTCCTTGGGGAGCACCTGTGTATTTGTGAAGAAGAAGGACGGGTCGCTACGGTTGTGTATTGATTACCGTAGGTTGAACCAGGTCACGGTGAAGAACAAGTATCCTTTGCCCAGGATTGATGATCTGTTCGATCAGTTGAGGGGGGCGAAGTATTTCTCGAAGATTGATCTTCAGTTAGGGTACCACCAGTTGTGCGTGAGAGAGGAGGACGTACAGAAGACAGCCTTCAGGACGTGCTTTGGGCACTATGAGTTCTTGGTGATGTCGTTCGGTCTGACGAACGCACCAGCCGTGTTCATGGATTTGATGAACCGGGTATTTCAGACCTTCCTTTACCGATTCGTCATCGTCTTTATTGATGACATTTTGATATACTCTACGAGTCGGGAGGAGCACGAGGAGCACTTGCGAGCGGTATTGGGTACGTTGGAGAAGAACCAGTTGTTCGCGCAATACAAGAAGTGCAACTTCTGGCAGGAGGAAGTCAAGTTCCTGAGAGATGTACTGTCTAAGGATGGGATAGCAGTGGACCTTGCTAAGGTAGCCGCGGTTCATGATTGGCAGTAGCCTGAATCGGTTACTGAGGTGAGGAGTTTCCTTGGTCTGGCTGGGTATTACAGACGCTTCATTCGGGACTTCTTGAAGATTGCCAGGCCATTGTCTCAGTTGACTCGGAAAGACCTGAAGTTCGCCTGGAACGAGAAGGCGGAGATAGCTTTTATGGAGCTGAAGGACAAGTTGACGTCCGCCCCTGTGCTAGTATTGCCAGAGCAAGGGGTGAAATACACGGTATATACTGACGCGTCTCGCGTTGGTTTAGGTTGTGTTCTGATGCAGAAGGATAGGGTGATTTCGTATGCCTCGAGACAATTAAGGAAGCACGAGGAGAATTACCCTACACATGACCTTGAGTTGGCAGCTGTCATCTTTGCATTGAAGCTCTGGAGACATTACCTCTACGGAGAGGAGTTTGAGCTTTTCTGCGACCACAAGAGCCTTAAGTACATATTCACACAGCGAGACTTGAATATGAGACAACGCCGATGGATGGAGACCTTGAAGGACTTCTAAGTTCGAGGTTTCCTACCATCCTGGCAAGGCGAACCTTGTGGCAGACGCGTTGAGCCGCAAGAAGGCGATTGCATTTGCGGCACCGCTGATGATAGCCGAGTGGGACATGATGGAGTTTTTGCGGGACTTCGAGCAGAGACTCACTGTCGAGGAGCCTTTTGAGTGTGTTGCGCACGTTCGGGTGCGGCCACTTATTGACGACAGGATTGTTGAGGCCCAGGAGGGGATATACGGCTGTCTGAGCTTCGAGAGCAGGCTAGCGACGCCGTGGACTCCGAGTGGAGAGTTGGTTCTGATGGGGGTTTACGATTCCGTGGCCGCCTATGTGTTCCTGATGTGGCTGACTTGAGACGCGAGCTTCTCAAGTCTGCCCATAACTCGAAGCTTGCGATGCATCCTGGTAGCACGAAGATGTACCAGGATATGAGACGGACGTATTGGTGGGATAACATAAAGGCCCACATTGCTGAGTATGTATCTCGATGTCTGACGTGCCAGCAGGTCAAGGTAGAACATCGCCGACCTCCTGGACTACTTCAGCCCATGCCCATAGCGGAGTGGAAGTGGGACTTCATCTCCATGGACTTCATATCAGGGCTGCCGAAGACGAGGAAGGGACACGATTCCATTTGGGTGATTGTGGACCGGTTGACCAAATCGGCCCATTTCCTCCCTATCAGAGTTACGAACTCTGCAGACGAGCTGGCTATACTGTACATCAGAGAGATCGTCCGTCTGCACGGGGTTCCTTTAGAGATCGTGTCGGACAGAGACACGCGGTTCACATCTATCTTCTGGACTCGTATCCAGGAGGCGATGGGTGTGAAGTTGAAGTTCAGTACGGCTTTTCATCCTCAGACTGATGGGCAGACAGAGTGGGTGAATCAGATTCTGGAGGATATGTTGCGAGCTTGTGTGTTGGACTTCAAGGACAGCTGGGATGACTGTCTTCCGTACGCAGAGTTCGCCTACAACAACAGCTTCCAGGCAACTATTGGCATGGCGCCATATGAGGCTCTATATGGTCGACCTTGTTGGGCAACGCACTGTTGGACAGAAGTTGGCGAGCGTAGTCTGGTTGGCCCGGAGTTGGTACAGACGACTACAGAGAAGGTAGACATTATCAGGCGTCGATTACTTACAGCGCAGAGCAGGCAGAAGAGTTACGCCGATACGAGGCGTCGACCGCTGGAGTTCAAGGTCGGGGATCATGTGTTCCTTCGAGTTTCCCCTATGAAGGGAGTCTTTCGGTTCGGGAAGAAGGGGAAGCTCACACCGAGGTTTATCGGTCCATTTCAGATACTGGATCGAGTGGGTGATGTGGCGTATCGTCTCGCTTTGCCCACACCACGTGCCTCTGTACACAACGTATTTCATGTATCTATGCTGAAGAAGTACGTTCCTGATCATTCGCATATCATCAGATGGGAGCAGGTACAGTTGAGCGAGGATGCTACGTATGAGCTGCGCCCGACACGTATCCTTGATAGGAAGGAGCAGGTACTACGTAGTAAGGTCATCCCACTTGTGAAGGTACTTTGGACACATCATTCCGAGGAGGAAGCTACCTGGGAGACTGAGGCTGAGGTCAGAAAGAAATACCCTCAGATTCTCGAGTACTATGAAAAGGTATAAATTTTGAGGACGAAATTTTTTGTTTAAGGGGGGTAAATTGTAACGACCCGTAAATTTCCGTACATTGGCTCGAGTACCACCTCGACCAGAAATCAATTAGGATTAAATCCTTTAGAAATTTAACAAAGTTAACTAAGTACTAAACTCGATTAGCCATGAAATCCGTTGGGATCGCTTTAAATACGATTGCAAGTCCCAAAACTTGCAAAACAAGTGACTTTAGGTTACCCTAAAGTTTAGAACCAAACTCATTTCCCGGCTGCTCTCGGGAATGAAACGAAACTTCGTATTAGGTCTAGATCACACATCGGAAGTCCGATTAACACGAATTTAAGGAACTAGGACCGCCTCACTAGGCTTGACAATCTCAAAAATCAGATCCAGCCGATGTCCCACGGCCATTCGTTTCGATCGGAGTGAGGGAGTGTGAAAAACACTATTCCCATCCCAAAATAAATATCAGGAATAGTGATCTGGCACCATTCGCTTGCGCGTCAGTATTAAGCAACCTAACCGTCAGAATCAGACCAAATTACACCCTCGGATTAAGAAAAATTTCAGGAACATTTACATGTGCTTGGAATTTCGGATCGTGGCCCACTGACCATTGAACTGAAAGTGGTCCGTCACGTGCGATCTGGGAATCCGATCGAGTCGAAAACGTAATCCCACATAAATCCATGTGTGGTGAGCTTAAGTCTGACGTTTGGCTCAAGGAGGGCCACCAGAACCTCTCTTTTGAACAAGAAAAGTGACGAATATCCTATGTTAGCAGTAACCCTTGAACCTGAGTCTATTTTGAGGATGTTTTTGGTTATAAAAGGGGCTTAGAACAGGCCCTCTCACAGCCATACGAATTTGGGATAAAACCCTAGAGAGAGAGAGAGAAAAGAGAGAGAATAGCTTGGGATTTGTGGGAGATCTTCCTCCTACTGCTTTCAGTTGTCGCACGGCCTACACCGCTCCTTTCCAGGTGCTTTTCCCGGCGGTATCCATTCCGTTTGAAGGTAAGAAACCCTAACCCTAGGTCTGATTTGATGTAGGTTGGTTGTAGGTTATGTAAAGGCTAACCGATTCCGCTCTTTAGGCTAGAAAACTCCCGTATACGGAAGCTTAACGACCCTTGCTGATTCGTTGTGATTCCAAGGGCAAAGGTGAGGACTTTAAGTGTATAAGTTACGGTTTTCAACGCTTTCAATGTCAGATAATGATAGATTCATGATCTGCATGTAAATGCACATGTATAAAGTGCTTTCCATTTCCTGTTTCGATTAACGTTGTAGAATATGGAATTTCACATACTCTTGGTATACGTAGAAATAACGTATACGTATTTTTTTCGGGAAAATATTTGACATGTTTATTTAATGTATGATTATATAATATATGGATAAAATACTAGTTTGGCGAAAGGAATCGCTGAAATACATGTTCACTTGTAAATGCCTAGTATGTTGAAAATGTGTATTCTAGAAATACCGCGTATGTGTGAATTTTGGAAATACAATTGTAATGATTATTTGCTGTATGATTATGATATACATGGGTAAAATACTCACGTGGCGAAGGGACAACCCTAACACGTATTTTGCTAACATACGTCATGTATGTTGGAATAGTGTATTCTAAGTTTTTGTGTAGATGCTTGTGTGTGTAAATGCTTGAGTGTTAGTGCCTTAGAGAGGTGCTGATATGGGATTCCCGATTCCCTTAGAGACATGTAGGATCCCCTCCATGCGGTGGTTCGCTATAACCACTCACTTGTGATGTATATGTAATTGTATCCCTATGTGTATAGTGCTTTACTACATGCTTTACAACATGCTTTACAACATGCTTTACTTCATGCTTTACTTCATGCTTTATAACATGCCTGCTAACATGCTTGTATTGCTTGTTTATCATGCTTTACTTCACATGCTATTGATGAGAACTGTTTGAGTTTGGGACTATGTCTATAGTCCAAACATTCGGTACCAGACTTGCGATTGTGGCTGAGATTCATGTCGCCACAAAGGATGTGCCTGGCGAACCCGAGTCGTATTTCGGTTGGCGATAGTGGTTGGCCACACAGAGTGCTTTTGCGCTCCATATCGCCCAACTTGTGGTGCGCTCGAGTTAGTCAGGCTCGTCAAGTAAACCGAAATGTATATGTGTGTTCACCATGTTTGGTCGCTACTGCTTGAACCTAGGGTACCAAACTTACCAGTGGCGATCCCGTTAACCATGGTACCTAGATCCGCTAAGACGCATGAGCCGGGCATGGTGGTATGGGACACCGTGGTCGAGCTGTCGGCCTACGCTGGGGCCTTGTGCCTCCCCGTAGTGACCATTGCGCAACAAAACTCGTGAGCCGAATACGGTGGTATGGGACACTGTATTCGAGCTGTCGATACTTACCGCGAGAGCCGAGTATGGTGAGACCTGTGCTCGTGGTGACGGGCGACGAGTCCTCCGTAGTATCTTCGAGTATACTCCAAGTGTCTGTGATTGACGACGAGTCTTTCACAGCAACTAGAGTATGACTTGAGCCGAGTACGGTGAGACCTGTACTCGAGCTGACGGCTAGTGATTGAGCCGAGTACGGTGAGACCTGTACTCGAGATTAACTAGGCTTGACGACCCTAGAATGGATCATGTTTGGGGAATGATACAAGGGGGGTACCTTAGTTTCCCAATACTGCTGTTTGAAATGGACTAATAAAAACTTGGAATCATGAGCATCATCGCACCGCATGTGCTTTGTAGATGTGGCGCACTGAGGGAGTAAGCATTCGCGAACGTAAGATGATGTCGCTTGAGGGTGGTTTGGCAAGGGCATACAGCATCATGTCATTTCATTCTCGCATTTAACAAGAGTAGTTAGAAATGTTTGATTTGTACTGCTTTATCATTACTGCTTGATTGAATTGATAACATGTTAACCTATGCTTTATTGTTCCACTGAGTTAGCTACTCACTCCCACGTTACGGGACGGTGTTTGCAACACCCACCAACTCTGTCGCAGGTGTAGATGGCGCCTCGGTTCAGGAGCCGGAGCCCGACTTCGATGAGGATCAGGAGTTCTCCTTTATGCAGTACGCTGATGGCTTTGCTTAGGCCGACTGCATTGCGGGGGTTCCAGGGCTTATATACAGAGTTGCATTTTGTTTTTGACTTAGAAACAATATATGTATATTGGTACGTAGTTAGTACTCATACTCTGGAGTTCATAAAATTTTGTTACTTTACATACTTGAATATAAAATTTCAGTCTTCCGCTTGCCTTTATACAATTGAACTGGAGTATGATTTACTGTTTTGGTATAATCTCATTCATGTTTATTGCTCTAACTCAGACAACATTTAACCATCATTGTGTATGTTGCATAAGTGATGTGTTGGAACTCGGGAGTTGAGTTCATACTCGACCCCCGAATTTCAGGGCGTTACAGTCTATTAAGTCAACGTGTGCTCATACCAATCGAACTTGCCTAATAAACCGATTGGCTTATTGTGTGTTTATCATGTATGGACATTACTGCTTAAATCTAAGGTACCACTTACCAAAGTAAAGCCCCGTTCAACCATGGTACCACGATCCGCTAAGACTCATGAGTCGGGCATGGTGGTATGGGACACCGTGGTCGAGCTGTCGGCCTATGCTGGGGTGACGAGCCTCCCTGTAGTGACCAGTGAGCAACCCAGACTCGTGAACTGAGCATGGTGGTATAGGACATCGTGTTCGAGTTGTTGGCCTACGCTGAGGTGATGAGCCTCCCCGTAGTGACCGCGAGTATAAACTTTGAATTTGCCTATCAACTGCTTTCCATTAGGAGTGATGCCCTACAACTTGTCTATCGTATGTGTTTAACTAGGATTGACGACCCTAGATGGATCATTCGGTTTGGGTTGATGATATAAAGGGAGGTACCTTAGCTCTCTGAACCTGCTATATGAATAAGCTTAATTAAGTACTCGGCTAACACGGCCATGCATCGCATTGCATTAGTTAGGATGTGCTTTTAGCAAGGAATGTGCACTTTAGGGAGCGTTGTCATACGTGAAATTGGTTGTCAGAGTTGCTTTTGAGGGAACTTTGTGCGAGGGCATACATCATTACTTGCACACCATTCCTGCATTAATGAGAGCAGTTAGGAAGTGATTGTTGTATTGATTTATCATTACTGCGTGATTGACTTGATAACATGTTAACCTTTGCCTTTCAGTACCACTGAGTTGATCACTCACTTCCAACCTGGGATGGTGTTTTAAAACACTAACCAGACTCTAGTTTAGATGCAGGTAATGAGGCAGTCTATGCGATGGAGCAGGACTTCATGGATGAGGAGAAAGAGTTCTCCTATGTTCAGCTCTCGAGCAGGTCTATGTCGATCTCGTACCAATGCACAGGGACTACATGGATTTTTGGCTTAGTGGAACACATTTACTTTCCGTATTTTGTATATTTTGGAACAACACATGTATATATTCAGCCCGGTTACATACTCATACTTTGGAGTTTGTGAAACACTTTCATATTTAAATACATATGCTTCAGACTTCTGCTTGCTTAATTTAATTATATCTGGAGTATAATATGGTGTTTTAGTATAAACTCACTCATGTTTAACTCATTAATATGGACGAAATCTGAATATCATTATCCATGTTACATAAGTGATCGATGTGCTGGATCTCGGGAGTAGAACTTTGCTCGACCCCCAAAATTCAGGGCGTTACATATTGCTTTCATACCTTATGTCAATTCCCGTATGCAGGTCATTGGCACAACTTCTGCCTGGTGTGGTTGTGCTAGCTGAGTTTCAGCGAGATCAAGAGCGTGGAAGGGTTGAACATCTTCCTCATGGTGATCCATTCTTGTTTGAGATTTGGTGTGGATTATGCTGAGATAAGGGAGACTTTCTCGAGGATGCCTGACTCGTGGAGGTGTAATTTTTTGTTCTTTTTGGTATGAATGATGATGTAGATGTAGATGTAATTGCAGATATAGATGTGTGAGAACATGTATTCTTCAGGAATTCGTAATATCTTATTTTTCACGTCGGTCGTGACTAGAGTGACTAGTTTGTCCCCAGCGGAGTTACCATTCTATGGATGCTGGAGGGCGGATTTTCCGAGGGGACGGGAGATCGACTCTCACTTCTTTCACTGGTTGCCTCGCTCAAGAGCTTGCGTTAAAGGGTAAAAGAGTGTTATATTTGACCAGAGTTACCACTAATTAATTGTTACAATTCTACATTCGGTTAGACCCTATAGAAACGCTTAAGATTTTGGACCTGAAGATCCTTAACCCTAAGATGACTCGTGAGTTTACAATCTAGAGCTTCCAAATAAGAGACCGCAGTTATAGAGAGGGAAGATGTTATGCACCTACTCTACTCGTATGGATGTACGGTCTTTACTTCACAAGATCTGACTAATTTCTGAAAAATAAAGGTAGTTCTTGCATAAAAAAAAATGTAATGTCATGCAATGGCAATAGTGATTAACTGATTCGAATTTTTGATGAGTATGATTTGACTATATTGGTAAACCACAGAGCATACGTTCAAACAGTCAAGTGCATGGTATGTGTGTGGGATGCTTATGATGTTGTATGGACACTTATGATGCTGTATGAATTCTTATGAAAAAACGACGGCCGATCAGCTAAGGTTTCTAATTGGCCGACCAGGGATGGTCTCTCTCTCTCTCTCTCTCTCTCTCTCTCTCTCTCTCTCTCTCCCCTCCCTCCTTGGTGGAGGGACAACTAAGGTTGAGGCTTAGGCTAAGGGATTTCTGGGAATGGGAGTGGGTTGAAATGAGAGTACATTAGTTTTTTATGTTTCTGGATGATTGAAACGAGAAGGGAAGGGGGCTATTTATAACCTCCAACTTGGTTTTCTTATAATTCCTGGTGATCCTAAAGGTAAAAAGTGGTTGAATGGTTGGGATTGGATATTGTCATGTGGCATCATCTTATGGGTTAGATGAGGTGGTAAAAGGGTAATTTTGGGTAAGAAGATGGGCATCGGAGTAAATACACTTCAACCGCACACTTGAGAGTTCCACTTGCTTGAGGGACGCTCCCCTAAAGAGGTGGAGTGCCACATAGCCGGTAACAACTTAGCTACTGCCGATACTCACTTGGACTCCCTACTTTGGTAGGAACATTCTCCAAGCATTTGGAGGCTCTGTTGTGAGGGTGTTGCTTTGAGGTTTTGACCATTTCTCTGATTGGCCTTGGTTTCGGGCTTAACTAAGTGAGTTGATTGGGTTGTGGAGTTGGGTAGGCTGACCATGTGAGTTGACTCACTGAGGCTTTAGGGTTTTTGGTTCTTAGGGTTCAAGATTAGGCTGACTAGGTTGACTAAATTGACAAGATGGAATGGGCTGAGTTTAGGGTTTAGGACCAGAGTTTCTAGGGTTAGGGTTTATGATTAGGGTTCGGTTGTCCAACCATTAGTTCAAACTCAATCAGCTTATCAGCCTATGTGTGGTGTCTACAGTTCTGTGAGCCCCACCATGATGTATGTATTATTTCCACACCATTCATCCATTCGAAGTGATCATTTTAGAGCATGAGACAAAGAATGAGGTGGATTCAAAGCTGGAGTGGACCCATCGTATAAAACAATGGGAAGAGTGACGCCCACCATTGAAACCTTCCACGAGTTTATAAGTTAACACATATATGAAAGAAGGGAAAACACAAATATCCGCTATATCGAAAACTTGTGTGGCCCTTAGAAGTTTTTAATGGTCGGCAGTCAATCTCCACTCTTTTCTCTGGTGGGGTCCACTCGAGCTTTGGATCTGACTCATTCTTTGGATCATGCCATAAATTGATCTCTCTGAATGGATGGACGGTGTGGATATAATACATACATCACGTGGGGCTCACAGAACTTGGTTACTTCTCTTCAGTAGCTAGTATGACTGCTCAGCCTGTTAGTAGCTAACCCACGTCCCATGAGCTGATTAAGTGAGACCCGGCCTCATCCAAGACAATGCGGCCCTTGCTGTGGGTGCCCATGGGGCTCACCTTAATATATTTATTATGTATCCATCAGTTTTTTACAGATCATTTTACGACAGTATCTCAAAAACAAAGAAGATTCAATTATCAGGTGGACATATCATAAGAAAACATGGTGATTGACCATTAGCCACAGAAGTTTTGGATCAAGCTTCTATTTTTTTTTTTTTTTCTCTCTTCATTCAGGCTTATGTAACCTTATCAATAGATTGAATGATAAATAAACACTACGAAAATATTAAGGTGCACCCTATGAAGTTTTTTATGGTAGAAAGGTCAACACTACAACAAAATGGTGTAAAACCGGCACTTAGGTGCATCATACAGCGGCGCTATTTAAAAGCGGGCCATGGATGTTATATAAAATAACAAACCAGAGCGCGATTTCCATTTCACTTCCAGCCCTCTCTCTCTCCCGACGACTGTCTCTCTCCCTCTCCCGACGACTCTCCCTCTCCCGACTCTCTCTCTCTCTCTCTCTCTCTCTCTCTCTCTCTCTTTCTCTCCCTCTCCAGACAACTCTCTCTCTTTTCTGACTCTCAGCTTCTTCCTACCCCCTACTCTCTCTCTCTCTCTCTCTCTCGCGCGAGCTGCCATTAATTTTAGGGCTTAGATGAAGATCTGAAACAGGTAAGAGTCTAGATTTCATCAATTTCAACCTTAGTGATTTCCTAATTAGGGATTTACAATGTTGAAACCCTAATTAGGGATTTAATATGTTGAAACCCTAATTAGGGATTTAATATGTTGAAACCCTAATTAGGGATTTTTCTGGTTTTTGGAGTCGAGGAATGGTCGAATTAGGGTTTTGATGAGCTACATTCCTGTGGTAAGCTTCAAATCTCCGAGGATCTCTCTCTCTCTCTCTCTCTCTCTCTCTCTCTCTCTCTCGTATTTTCAGAAGATCGTGGCAGGGTTTTCGGTTTTGTTTGCTGGCTTTCTTTCTAGTGTTTATGGTTTGATTATGGCGTTCATCACTCTCTCTCTTCCTTGATTCTCTGATACTGCATTGGAGAGGTGAATTTTGGTGGTTTTTTTGTTTTGTTTTGTTTTTTTCTCTCTCTTCCTTGAAATCTCCAGGAAAATGGATCAAGACGGTTCTGTTCGGGAAGAAATCTTCCAGATCTGGAGCATCGAAAGGAAGAGAGGCTTTGGTGAGTTTTATCTGCCTTGGCATCACAAACGAATTTGGCTGTCAATTGTCAAGCCTTATTTGTAACTGTTTGTCATTCAGATCTTTTGAGGGAGATGTTTGTGAACCAAAGGGAATGAACTTGGTGCTTTGGATTTTGCCATGGAAGGTGGCAGTGATCCGGAAGGGTGTCAGTTTCTGAGGTTTCTCTTTTCTCCATTTTCGTTTTGAAGTTGTCAGTTATTGGAAAGATCCTTAACCACTCAACAGGGCCAAACAACCAGTGAGCCCCACTTGTACAAGCTATGACTGGTTTTGATCGTTTTGCATGTTCCAGACTGTTAATCTGATGTGGCCATGAATGGGGTTTTTTCATGCATGTCCCTAATAAGATTGTTTTCCCCCAAATTTCCATTGTTATTATTATTATTATTTTAAATGAGTAAAGGTGATTTAGAGACCTTACTAATCCAATCCTCAATTACAAAGATACTAAGCTGTATGATAACAAGCGTATGCCAAATTGGAATTTAGATATATTTAGTCCTCTACCAGCTGTGGAAATTTTGTTGACTTCTTCAATTGGTTCCTTGTTTTAGTATATCAGTTTTGATTTATCAGGAGAATTAATGGATTTCATGTTAGGAATATTGAGATTGTGGTCAATGTTTTGTGCCTAGTTGATTTATCAGGAGAATTAATGGATTTCCTTGTTTTAGTATATCAGTTTTGATTTTCTAGAAAGTTGAATGCTGCATACAAGTCATGCAAGTGCTTCTCCCATCTTGCTGATTGATCTTGCAATAGTCTTTCTAATCAGGACATGCTCTTCTATTTGTCAACTTCTCCCATCCAGAGATGCTTTTGTTTATTTCAACTGACTCATATCAATTTGATCTGCGATACATGGAACTTCTTCATTGGAGCCACATAGCATATACTTCGCGATGTTGTACCAGATACCTGGATACATGCACAATGGCACCCTGTGAAATTGGTTTTTGATGCAGTGCTTTCAAAAAGCCAAAGTAATATATTGTTCCTTGAAAGTAGTACTTGAAACAAACAGAACATTATTTCAGGGGGTTCACCTGTCTACTCTTTATTTTCCACATTACAACGCAATTTCATTACTGGTTGATCTGTTTTCAGTTTTGACTGCTTTGTTTACAACAAAATCCATGTGTTTTACTGTCAGGGGAGTATTCGGCCGATGATGCCTGGGAATTTGTAGAGCTGCGAGAACAGATCACTAGAGGCTATCACTACAACAAAAGCCGGCTTACACGACGATGTGCGTCGCTGGTTTAGCGGCGCTAATTAAAATTGGGGATTTTCTGATTTTACAAATTGGGGTTTTTAAAATTGGGGATTTTCTGATATATATGCACCTATGAGCGATTATTATTTTTTTAAAAAAAAATTAAAAAAAAAAAAAAACTGAAATTCAAAATCGGAATCGAATTTGATTTCACTATCTATGCCTTGAAATCCATTTTATTTTTTATTCGAGATTTCAATCGATTCCTTTCTCTCAGCTGGAAGAAGGAGAGCTGGTAGCTTGGCTAGAAACATCAGATTCTTATCTACATAGGCATCAGTTGATATGAATTGCCCGGCTTTGCTGCCTAAATTCTTTTCCTTAAATTAATCCTTGTGTGTTATGTTGAGTGAGCTTTGCCCTGAATTAGGCAACTTGCATCAGTTTCCCTACATGTAGGCAAATGGATTGAAAATTGGTTTTGACATACGGTATCACTCACTACCAAAACTCATGACAGTTGATAAAGGGCCAATATAAAGTGAGTTCTGTTCAGTCCAAATCAGATAGGTTTTTTAATAACTGTTTTCTTAGAGATATGGTTCATCCTGCAAAAAGATGGTTTTGATGGTTGTATTTAAGTGCCTCATTTGAGATGGATGAATGTGAAACTCCTCTTCCATGTCATTAAGAGGGAGTTTAGGACCACTTGATTGGTGCCATTTAGAGTTATGTCACTAGTGTGAAAACTAGTGCAGAGATTCAACCATTTCTTTGTCTCATTTAATAGACTTAGCAGTGTGTTTGCAGTGAGGAAAAAACAAATCAACTCAAAAGTCCCACTAATGTGATAGTAGTGGACAAAATAGAAAAGAAAAAGATCTTTACTCCTACATCGGCTCTGATTTTGCAGCATTGATTCTGATTGGAAGTTTGTTACTGGATTTTGGGAAGGAATTGGAATTTTGTAGAGATTATTGTAAGTGTTGTTTGTGTATATCTTGTTTTGGGTTGTTCTTGCTCCATTTTTTTTCAGGATTATTTGGGTAATTTTTGCTGTATGATTCTGTTATCTTGAGAAATCTAATATTTGAAGTAGGACTGAGTCTGAATTTTAGAGTTTTTTGTTTTTGGATTCTTTGATGGGTTTGAAATTTTTGAGAATGGCAACTATGGTGAATGTTTGCAGTGGTCCATGCTGGCAGAGTTATGGTCATTGACCAGTTTGCTGTTTGGTTCCCCATTTGCAGCAAATGGCATCAGCTAGTGTGGTGCCTGCGACTGGATTGAGAAAGCATGGATAGGTTGCCTGAAGAAATGAATGATATGAAGATAAGGGATGACAAGGTAGGTTTTAATATAATCTTATCTCTGCTTGCTTGATAGCATATTAGCCTTCTCTATGAAATGTGAATTTTTCTTCTAGGAAATAGAAAAACAATTGTTTGTTTAAATGATAGTTAGCACTTTTTGTCTTTTGTGTGAGCAATGAATATTGCAACTGCCCATTATTTACAAGCCATAAATCAGATGCTTAGAATCATTAGATCCAAGTGTTATTTAAGAATCATAGAAAGACAAAATAGGATCTATCTAATAAATGTCTTGAGATGATGGTTGGATTTATTTTCTTTTTTGGGTCAATTTAATTGTCTATTCTCATGCCATTGACCGGAAGCTTAGATCACTCCATTCGCATGAATTTTGCACATGTCTTACACTTCTAGTTGCACGAATGGATGTATCACTTTGGGAATGTTATTTCGGTGGGGCAGATTTCCTGTCAATGGTAACACTTTGAACTCTCTTTTGCAGTTTAGACCACTGGATTTCTGTAATTCTTCCCTAATATTTATGACTGTTTATTTTTCTTTCTTGCTTGATATATTTTGTCTATGTTGTGTTAGCCATACCTACTTTATATTAATTATTTATGCAAGTGGTTACTTAATCGTTACTTCACTGAGCTGCTTCTTCCCCAAGTTACGATGCTTATCTTGAGGCATGGCATTTACCAGATGCATGGGCCAGAGTGAACTTAGGTGCAATAGCAATGCTATGTTGAAAATTTCAGCATTTTTACAGGTTGAGAAGTGGGTTGATCCAAAATTCTGTTGACAGTGTAATCTCTAATTGCTTTATGCTTCTTGTAGGTGCATTTGCTGTGTATTTGGGTTCCTGGATCTTTGAGCTCCTGGATCTTAGAAAGAACCATGGAAATGTATTGCAACTGTTTTTTTTTTTTTTTTTTTTTTTTTTTGCTTTAATGGCAAGAGGAACAACGACTGTTTCAGGGACGATCCTTCACAGAATTTGATAAGATATGTAAGTGCAAGTTTTCCTTCTTGATCCATGTATATCATCACTAACATTGTATCCAGCTGAGCCATATTTTTCTATAGTAACAACCTGCCCTTTTTGTGAACAAAGAGAGATAATTTAGAATTAGCAGAGACATATGGGCTGGAAGGATATAAGCATTGCCACACCACTGCCAAGTTGTTTAATAAAAAATTTCAAAGGTATGATATTCAAACAAGAAGTGTTGTAGTCCTGGCATATTGCTGTGTAGATTTTCTTTTGTACATTGTTCAAAAACTTGTGGCCTGAGCTTGGCTGAGTTGACCTATTTAAAAAGCTGGCAAAACATTCCAAGTTGATGATTTACTTGGAGTATTAGTAGTTTCAACCCAACAAGTTTCTGGATTGTTGAAAATGAACTGAAACTTTCAGTTTCTTTTGAGAATTGCTGGCATTTTGTTTGGTATCATCTTTTGTTGATTCGGTTAACTCCTTTACTGCTTCTAACACAAGCAAAACCCAATTGAAATTGGTGAACTTTGGCTTGTATTTTGGGCCCATTGAAATGATATATTAAACTGGAAGGACAATGGATAAAATACCTACATCACCATGGCCCCGCATAGCCCTTGCCAGTTGGGCATGAATGCTGTGGGACCTGAACCAGTTAGCCTGGTATGGATACCACAGAACCCAACTAAAACCTGACCTATTGACACCTCGATATTTCACAATTTGGTTGGTTTGGGTTAATATATGCCATTGGTACCATTTTCATGTGTTTGTGCACAAGTACCGTACAGTAGCCAGATTATCAAATATCTCCTCATAAACCGACGCTATCCAAATCAGATTAATATGTATGTACGGTTCAGATCTCAAGTACATGTTGATGCCAGGGGCCATGATTCTAGCGGTTGCTGTTTGTATCCATGGAATACCAATGCCATCTAGGCAACGCCTGATGACAGGCGCACATTAAAATAGACACCATTTGAAGAGCGCATTAAGCGAGACCACGACTCACCCAAGATGGTGCGGCCATTACTTTGGATCCCACCTAGATCTATGTATTCTGTATCCACGCCATGCAACTGTTTTTCCAGATTATTTTAGGATATGCTCCAAAAAAATGAAGCAGATTCAATTATCAGGTGGACCATACCATAGGAAATTAAATAGCTAGTGATAATTGAACCATAAGGGCCACTGGTCAAGATCATACCATGGGGGCGTTCTTCACATACATGAGATTGAGGGAGCAGTAAATTAGAAATCTGATTTAGTAATGTGTGGCACAGAACCTGAAATCTGATATACCATGGGGCGTTCTTCACATACATGATATTTGTTCCATCATTCCTTGACTTCCTTTGTTCTGATATTATAAAGATGAAAAGAGAATTGCTTCTTCACTGGCTATGTAGATCCATAGATCTACTTGTATTGTAGCATGGTGCAAAACACACATGTTAGCTTAACACTTTTGTTTATTGCTTTTTCTCTCTGTCCTCCCTTGTTCTTTTTATTATTATTTTTCTCACTTTCTAGCCTGTTTCTAATGATGTGCATGATTTTTAATGTTTTTTTAATTGAAGGTCATTAATGAAGCTCTCAGTGTGGGAACATGGTCAAGTTTGTGCACCGAAAGGCCCTCAAGGATGTCAGATTTAAAGGTACACCATCCACTTATGGTGGACCTTTTCTGTATATATGTTTATAGAATCATGCATGTAAGAGCACATTTATTATAATGTTCCCACAATTTGTATTAAGAAACTAAATTTCTGTGGTCCAGATTATTCAATTCCATGTGGATGGAAGGTCCTCCCAGTTTTCAGTGCCGTACATCTAGACAGGAGCTTGAAAGTCCAGGAGAGGGCAAATGGATGGATTTGTTTTTATTTATTTATTTATATTCAAAACCATTTTCAATTTATTGTAATAAATATTATATATATTTATTTATTGTCTAGTAATATAAATATTGTTTAATATTCAGTTTTATTTGTGTAACATCATTTTTATGTTTCAAATATTTTAAAAAATACAGGTTTCGATTGAATTATATATAATAATAATAATAAATTACTGGAATGCCGGGGCCTTTCAAATGTATACAAGAGCTTGTAGCGGCGCTTGTGTATCAATGTTTGCGGCGCTTTATCATGAGAAAAAAGTGTTCAGAAACAATATCTCCCGGCGCTCGTATTGAATTTAGCGGCGATTATTTGCGTCGATAAAAACTATAATTATTGGCGCTCAGACAAGCGCCACTAAACTCACCTAGCGCCGCCAAAACTTTTCCCGACATACCCATTAATCGGCGCTTGGTTAGCGCCACTATTACCGTTGACGGCGCTTTTAGGGGATTCTAGCAGCGCTTTCGAGCGCGGGTAAAAGTAGCATTTGTTGTAGTGCAATTACCACTGTTTCTTACAGTACGGTGCACTTGATAATTGTATCTGTTTAATTTTTGGGATAATGCCTTTAAATGATATAGAAAACTGATTAAATTCATGACATGGATACATAATTCATACATTTAGGTAGGCTCCACGTGACTCTACAGCAATGGTGGCACTGTCTTGGGTGAGGCTGGGGTCTCACCTAACCCACCCTAACTTTACGCGGATTCTGAATAGCTACTCACTGATTGAGTAGTAAGTTTGTAATGAAGTGATGTCACCAAGTTCCGTGGGCCCCACCATAATGTATGTGCTCTGCCGTTATATCTATATTGTTCATCCATTCCGAGAGATCATTTTACAGTGTGAGTACCTATTACAGCACGAGTACCTAAAAAATGAGGCACATTCAAAGCTCAAGTGGACCCACCACAGAAAATAGGAGGGATAGAGTTACCCACTACTGTTGAAACCTTCCTAGGGCCCACCATGATGTTTATTTGATATCTAACTTGTTCATATGTTAACACAGACATATATGAAGGTAAAAGACAAACATATATCAGCTTGGTTGAAAACTTTTGCAAGCTCAATAAATTTTTTAGGGTAAGCGTTCAATCCCTACTTTTTTTCTGATGGGGTCCACTTGACCGTTGGATCTGCTCCTTTCGATCATGCTTAAAAATGATCTATTAAAGTCCGCTTTATGGTCCCACTAACATAAAGCAGAGAGTGCTTCACATAGAGCAGAGATTCCTTCGCTACAGACGATGACAGGAGTTAATCCGCGTCCGCTTTATGGTCCCACTAACAAAAAGCAGAGAGTGCTTCACATAGAACGTACATTCCTTAACATGAAAGGGATTGCGTCGGCATAGATTCCTTAACATGAAAGGGATTGCGTCCGACCCCGGATAGACCTATCAAAGTCCGAATAAATCTGTATGAGCCCACAATGATTCATCTGTTTATCTACGCGGCCATCCCTTTTTTTCGAATCATGCTAAGGCATGGACCAAAAAAACAGGCAAATCCAACGCTCTAATGAACCATCCCAGAGATTACTCCTGCATTTAATGTTTTGTGCATTAATTGCAACCTACCTTACTATTTGTTGTGGCTCATTTGAGCATTTTATCTACCTCATTTTGGGATCCATATCTTATCATGATCTGAAAACAGTGATAGACGGCGTGGATAAACAGATACATCAAGGTGGCCCCACACAGATATGGTAGGACCTTGCTAGGTTCGAGGGGGTCGGACGCAATCTACTTCTGCTTAACATAAAGCAGAGTGTACATAAAAGCACAGAAAACTCAATGATACTGGTCGAGAATGATGGATGATACCCAGGCACTTAAAAACTACATAACGAGTTTAGACGTGTCAAGAACCCAGACTTACCCTTGTATGATTATCTGATTATTGGATTGGTGGTATTTTATTAAAGGGTTAAAAATGTAAAATACCCAACTGCCTCCTTGAACTAACAACCGTCCATGAATCATAGGTTATTATTACTCAACTAACGTGATTTTGGGACAGTGACTAATAGGGGTGCACATCGAACCGGTAGAACCGTAGAACTGGAGCGGAACCAACCAAACGGTTCAGTTTGGTCCAATTCTAGAGTGCACCGGTTCTGATTCCGAAAATTAAAGATCCATTTAATTCGGTTCGGTTCCGGTTTGGGGGTATGTTGAACCAAACCGAACCGTGATCTGATCCGTGGAACCGAACTTGGAACTGAACCTGGAACCGTGAGTTTACAATATATTTTAATTGTATATTTGACTCATGATTTATGGTTTACAATGCACCCTTTGCTTGTTTTTATAAATGTATTTTTTTCACACCAAATACAATATCTAAACCATTCATCAAGTGGATCACAACATGAATGGACATGGTCCAAATTATAAAATAGAGCATGCAATTGGGCCGGATTATAAAAAGCTTAGAACCATAGAACCGATCCGGAACCGAACCAATTTTCACGGTCCGGTTCTAGGGTGCTAACAGTCCGATTCCGGTTCCGAAAATCCTGGAACAGTAAGAAACGGTTCGGCTCCGGTTTCACCCCAAAACCGGACCGAACCGAACCGAACCGAACCGTGTGCACCCTTGGTGACTAATCTTCGGTGAGTTCCACAATTTAGTCGGTTTTAGGTTTATATAACATATGACAAGGATACAATATCTAAGTGCTTGTGTATCAAGCACCATATTTTAGCAGAGTATCTAATAACATAAAATAACTTGCCTAGGGAAAGGGAAAAAGAATAATGTATCCTAGCTCCCAAAAGATAACTCCCTTGCGAAAATGGTGGCCGATTTCATGTGAAAGCCTTTGCCATGAAGTTTCTGAGATGGGATACTAGGTGGAGCCTGTCATGATGTTGGCGATAAATTCACTCCATTCATCAGTTTTGAGAGCTAATTTTAGGACATGTGGAAAAAAGTGAGGTAGATCCAAAACTTTAGTGGGCCATACAAGAGGAAAAAGTGGAGATTCAATGACCACCGTTGAAACATTCATATGCCCATAAAAGGTTTGTATCAATAAAATATTTGAGTGTTTTCACTTCATCCTCATGGGATTGACCTTATAAACAGTTTTGATGGCATATAAACATTAAGGTGAAGCCTAGGAAGGTTTCAACTGTAGGCATTTCTTTCTACATTTATCCCTCTCATGTGGCCACTTAAGATTTTGATCAACTTATTTTTTTGCCATGACTTAAAGTGAGCTCTCAAAACCGATGAATTAAGTTGATTTCCCACTAGCTTCCCAATGCGGATACTTAATGCCAAAGGCTTTCAAAGGAAATTGGCGTCCCACCAAAAGAGAGAATAATGCATGGTGCGCCCCAGCCTAACCAACCATGGTGTGGCCCTGATCATAGGGCCCACCTTGATCTATGTAGTGTATATCCATTCCATCCATCCGTTTTTCCGCTCATTTTACTGTGTGCTACCCAAACTAAATAAGATCAAATCTTAAGTATACAACACCGTAGGAAAAAAGTGGTGATTGACCATTGAAAACTTTTTGTGTGCCATAAAAGTTTTGGATCAGGGTGACATTTTTTTTCCCCTTAATACAGATTTATATGAACTTATCAACAGGTTGGATGGAAAATTAAAATTATGAAAACATTATGGTGGCCCTAGAAAGTTTTTAATTGTGAACGTTCAGTCACCATGTTTTACTATGGAATGGTACACTTGAGATTACTTCATTTTTGGGATAATGTGATAAAACGAGCTGGAAAAATCAATGAACAGCATGGATATAAAATACATATATCAAGGTGACATGAAGGTCGGCCCTACGGTCAGGGCCGCACCCTGTTGGGTGAGGCCGTAGCCGAACCTAGTCGGCCTGTTGTTCTCAGTAGGACGCGGATCTTTCCCAGGGAGTTCATGCCCTGGAAACCTAAGTGGGTCCCACCTTGATGTTCGTGAGAAATCTACTCCGTATATCCGTTTTGTGAGATTATTTTAGGGCATGGGTAAAATAAAATGAGAAGGATCCACGACTCAAGTAGGCCGCACTAAAGGAAAAGTTGGCTAGAGAAATTCCTACCGTTGAAACCTCCCGGAGGTCGACAGTGACGTTTACATGCCATCCATACCGTTCATAACATGTTCCTACTGGGACGAACTGAAAACGGAAATATTATCCCGATTCAAAACTTCTGTGGCCATATGAATATTTTAATCCGTTTACGTTCAATTCTCACATTTTCGGCCCACTTGGGTATCAGATCCGGCTCATTTTTATATATACATGCCCTAAAATGAGCTAACCAAACGGTTGGACGGGGTCGATTTCTCACAAACATCAGGGTGGCCCCACCTAGGTTTCCAGCACAGGAACTTATTAAAGGCTTTCGCAGGAAATTCGTCCAGCGCTCATGGCCGTTTATCGGGACCATCCAAATGGTGAAAAAACTTAGTGATGAAGCAACCGTAACTATCCAATTGATGTTAATCAGATAAATGGTTAAAATGAAAACAGTGAGCGGTCCAAATTTCAAGCGAAATATTCCATAGTTACTATCGTTTGCTCGGTTTTTTTTTTTTTAAATGCTCTATCCACTTATTATTTACCTCCATTTACTTCGTCTATTTACCCCCATCCAAACGGCATTATAAATACTACCAGATATCCAACCTTTCATGCACCCTATCTCCCCCCACCGTCTCTCTCTCTCTCTCTCTCTCTCTCTCTCTCTCTCTCTCTCTCTCTCTCTCTCTCTCTCTCTCTCAAGATGGCTAGATTTGGTCTAGAAAGCCCTGAAATAGATCACCACGTGAAACCAGTACTCCCCACTCTGGCATCTTCCTATAATGATCGCATCCGCCCCCTACTTGATGCTGTTGATCGTCTCCGACACTTGAAGGTGATGGAAGAAGGCATCGAACTTCCAACTATAGTCGTAGTTGGAGACCAATCAAGTGGCAAATCAAGTGTACTCGAGTCACTTGCTGGTATCAGCCTTCCCCGTGGCCAAGGCATTTGTACTCGTGTCCCACTCATCATGCGGTTGCAAAACGTCCCCACCGACGAACCACAAATGCACCTGGAGTATCAAGGAAAGACAGTCCCGACATCAGAAAATCAAATCTCAGATTCTATCAGCATGGCCACTGATGAGATTGCAGGCAATGGAAAGGGCATCTCCAACACTCCTCTCACTCTTGTAGTGAAGAAGAAAGGCGTTCCTGATCTTACCATGGTCGATCTTCCTGGAATAACACGTGTTCCAGTCCATGGCCAGCCTGAGGATATCTATGAGCAGATATCCAATATCATCATGGAATACATCAAACCAAAGGAGAGCATTATTCTCAATGTTTTATCAGCAACTGTTGATTTTCCAACCTGCGAATCAATTCGTATGTCTCAACGTGTTGATAAGACTGGGGAACGAACATTGGCTGTCGTTACAAAAGCTGATAAGGCTCCTGAAGGTTTGCTAGAGAAGGTAACTGCTGATGATGTGAACATTGGCCTTGGTTATGTTTGCGTGAGGAATCGAATTGGAGATGAAACTTATGAAGAAGCAAGGATCGAGGAGGCAACATTATTCAAATCTCATCCTCTTCTCTCCAAGATTGATAAATCGATTGTTGGCATACCAGTTCTAGCTCAGAAGCTGGTGCAGATTCAAGCAAATAGCCTATCCCAATGCTTGCCAGACATCGTTAAGAAAATCAATGACAAGCTCAACAAGAATGTCACTGATTTGAATAACATGCCGCAGAATCTTACAAATGTTGCTGATGCAACGCAAGCTTTCATGCGAGTTGTTGGTGCTGCGAAAGAATCGCTTAAGAAGGTGCTTTTACGTGGTGAATTTGAAGATTTCCCAGATGATGCGAAAATGCATTGCACTGCTCGGATGGCGGAAATGCTGGATGGGTTCTATAAAGACTTACAATCTAAGTCTTCTGATAATGATTCAACATCATCCTGTGCTTTCTTAATGGTGGAAATTGGGGTTTTGGAGGAGTCAAATGGATTGGGCTTCCTAATTTCCTTCAGCGGACGGCTTTCGTCGCATTATTGCAACGGAAGGTGAATCGAATTGCGCTCGCTCCGTTGGATTTTATTCAAAGCGTTTTAACCTACATCGAGGAAGTTGTCATTCGCATCGTTTCAGAGCACTCCGAGGAGTACCTGCAGCTGCAGGCAATGACCAAAAGGGCAGTCCATAATCTAATTGACAAGATGAGGGATAGGTCAGTTAAGCATGTTAAGGAGATTATTGAAATGGAGAAGATTGCTGATTACACCTCGAACTCTGATTATGTGAAGACATGGAGCAGTTTGATGGAGAATCGAAAGACATTTATTGAGGTAATACAGGACCGTTATATGGGGACAAAAATCATGTTTCAGGGCTTCGGTGAAGTTGAGGTTGGCCATTTGAGGCAACACTCACTGTCGATGCTTGAGCAAGCATTCGACATGAAAATGAGATTGACTGCATATTGGAGGATTGTGTTGCTGAGGTTGGTTGACAGTTTGGCTCTTCATCTTCTCTTTAGTGTTAAGAAATTGGTTGAAAGGGAAATGGAAGAGGAGATTGTTAAGGAATTGATGGGGTCACACTCTGGTGGGATCGAAAGGCTATTGGAAGAATCGCCTTCTACTACTCAGAAACGTGAGCGGCTGAACAAGAGCATTAAGTTGCTTAGGGATTCAAAGGATGTTGTTGCCAAGATAATGGACCGCATTTCTGCCGGTCACGTCTCAGACTAGGGTTTCATTTTGCTAGTTTTGATTTGCTTCTTTGTTATGGTTTTATCTTTCTTGTTTTGTTTTGCTCCTTTCCATGGCATGCTGGCCATGTGAACTTCGTTTATTATAGCATGTAATGCCTTTTGGTTTTGGTAATACGAAGTTAGTACGTTTCTTACAATACTGTGTTGGATTCTCTTTTCCCTCGTTAACTATTAATCGTTGATAAGGGTCGAATATTGCATATCAGACCCCAGCTATTGCCTGATTTTGTGTACATGATAATGCTTAACGTCATATTTTAATTGTGTTTTTGTTGCAAGATGTAATAAGGAGCGTTGATTGAAAAAGAGTATTAAAAGCGTGAATTTGACGCTCCAAAGTCACCAGAGCAAGGGACAGATTCTAGAGGACCAATATTAAAGAATTTACACGCTAGGGATCCGAGGAAATCAAGCCGTTCACGTTAAAGAGGCCCGAAACTGGTGAAGAATGCAAGATCACAGGGTTCCCGCCATACGATTGGTTCGAAACTTCATATATGGTTTGGGGACCATAAATAAACCGCACATATTAAATTTCAACCATTGATCAATTCGAGAAGTGGGCCAATAAATAAATCAACCCATTAATCTCCAATTTTAGGCCCACCTACAATCTGGATATGCTTTGAAATTGGCCTCAATGGTTTAAATAAGATGAGAAACAGGATGGACGGATTGGATTTCTGAAGAACATCACAGTAGATTCCATATGTACAACGTGTGTACATAATGTACACACGCCCGCGCGTGCACGGGACCTACCAAGTTAGTCAAAGTTGGTTTGACCGACCGTCTTCAGTAAAAAAGGAAATTGACCGTACTCGCCTCGAAGTTTGAGCAAATTACCTCGATCGCTAGACACTCCATATATTCCCTAAAGCGCCTTTGACCGCTTTTGGATTTGTTTCGGGACGAAAATGCCCCTGATCTTAGTTCAGCAGTTGCACGATTTCCTAGGAACTAAGAAGTTACGTAGTATTTAATGCTAGTAAAGTGAAGTGTATGGAACCCTTTTTGCGCGTGGGAAAGGACTAAATTCGTGGGGCCCATATTGATGTATGTGTATAATCCATGTCGTCCATCCTTTTTACCGTGTCATTTTAGGGCTAGGACCAAAATATCAGCCTGATTCAGAGCTCGCGTGGGTTACATAAGAGAAAATAATGGTGACAATAAAACCCACTGTTGAAACTTTCCAGGCTCATCGTGATGTTTGTTAGAAGTGGACAATGCCCAAGTCAGGACTTTTTGGGCCCACGATGAGATGGCTGACAGTGTGGATGGAACGGATCTCCCCATTGATGGCCTCATGCTATTGTACCAATGGCTAACCTTTCATTTGGCAGTAAAGGAAGTGAACATGTAACTACGACCCATGACAACCACGACCCATAACACATGAAAACTACGACCCTTACTACATTACAATCATGACCGTTGCCACATTACAACCACGACCCATGTTATATGGGTCTTGGTTAGCATGTTATATGGGTCTCAGTTGTAGGAGTCTTGGTTAGAATATTATATGGGTCGTGGTTAGCATGTTACATGGGTCGTGGTTAGAATGTTATATGGGTCTTGATTAACATGTTGTATGGGTCTTGATTGGCATGTTATATGGGTCTTAGTTAGCATGTTGTTTGGGTTTTGGTGAGCATGTTGCATGGGTCTTGATTAACATGTTGCATGGGTCTTGGTTAGCATGTTGTAGCATGTTGTATGGGTCTTGGTTAGCATATTGGTTAACATGTTGTCTGGGTCTAGGTTAGCATGTTGTATAGGTCTTGCTTAGCATGTTATACGGGTCTTGATTAGCATGTTGTATGGGTCTTGGTTAACATGTAGTATGGATCTTGGTTAGAATGTTGTATGGGTCTTGATTAGTATGTTGTATGAGTCTTGGTTAACATGTTATATGGGTCTTGGTTAGCATGTTGTTTCGGTCTTGATTAGCAAGTTATGTGGGTTGTGGTTAGCATGTTGTTTGGGTCTTGGTGAGCATGTTGTATGGGTCTTGGTTAGCATGTTGTTTCGGTCTTGATTAGCATGTTATGTGGGTTGTGGTTAGCATGTTGTTTGGGTTTTGGTGAGCATGTTGTATGGGTCTGGGTTAGCATGTTGTATGGGTCTTGGTGAGCATGTTGTATGGGTCTGGGTTAGCATGTTGTATGGGTCTTGGTTAGCATGTTGTATGGGTCTTGGTTATCATGTTGTATGGGTCTTGGTTAGCATGTTGGTTAGCATGCTAATCATGACCCAAGATCCATACAACATGACGGGACTTTTTGGTTAGCAGGGCACAAATATTAGTCTGATCCAGTGCTTGTGCGGTTCACAAAATATAAATTTTTGTGATTGTCGAAACTTTCCATGCTCACTGTGATGTTTGTTAGAAGTGGACATTGCCCAAGGCAGGACTTTTTGGGCCCACGGCAAGTTGGTCGACAAGGCGGATGGATCAGATCACCCTATTGTGAGCCATAAGCTATGGTACTAATGGTTTAGTAGAAGAGGAAGTGAACACGTTGCAAACCATAATCCATGCAACATGACGACCATGACCCATGCAACATGACAACTACGACCCATGCAAACCACGACGTAAATGGTCCCAAAATGGGATGATCCGATCCATATACATTGTCGGCCAGCTCGTCATGGCCCAAAAAATCCTAAAATGGATAGTGTCCACTTCTAACAAGCATCAAGGTGAACATGAAAAGTTTCGACAATCACCATGGTTTTCCATTTTGTGGCCCATAGGAGCGGTGGATCAGGCTGATATTTGTGCCCTACCCCTAAAATGACACTGCAAAAAGGATGGGCGGCATGGATTATACACATACATCAATGTGGGCCCATTTGGGTCGTGGTTTGCATGGGTCATATTTTCATATGCATGGATCGTGGTTGTCATGTTTCATGGATCGTGGTTTGTAACGTGTTCACTTCCTCTTCTACTAAACCATTGGTACCATAGCTTATGGCCCACAATGGGGTGATCTGATCCATCCACCTTGTCGGCCAGCTTGCCATGGGCCCAAAAAGTCCTGACTTAGGTAGTGTCCACTTCTAACAAACATCACAGTGAGCGTAGAAAGTTTCAACAGTCATTAATATTTTCAATTTTGTGGCCCACACGAGCGCTGGATCAGGCTAATATTTGTGCCCTGCCCATAAAATGACATGGAAAAAAGGATGGGTGGCATAAATTATATACATACAACCACGACCCATATAACTTCATTACCACGACCCATATATATGATAACCACGACACATATAACTTCACAACCACGACCCATATAATATGACAACCTCGACCCTTGCCGTACATGACACCATGATCCATATAAAAGGTCGTGGTTCACATGCACGATGGATCGTGGTTTTCATCCACAAAGGGTCGTAGTTGATATTTGACCCTACCCCTAAAATGACACAACAAAAGGATGGGCGGCATGGATTATTCACTTAAATAAATGTGCGCCCATTTAGGTTGCGGTTTTGCATGGGTCGTAGTTTCCATGTTATATAGGTCGTGGTTGTCATGTTGAATGGATCGTGGTTTTCAACGTGTTCACTTCCTTTTCTACCAAACCATTGGTACTGTAGTTTAAGGTCCACAATGGGGCGATCCGATCCATCCACCTTGTTGGCCAGCTCACCGTGCGCCCAAAATATCCTTTCTTTTCTACCAAACCATTGGTACCATAGCTTAAGCCCCACCGTAACGACCTGAAAATCGAGGGTCGAGTAGTAACTCAACTCTCGAGTTTCCAGAACATCACTTATGCAACATAGATAATGATGATTAAATGTTTGTCTGCATTAATGTAGTGAACATGAGTGAGATTAAGCCAAAACAGTATATCATACTCTAGAGACAGTTAAATTGCAAGCGGAAGACTGTGATAGATATGTAAAATATATAAAATGTGGTGAGTCTCCAGAGTGTGATAACATTACCAGGTTAAATAATTGCAAGTATAGCTCCAAAATATACCAAATGTGTAAGTGTAATGGCTTCTATCCCAAGTACCATATCCCCGTCAATACAATACCAGGTCTTCATAAACCTGTTAGAGAGCTACATGTAGGAGAGCTCCTCCTCAACATCATAGTAGTCCGACTCTACTTCATAAGCATCACCATCACCTGAAACTCAACAAATCTGGTTGGTGTGTACAACACCGTCCCGTAACGTGGGAGTGAGTAGCTAACTCAGTGGAACAATAAAGCATATGTTAACATGTTATCGACTCAGTCAAGCAGTAATGATAAAGTAGTAAAGTCAAACATTCCTAACTACTCTTATTAATGCAAGTATGAATGTAGTCATGATGGATGCCCTCACTGACATACTCCCTCATGCGACACCCTCTTCGTTCGCGGCATGCTTTCATCCCTCAGTGCTCCACATCTTCCAGGCACATGCAATGCATGATGAGCATGATTACCGAGTTTTTTTTATTAGTCCATTTCAAACAGCAGGATTGGGAAACTGAGGTACCTCCCTTGTATCATTCCCAAACATGATCCATTCTAGGGTCGTCAGTCCTAGTTAATCTCAGACGATGGTGTGTTTTCTAAGTCACTGCAAAGGCTGTCAGGGCTGTTACACGGAATCGTTGCACCACTCCCCCATCACCTTTTTAACGATTCATCACTATACAGATACAGGCCTAGTTCATACTCTATACACTGCGGCAAAACTCATCGTCTCACCGCAATTCAGAGTACGCTCGAGGTTACTAAAAAGGGCTGCCGGGGCTGTTACACGGAATCGTTGCACCACTCCCCCATCACCTTATCAATGTAGGCCGACAGCACGAATATAGTGTCCCATAACACCATAATCGGCTCACGAGTCTGGTTGCTCACTGTTCACTACGGGAGGCACGTGGCCCCAGCGTAGGCCGACAGCTCGACCACGGTGTCCCATACCACCATGCCCATCTCATGAGTCTTAGCGGATCGAGGTACCATGGTTAAAGGGATTTCACTGGTAAGTTTGGTACCCTAGGTTCAAGCAGTGGTGACCAAACATGGTGAACATACATTAGACAGATCGGGTTACTTGATGAGCTCGGCTAGCTCGAGCGCACAACAAGTTGAACGATATGAAGCGCATAAGCACTTCGTGTGGCTAACCACTATCGCCAACCGAAGTACGACTCGGGTTCGTCGAACACATCTCACGTGGCAAATGAATCTCAGCCACGAATTCAATCTCGTTACCGATTGCCTGGACTATAATCATAGCCCCAAACACAATCAATTACAAAACAGTTAAAGCAGTAATGGATCAAGATTTCAAATCATACAATCAAAGTCTGATATTATCCGTTTAGGGCTGCCAGGGCTGTTGCACGGAATCGTTACACCACTCCCCCATCACCCATGATGGATTGTATAACGTAAATATGAATTTAAACATATGCATTACATAGATAAAATCATAAAAGCAGTTGAGCATGTTATGAAGCACAACACAAGCATGAGTTTGTACATATTCAATACCTAATCACACAACTATCCAAGGAAATCATACACATAGTTGAAAGAGTTGAGAATCATATCTCAACACCCTTATACATTACAATTTACTAACTACTACTCATTCAAACTTTGTAACAAACACTTAGACTACATACACCAACATACATGACATATGTTGATCACATAGGTATAAGGCTAAATCCTTTCACTAGGGAGTTACCCCAATCATAACACACATACACCCATGATAGATAGTCACGGCAAGTAGGAATCCAAGTTCCATATTCATTCAGTCATTTCCACAAACACTTGGGCCACACATTTTAGCATATATAGTGTATATTGGCCGTGGCGTGATTTAGGGAAAATCCTTTCGTCAAAGGGGTATCACCAATATAACAATCATGAATCCATGACAATTAGTCATGGCAAGCACGAATGAGAATTCTGTACTCATTCAGTGATTTTCACAAACACTTAGAATACACTATTATAACATACATGATGTGTGTTAGTAAAACATGTATTAGGGCTAACCTTTCGCCAAGCAAGTATTTTATCCATATATAGTATATTCATACAGCAAATAATCATGACAAACACATCTCCAAGATTTAAACGTATACGGTACTTTCTAGAATACACAATTTCAACATACATAGTGTATATGAGCAAAACATGTATAGGGCGAGTCCTTTTGCCAAACAAGTAATTTATCCACATATAATATATTCATACAACAATTAATCATGTCAAACACATTTCCAAAATTTATACGTATACGGTACTTTCTACCAATACCTAGAGTATGTAGAATTCCATATTTTTCATCTTTAATTGAAACGGAAAACAGACAACACTTTGTACATGTGCAATTGCATGCAGATCATGAATCTATCATTATCTGACATTGAAAGCATTGAAAACCATAACCTATACACCTAAAGTCTGCACCTTTTGTCGTAGAATCGTAATGGATCCGATAGGTTTGCTAAGCTTCCGTATTCGGCAGTTTGGCAACCTATAGAACGAAATAGGTTAGCTATTTCATAACCTACAACTATCAAAACTCTAAAACAGATTAGGGTTAGGGTTTCTTACCTATAAATGGAGCCGGAATTGCCGGGAAAGAGATAAGAACGGAGTGATGGAGCATGGATAGCAGCAGGGAAAAGTGGCAGGGGAATCTCCCACAACTCCCACACTTTCTCTCTCTTTTCTCTCTTCTCTCTCTAGGGTTTCTCTCAAATTCACATGGCTGCAATGAGAGAGGGTTTAAGGTCCTTATATAGCCTAAAAACTCACTGAAATAGACTCCAGGTCAAAGTATACTTAGATTATAACCAAATCGGGGCAATTTCAGCTCAACGGAGGACTTCTGGCAGGCCTCCTTGAGCCAAAGGTCGGACTTAAGCTCACAAACTATGGATCTAGGTTCTATTAAGTTTTCGTTTTGGTCGGGATTCCAGATCACGCATGGTGGACCAGTTTCAGTTCAACGGTCAGCAGATCTCGATCGAAGATTCCGAGTACATGTAAATGTGTATGAAATTTCTCCTGATCCGAGGGTGTAATTTGGTCTGATTCTGACGGTCTGGTTGCTTAAAACTGATCTGCAAGCGAGATGTGCCAGATTACTATTCAAGATATTTTATTTTGAATTAATTTCACATTTCTCACACTCTTCACTCCGAGCTCAAGCGAATACCGCTGAGACACTATCTGGATTTGATTTCCGAGATGGTTGTCAAGCCCAGCAAGGCGGTCCTAATTCCTTAACTTGGTATTATTCGGACTTCCAACGTGCGGTCCAGATCTAATACGAAGTTTGGAGATGCTCCCGAGAGCAGCCGGGTAATGAGATTGATCCTAGATTTTAGGGTAACCTAGCGTCAATGATTCTACAAGTTTTGGGTCTTGCAGATCGTATTTAAAGTGATTGGTACTAATTTCATGGGTACTCTAATTTCACACTAGCTAATTCTCGCCTAATTTCTAAAGGATTTAGTCCTGGGTGATTTCGGTTTGAGGTGATACCTGAGCCTTTGTAGTTTGTATATAAAGTGATCCAAGTTATACTACTTAGTTAGTTTAAGATAGTGTTTAGGATGAAAGTACTTAGAAAAATTGAAAGATCAAGGTGGTGAAGGGTGGGATTTGTGAAGAAAATGGTTTGAAAAGGGATTTGAGGCTTTAATTGAGTGTTTGAGAAGTTAAACCTGTGTTAGGATTGACCCATCGCCTAAGGACGTCTAATTCCAGGTTGGAAAAAATCCGGGCTGTTACACCCACCATTATCTTCTATTTTATGGCCCACACGAGCATCGAAGCAAACTCATATTTAGGCCCTACCCCTAAAATGACACAATAAAAGGATGGGCGACATAGATCATACACACATATCAATGTGCGCCCATTTAGGTCGTGGTTTGCATGAGTCGTAGTTGTCATGTTGTATGGGTCTTGGTTAGCATGTTGTATGGGTCGTAGTTGTCATGTTGTATGGATCTTGGGTCTTGATTAGCATGTTGTCTGGGTCTTGGTTAGCATGTTATATGGGTCTTGATTAACATGTTGTTTGGGTCTTGGTTAGCATGTTGTATGGGTCGTGGTTGTCATGTTGTATGGGTCTTGGTTAGCATGTTGTATGGGTCTTGATTAGTATGTTGTATGGGCCCTAACCCATCAAGGCCCATACAAGATGTCAATCAAGATCCATACAACATGTTAACCAAGACCCATACAATATGCTAACCACAACTTACATAACATGCTAATCAAGACCCGAACAACATGCTAACAAAAACCCATATAACATGCTAACCAAGACCCATACAACATACTAACCACAACCCATACAACATACTAACCAAGACCCATACAATATGCTAACCAAGACCCATACAACATGCTAACCAACATGCTAATCAACACCCATACAAGATACTAACCAAGACCCAAATAACATGCTAATCAAGACCCATACAACATGTTAACAAAGATTCATACAACATGCTAACGAAAACCCATACAACATGCTAATCAAGACCTAAACAACATGCTAACCACAACCCACATCACATGCTAATCAAGACCCATACAACATGCTAACCAAGACCCATATAGCATGCTAACCAAGACCCATTCATCATACTAATTAAGACCCCATACAACATACTAACCAAGACCCATACAACATGCTAACCAATATCCATATAACATGACAACCACGACCCATACAACATGATAACCAAGATCCATACAACATGTTAACCAAGACCCATACAACATGCTAATCAAGACCCATATAACATGTTAAGCAAGATCCATACAACATGCTAACCAAGACCTAGACAACGTGCTAACTAACATGCTAATCAAGACATATACAACATGTTAACCAAGACCCATACAACATGCTAACCAAGATCCATACAACATGTTAATCAAGACCCATGCAACATGCTCACCAAGACCCAAACAACATGCTAACCAAGACCCTTATAACATTCTAACCACGACCCATATAACATGCTAACCACGACCCCTACAACTGAGACCCATATAACATGCTAACCAAGACCCATATAATATGCCAATCATGATCCATATAACATGCTAACCACGACCCATATAACATGCTAACCAAGACCCCTACAACTGAGACCCATATAACATGCTAACCAAGACCCATATAACATGCTAACCAAGACCCATATAACCAAGACCCATACATGAGCTTTTGGGATCCATTATGTTGTATATATAAAACACACTCCATCCATCAAGTGAAATCCATTATTTGGATTATGCATGCAGAAGTTAAACTTGATTAATAACTCATATGATCCCCTATTTATGGGAGTAGTGTAAATTTTATCCTAGCAGCACTAAGTTGGCATGATGTGGCCCACCTAGGCATTGTATCACATTGATTTTTGTATCATCTCCTCGTCCATGTGATTTACACTTGATTAATTGTTTTGATGAAAGATACACACCATGGCAGCCCAACAACCAACCTTGTTGGCATCCCTTCCCAATTATTCTACACGGTGTGTGGCATGTTTGAGTTATGGATGTAGGTGATTTGTAGAAAAAGAAAACAAAAAAAAAAAAAACTCATTATGATAGGAAGCTAAGTGGGCCTACCATGCATGATGTTTGTCACAAATTCACTGAAATGGCCAAGCTATATGTCCTAGAGGGGGGGTGAATAGGACAATGCCAAATAAAAACTTATAATAGCGGAATTAAACAAAGTATGATAGCCAATGAACTAATTAAATAAATTGCAATGCAGAAATGAAATGCAACCTCAAACTACTGAATTTGAGAGGTTGATACAAACGTTGTTCTAAGGACAACCTTTCACCAAAACCAAATGTTTATGGTAGGACAACCTTTTGTCTAGAAATGTCTTTGTATCAATTTCTTAAATCAAAGAGGAATAAAGAAATAAATACAAACTGCACTGAATAAATTGAATTTACAAATGTCTTGTTCTAGGGACAGCCATACACCATAAAAATGGCAGGGCAACCTTGCTGGAACAATTTTGGAATTTAAAGCTTGAATCAATAAAGGGAATTGATGGAAATAAATTGCAGAAATAAATCACTAAATTATTACAACATTCCCACACTTGCTTGAAATTTCAAACTGTTACAACATTCACATCCACAAGGAAAATAGAACTGAATGATAAAAGATAAGGAATTAAATAACCATTCAATCCACAAGACAAGAAGTTATAGTGGTTCGCCTGTGTGTTCACCAACTGTTCTAAAACAGCCACACAGAATGCTACTCCACTCCTAATATCCTCACACAGGGGATATTAGCGTTCTCTAATAAAACTGGTTTTTACAGGTTCACCAAAAACCTTCACAATGTGTCTTTATCACTTGGGCTTACACAATTCAAGAAACCCCACAATCTAAGTTTTCTGGCTCTCCTCAGATAACCATACACATAGAGATTTTTCTGGCAAATCTCATACAAAACCAAAATAGAAATTACAGGAATTGTAAAATACCTGGATCTTATCCTTTGCAGTAGCCCGGAAGAACCGATCGGAGTAGAGATTCAATAATGATAGTTCAATGTCCAATACTCACTTTATCGAGGTTCTAAGTTCTAATTGATTTTAAATGAAATCACAAAGGGCTAGCTCTATTTGATTTTAATTCCAAGAAGAAGGAATACACGATTTTCCCTTTTCAAATACGATTGGAATTTAGAATAAAATCAAATGCAAAAAGCTAACAAAAGGAATTAGAATGAAGCGCAAATTAGCTTAAAAATAAACACGACTTATCTCAGAATATACTTGCTTTGATAGATTTTTCGATGATTAAACTCTGAAATTCGTGTGCTATTTATAGCTGCATAAATTCGTCTTCGACTGGTCTAGGAGTTCCCACGACTGGTCTTAGGAGAAACAGATTTTTGAATTTCTGCGCGCAATCAGGAAAACCGATGTTCGACCGGTCGTAGGCAGTCCACGACTGGTCGAAGGTCGTCCACGACCGGTCGAGACCCTTCTCGACTGGTCGAGCGACAGTGAATTTAGTCGCTGGAGTTTGAATCGAGGCTCCACGACTGGTCGAGGTTCGAGTCGAGGACATCCCACGACCAGTCGAGCAGACTCCAAGACTGGTCGTGAGCGAACCAGAAAATCCGATAAAATTGAACAAATCCAAGACTGGCCTAGGAAATTCTTAGACAGGTCGAGCCAGTGCTAGGACTGGTCGAACCAGAACCAGGACTAGTCTAAGAGCAGATCAAAAACATGTTTAAAAACAGTTGTATAATGTATCCAAAATGACCTACCCTAAGGTCAATGACTATGGTCTATCAAACCTGAATAATGAAGTATGGACATTGAACTCTACTTCGTTCAACGAATGATAAATCTTTTAGTACTTGAAGCCTGAAGTACGAGTTGTCCAAAGACTTGACACCAACATTTATCTTGAGTTTGCTTTTGAGCTTCACACCTTTAAACACTGCTTGTATCTTGAACTTGAATAACCTTTGCTTGAATCAAGAATACTGTCTTCTTTATATCTTCAAAATGTACCTTGAAGCCGCTTGAAGAGTCCATAAGTTGATATGGTGTCTTAAACATAGAACACACCCAAGACAAGGTTTTAACACACAAAATTTGACAACCAAAGAGGTATCATATAATAGCACTAACATTCACCCCGTCATCCATTTTGTCAAATGATGTTAGGGCGTGCCCAAAAAAATGAGGCAAATTCAAAACTCAAGTGGACCCAACAACAGTAAAACAAAATTGGTTGGGAAAATGCCTATGGTTGAAAGCTCCTTAAGTCCACCATAATGTTTAAATGCCATCCATACTGTTCATTAGGTCATTGCTATTCAATAGGTCTTGGTTATATGGGTCTTGGTTAGCATGTTATATGGGTCTCAGTTGTATGGGTTTTGAATAACATGTTATATGGGTCTTGGTTAGCATGTTACATGGGTCTCAGTTTTGGGGGTCTTGGTTAGCATGTTATATGTGTCTTGGTTGTATGGGTCTCAGTTGCAACCCATTTGGGTCGTGGTTTATATGGGTCTTAGTTCTCATGTTATATGGGTCTTGGTTAGCATGTTATATGGGTCTCAGTTGTATGGGTCTTGGTTAGCATGTTATATGGGTCGTGGTTAGCATGTTATATGGGTCGTGGTTAACATGTTATATGGGTCGTGGTTGTGAAGTTATACGGGTTGTGGTTGTCATGTTATATGGGTCGTATATGCCAAGTTATATGGGTCGTGGTTGTCATGTTATATGGGTCGTGATTGTCATGGGTCATATTTGTCATATTATATGGGTCGTGATTGTCATGGGTCGTATTTGTCATGTTATATGGGTCGTGGCTGTCAGGATTTTGTGGGCCCACGGCGAGCTGGCCAGCAGGTTGGATGGATCAGATCACCTTATTGTGGTACTAATGGTTTAGTATAAAAGGAAGTGAACACGTTTGAAAACCACGACCCATATAACATGGCAACTACGACCCATGCAAACCACGACCCAAATGGGCACATATTGATGTATGTGAATAATCCATGCCACCCATCATTTTTGTTGTGTCATTTTAGGAGTAGGGTTAAATATTAACCACGACCGTTTGTGGATGAAAACCACGATTCATTGTGCATGTGACCACGACCTTTTATATGGATCGTAGTTGTCATGTAGCAGGGGTCGAGGTTGTCATATTATATGGGTCGTGGTTGTATGAGAATGATTCATGCCACCCATCCATTTTATAATGTTATTTTAGGGGTAGGACACAAATATCAGCTTGATCCAGCGATCGTGTGGGCCACAAAATAGAAAATATTTTTGATTATTTAAACTTTCCAGGCTCATTGTGATGTTCGTTAGAAGTGGACACTGCCCTAGTCAGGACTTTTTGGGTCCTAGTTGTTAAGTGCATGGATAGTAGTTGTCATGTTGCACGGATCGTGGTTTGCAACGTGTTCACTTCCTCTTCGACCAAACTATTGGTACCATAGCTTATGACCCACAATGGAGTAATCTAATCCATCTACCTTGTCGGCCAACTTGTCGTGGGCTCAAAAAGTCCTGACTTGGGCAGTGTCCACTTCTAACAAACATCATAGTGAGCATGAAAAGTTTAAACAATCACCAATATTGTCTATTTTGTGGCCCACACAGGCGCGAGATCAACCTGATGTTTGTGCCCTACCCTAAAATGACACTGCAAAAAGGATGGGTGGCATGGATTATACACATACATCAATGTTGGCCCATTTGGGTCGTGGTTTGCATGGGTCGTAGTTGTCAAGTGCATGGATCGTGGTTTTCATATTGGATGAATCGTGGTTTGCAACGTGTTACCAAACTATTGGTACCATAGCTTATGGCCCAAAATGGGGTGATCTGATCCATCCACCTTGTCGGCCAACTTGTTGTGGGCCCAAAAAGTCCTGTCTTGGGCGATGTCCACTTCTAAAAAACATCACAATGAATGTGGAAATTTTCAACAGTCACCAATATTTTCTATTTTGTGGCCCACACGAGAGCTGGATCAGGCTGATATTTGTGCCCTGCCCATAAAATGACACGACAAAAAGGATGGGTGACATAGATTATACACATACATCAATGTGGGCTCATTTGGGTTGTGGTTTGCATGGGTCGTAGTTGTCACGTGCATGGATCATGGTTGTCATGTTGGATGGATCATGGTTTGCAATGTGTTCACTTCCTCTTCTAGTAAACCTTTGGTACCATGGCTTATGGCCCACAATGGAGTAATCTAAGCCATCCACTTTGTCGGCCAGCTTATTGTGGGCCCAAAAAGTCCTGACTTGGGCAGTGTCCTCTTCTAACAAACATTAAAGTGAGCCTGGAAAGTTTGCAAAATGGATGGGCGGCATGGGTTACTCTCATACAACCACGACCCATATAACTTCACAATCACGACCCATATAATATGACAACCTCGACCCTTGCTATATTACAACCACGATTTATATAAAGGGTCGTGGTTCACATGCATAATGGATTATGGTTTTCATCCACAAAGGATCGTTGTTGATATTTGACCCTACTCCTAAAATGGCACAACAAAAAAGATGGGCGGCATGGATTATTCACATACATCAGTATGCGCCCATTTGGGTCATGGTTTGCATGGGTCGTAGTTTCCTTGTTACATGGGTCGTGGTTGTCATGTTGAATGGATCGTGGTTTTCAACGTGTTCACTTCATTTTCTACCAAACCATTGGTACTATAGCTTAAGGTCCACAATGAGGTGATCCGATCCATATAACAAGCTAACCGACACCCATACAACTGAGACCAATATAACATGCTAACCAAGACCCATATAATATGCTAACCAAGACCCATACAACTGAGACCCATATAAGATGCTAACCAAGACCCATACAACTAAGACCTATATAACATGCTAACCAAAACCCATACAACATGACAACCACGACCCATATAACATGCTAACCAAGACCCACATAACATGCTAACTAAAACCCCTACAACTGAGACCTATATAACATGCTAACCAAGACCCATATAACATGACAACCACGACCCATATATCATGCTAACCAAGACCCATAAAACATGCTAACTAAGACCCAGAAACATGACAATCAAGACCCATACAACATGACGACCAAGACCCTTACAACATGCTAACCAAGACCCATACAACATGACAACCAAGACCCTTACAACATGCTAACCAAGACCCATATAACATGCTAACAAAGGACCCATACAAGATGACAACCATGACCCATACAACATGCTAAACAAGACCCATATACATGCTAACCAAGACCCATACAACATGATAACCACAACCTATACAACATGCTAACCAAGACCCATACAACATGACAACTAAAACCCATACAACATGCTAACCAAGACTCATATGATATGCTAACCAAGACCCATACAACATACTAACCAATACCCATACAACATGACAACCACGACCCATATAACATGCTAACCAAGACCCATATAATATGACAACCACGACCCATACAACATGACAACCAAGACCCATACAACATGCTAACCAAGACCCATACAACATGACAACCACGACCCATACAACATGACAACCAAGACTCATACAACATGTTAACCAAGACCCATACAACATGACAACCACGACCCATAGAACATGACAACCAAGACCCATACAACATGAAAACCACGACTCATACAACATGACAACCAAGACCCATATAACATGCTATCCAAGACCCGTACAACATGACAACCACGACCCATACAACATGCTAACCAAGACCCATACAACATGACAACCAAGACCCATATAACATGCTAACTAAGACCCATACAACATGACAACCACGACCCATATAACATGCTAACCAAGACCCATATAACATGACAACCAAGACCCATACAACATGACAACAAAGACTCATATAACATGCTAACCAAGACCCATAGAACATGCTAACCAAGACCCATACAACATGACAACCACGACCCATATAACATGCTAACCAAGACCCATATAACATGACAACCACGACCCATATATCATGCTAACCAAGACCCATACAACATGCTAACCAAGACCAATACAACATGACAACAAGACCCATACAACATGCTAACCAAGACCCATATAACACGGGTCGTGGTTGTAATGTGGCAACGGTCGTGATTGTAATGTAGTAAGGGTCGTAGTTCTCATGTTATATGGGTCGTGGTTGTCATAGGTCGTAGTTATAATGTTATATGGGTTGTGGTTCCCATGTTATATGGGTCACGGTTGTTACATGTTCACTTCATTTACTGTCAAATGAAAGGATAGCCATTGGTACAATAGCCTAAGGCCAACAATGGGGAGATCCGTTCCATCCACCTTGTCGGCTAGCTCGGCGTGGGCTCAAAAAGTCCTAACTTGGGTAATGTCCAATTCTAACGAACATCACGGTGAGCCTGAAAAGTTTCGACAGTGGGTTCTATTGTCACCCTTATTTTCTATTATGTGACCCACGCGAGCACTGAATCAGGCTGATATTTGGGCCCTAGCCCTAAAATGACACGGTAAAAGGGATGGATGACATAGATTATACACATAAATGTGGCAACGGTTGTGATTGTAATGTAGTAAGGGTCGTAGTTCTCATGTTATATGGGTCGTGGTTGTCATGGGTCGTATTTATAATGTTATATGGGTCGTGGTTTCCATGTTATATGGGTCACAGTTATTACATGTTCACTTTCTTTACTGCCAAATGAAAGGATAGCCATTGGTACAATAGCCTGAGTCTAACAATGGGGAGATCCGTTCCGTCCACCCATCGGTCAGCTCGACGTGGGCCCAAAAAGTCCTGACTTGGGCAATATCCAATTCTAACAAACATCACGGTGAGCCTGGAAAGTTTTAACAGTGGGTTCTATTGTCACCATTATTTTCTATTATGTGACCCACGCGAGCTCTGAATCATGATGATAATTAAGCCCTAGCCCTAAAATGACACGGTAAAAAGGATGGACGACATGGATTATACACATACATCAATATGGGCCCCACAAGTTTACTCCTTTCCCACGTGCAAAAAGGATTCCGTACACATCACTTTACTAGCATTAAATACCAGGTAGGTTCTTAGTCCCCAGAAAACTGTGCAACTACTGAACGAAGATCATGGGTATTTTCATTCGAAACAATCTCCAAAAGCTGTTAAAAGGCTATTTGGAGAATATATGGAGTGTCATGGCGATCGAGGTAATTGACCCAAACTTCGGGGCGAGTACGGGCAATTTCCCATAAAAAAATGGAAATTTCCATTTTCTCAACAGCGTTAACGCCGTCCGGGATCAGATGCAGTTGTGGACCCCACCCATTATCCAAACGTGTGATCCAGACCGTCCATTCGTTCCTTGGGGCATTCATAATCTATGCCTAGGTGATGAAATTTAAATAGGACAGCTCGATCGATCTTTAAGCGTTCAAAAGCAGAATGGACGGTAGGTTTAAAATCAGGTGGACCGCATCAATGGATATTCAAAACTGATCATGTCCGAACAGTTTTTTGAGAGGAATCTAATGTACGGCTTGGGCCCCACCATCACCGCAGTGTTGTACTTGCGATTTCCTGTTTTCACATCCAGAAATCGAGTGACTTTTGGGGCAGTTGCACAATCAAAACGTTGATCAGATGGCTGATCCAAGCCGTCCCTCATGTGGGCCATCGAAAATAGTCCCAGGGGACGTTGAAGTGACGGACAACAGGCAAGGAACAAGGGACTTTTGAAGTCCCAAACGTGGCTGTAAAAAGGCTTTCGTTGCACAAAACAGAGACCGACTGCTGTGCATAAATAACTATTCGACCGCCTGCTTCTTGCGTAGATTTTCATTGTCATAACCCAGCCGACCTCCCTGCCTATAAGAAGAGAGAGATCTCAGCTAGAGGGGGGGCCAGAGCTTGGAGAAGAGAGTTTGGAGCAGATCCAGAGATGAGAAAGAAGGGAGAGAAGAATGTCTTCTTTTATCATATTTTACTTTTCCTTCTTTCTATTTGAGTTTATGGATTGTTAATTTTTTTAGCTAGGGCTGAGATGAAGCCCCTAAATTGAATGATTCTTGTTTGTTGATTTCATCTGAATTTAATTGATTTGTTTCTTACTCTAGTGTGCTTAATTGAAAATTCCATACTTCTCCATTCCATGAGCTTAACCAAAGTCTAGACGTGGATGTTGTTTGGGATCTTATTCTAGATGCTTGTGTCTGACCATGAACAGGTTTCCTATAGAGAAAGAAATAGGAATATACATCTTTTCATGCCTGACTATAGATGAAAATATGTAATCCTTATCCTTTAAGGGAATATACATTCTGTGTGCCTGACCAAGGACATAGAGTGTGATTTTTTTTTTTTATATCAATCTGAATTAGGGTGAATCAACAGGTAAAACAAGGGTCAAGATAATTAGGGGTGGATTCAAAAGTCCTAGTATTCTCCTTGATTGAATTTTCCTTATTGCTCTCGTTTATTTTTCATATATTTGTGTTAGTAGTTCGCTAAACTATTTGTTGGATTAGTTATGAAGAATCGTGAATTTTGAATTGTGACAACCAGTCCTCGTGGGAATGATCTTGTAATACATACCATATCTACATCTGATTCATATACTTGCAAGTTTAAAATCATTTAAATCAGGTTGATTTAAATAAAACATCAAGTTTTTGAATTTTTTCTATCGTTAGGATTATATTGAATGCATTATAAAGAATAAGAAAGATGATCATCTACCCCACTTTAGTAAACTGTTAGAAAGTGGTTTTTTTTTTTTTTTTTTGAAAATTGACCATACTTGCGTCGAAGTTTGGGCAAATTACCTAGAAAGCTACGACACTCCATATATTCTTAGAAGGGCCTTCTAACAGCTTTTGGAGATTCTTTCGGACGAAAATGCCCCTGACCATAGTTCAGGGACTGTATGGTCCTGGAGTGAAGTAGAAGTCACCTGCTGTTGCAACCCTCAAGAAATGGATGGATCGGCTACTGGCCGGGATACCGGCCAATGGCTGGTGCTTGGCGCTCTGTGGGCCCCACCACCACGTATGTGTTTCATCCATGCCGTCCATATTTTTCCCTAGATCATTTTATGGTTGGAGTCCAAAAACGAGCGATAATCCAATCACAATGGGCCTTAGGATGATTTTAATGGTGGATATCCAATCATTATAATTTTCCTGCAGTGTGGTCCATCTAAGATTTATATCACTCTCATTTTTCGGGTCAAGCCATAAAATGATGTTTATAAGTGGATGAACGGCATGGGCGAAGCACATACAACATAGTGGGGCCCACAGAGCACCGATCACCAGCACCACAAGCTTCGGAAGAGGCAAATGTCGCATTTATTTACCTTTGAAATACCCTCTTCTTCTTCTTCTTTTGTTTTCCTAGAGAAGCAAAGATCCAGGGACCAAAAGCCACAGAGCGATGTGGTTACAATGGTACTTTGGTGATACTTCCACAAGCCAATCCGCATTCCTGCATTTCTTTGCTCTTTCATTCAAAATAATGGAGGAGATATTCAAAGAAACCATAGAACCCCTATCACGTACTTCCTTTATTCATGATCCATTCTCTTTCCTCAGCGACGTTGTTTCTCCTTGTCGTTTCTCTCGTCTTAAAGCCTCTTCCACTATGAGGTTAGTATTTTATTTTACTTTAACTATAGGCATTTGCTAAGGTAAAGGAAGAACGGAGTCAAAAAGCCGAGGGTTCCGGTTGTCACGTGAAAGGGGGTGTAATGTAGGGCACACCTTGATCAAACCTCCACCATTGGATGGTAGACAACCATGACATCATGTTTGTGACGGTATTTGGATCGTGGCTGCCACTTGTCACGACCGTGGCTGTCATGTTACATGGATCGTTGTCCTTAGCTGACATACGTCATGGATATCAGCTGTTATGGGTCATTCTTATCAGGGAATATGGCACTGGATACAACTACGACCTAGTGTGCTTCATTACCACGACCCAACGTGTATGACAAACACGATCCATATAACATTTGAACCATGCCCAACTTTCCATTACAACCAAGACCATTTGCGCTTTATAACGACGACCCTTCATACTGGCCTTGATTCATGGTTCTACGTCTCAAGTATTCAGAGTGCAGAAGAAGTTAAATATTTACTTATGATGGTGGAGACTCAGAGGGATTTGTTGTGAGTGATGATATCACATATCGACAGTTGCTAAATAAAATGCAGAAGATTACGAAGACTGCGTTGGATGAATTCTATTTGATAATTAAAGTTGTGTACGGTGATGCAAGTAGAAAGTGCAAAAGACATAATGTGTCATGATTTCAGCGGATGAGTTCTAAGTGACCACACGGGGATTGACTGATGTAGTGAAGCTAAGAGAAATGAAGTGTACGTGCGGTCAGTTTACATAGTGCTTGACAAGACACAACGGGACATTTCAGACAAAGTGAAGGTTTTTTGTGAGAATATGAAGCCTCCAGAAACTAGAAGATTCAATGGGAGACCCAAAATGATTCGAATTACATCCCAGCGAGAAGATAGGCTAACACCCATATGCTCAAGATGCAAACGAATAGGTTACAATCGGCGTCGATGCACTTTCGTCCCTACTGGCTGAGGATGAGGTCGAGGTTGATGATGACTTATTTTTTTTATTGCTCTTGATAATGTAATGTGAACTGTAAATATACTTATTGATTCATGAACTTTGGTACATGTTAACCACCATCCAATGTGGATGCTAACCACAATCCATTGTGCGTTTGAACCATGACCCATATAGGAAAACGTGAACTTAACAACGAGCCATGGTTGTCATGAAAAATGGATTGTGATTGTCATTTTATATGGTCATGTTTCTCATAAGGTCATTGTTGTCAACAACGGATCAATAAGGACGAGAACCACGATCCATTACAACGGTCAACCATGACCTATTGAACATTACAGCCACGACTCATATCAATTACGACCAATGATTTACGTATACCACGACCCATATAACACGATAACAATGACCCACATATCATTCCAATCAGGGTCCATGTATCGTGACAACCACAACCTATACAACCTCACAACCATGACCCATATACAATGTGGGGACCCATATATCATGTCAACCACAACCCGATGTGGATGATAATTAAGAGCCTTTATGCATATGAACCACGAACCCAAAGATCGGAATAGTGTACATAACATAGATTGTAGTTTTCGTGATATATGAACCACGAACCCAAAGATCGGAATAGTGTACAACCACGATAAAAACAAAAATAAAATAAAAGAGTCAACAACGATCCTTTGCCTAGGTTGTGTATTGACAACGTGAATGATCGTGGTTATCATCTATAAAGAGTCGTGTTTGTCATTGTGCAAGGTAGAGATGACTTTGATCAAGTTGTGATAAGGAAAGCCCTCACCATATCCAGTTTGAAGACCAAGTTTTTGGCCCATAATTCTATATCGTGGTTATTATGTTATATGGGTCGTGGTGTTAATGTTTGATGGGTTGTAGTTGACATGACGATATATATCGTGGTTTTTATTGTATATGGATCGTTGCAGTTATGGATCGTTATATTCGAATTTTATGGATCATATGCCCTCAAGACGTAAAAAGAGGTAAAATGATGAAAGGTGAGGTCGGCGTCATATTTGTGTTGTGCTGTTATGTCTCATAAGATTTTGGTTATCTCTCAGTTGTGAGACAGATCTTATGTAAAATTTTAATCTACACCGATTGTTAGTTGTTAGAATATGTACTAATCGTTATTCGAAAATATGAACCTCAGTTATAGGCGTAGTTGATCACACCGAAATAAACGGTTATAAGGTGTTGAGAACTACATGGGCCAAACATCCACCTGATAAAACTTATTTTTATGGTATGCCTTTATACACGTACATTACATACGATGGTCAATTTAGATGGCATTTATATATCACTGTCGACCCCATATATCTTAGTTTGTACCGAATTAATATGTCGCATGTACATACATTACAGATGGCGTGCTAAAGGCGGAAAGTTCGCTTATGGTTCCAAACGCAGAAGATCAATCATCGATCATCTAGTTCAAGTTATGGGCCCATTATAAATCGAATCTAATCCGTTGGAATTGTTCATGGATGATGGATTCCTTTGAAAAAATTTTTAGCAGCGCGTATCAAGCCATCAGTGGCTCACACTGCAGAAAGATGACAATTTATGGTCTTTTACGAAACTATTGGTTGAACCGTTGTGGTCCCGAATATTTTGACCATTCTTTGGGTAATTTTGTTTCTTGATGTTACAAATAAAACGGATGGTGGGGATCAGAGAAAAGGCAGTTCGATGTGACTTACGGAACACCGACTATATCTTGGACGCTTTTATAGACGCTTACGATTTCGACGCTTATGATTCCAAACGCAAAACATCGACGGCTTATCCCCATACGGAACACCGACTATCTCTTGGAGCTTCTTCTCTGGGACCCCTTCACTTTTTATCTCTAACCCTTGTTTTTTTTTTTTTTTACTGGTTTTGAATCTTCTTCGCTGGGCCCCTCCATCACCACTCAGCAAGTACATCTACAAGGTCAGTGCAACTTAGTCAATATATGGCAAAGCAAGGTAATGGTTGACAGGGATGGTGTATGGTGGTTATTATGTTATGTGGGCCGTGACTATGAACCATGACCCAATGCATATGACTAAAACGAAATGTGTAGCATGACAATCCCGATCGTGGTTGTGATCTGTGTTGATATGCTGAATCGTGGACCACATGTTATGTGGGTCGTGACTGTGAACCACGACTCATTGTAGATGACATCAACGATATGTATGGTATGACAACCACGATCATGGTCATGATTGTGGTTTGTTGCATAATGGATCGTAGTTGACAGTCAAAGTGGATCGTGGCACACATGTTATGTGGGGGTCATTTCTGTGAACCACGATTCATTGTAGATGACAACAACGTTCTGTATGGCATGACGAACCACGATTGTTGTTGCGATTGTGGTTAGTTTGCCTAATGGATCGTGGTTGACAGGCACATAGATGACATCAACGAACCAGGTAGCACGATTGTCAACCATGACCCAACACAAATGACAACCACGATCCGGCGTAGATGACAACAATGAACCATGTAGCATGATAACCACGATCCTCTGGAACTCATGATAAACACAACCCTTCGTGGATTACAACTGCAATCCACTATATAGTACAATTACGACCCATGTTAGATTTTGCAATACCATCTTATTATTGATTAAGAATCCACAACCATATTGGAATGTAGATCGAAACAAACCAATCATAACCACATGCTTAGACTTCGAAAGGGCACAGGTCTCTCCTAAGTGTTCCATCAGTTTTCTGAAAGACTTGGTTAGAGCTATGGAGAAGAAACCTGATAGAAAGAAACTATTTAGATACATCTGTTTTGGATTTTTGCTTGACTTTCCATTGGCCGAGTGGAGGGCACAGTCTCAGATCATGCATTACCTGATGTAAAGGCATGTTGGTGATCTGAAATTCGATGTTCAGGGCACCAAGATAAAATTTACTAAGCTCGATTTTGGGAACCACTGCACGACACTAGGTGGCAACATTTTTCCAAACTCACCTCATGTACGCTTCATTTCTCTTAGACTCACTACATCAGTCATTCCCCGTGTGGTCACTTGGAACTCATCTGCTGAAATCGCAATGCATTGTGTCTTTTGCACTTCCATGTGATAAAGTTAGGACAGTCTTTATAAGGCTTGTATCCTAGACCGTACCATTTCATAGGCTTCCAAGGTCCTCCTAGTTGAATTCCGGCAACCCTTGACCTGTTCTAACGTTTGCGTGTGATCTTAAGCCAAGTCCTGCATACTAAAGTCGACTCAACCCGAAACTTGTACCCTAGCGACCACGTCGTCACCGCGGTTCCAATGCAGTGACTCGCGCACAGATCCGATACCCGGGCCAAGAGATATTGGCCCGCGTTCATTCCAAAGAAACCCCGCGCATTGTGAATTCAGAGAATCTCTACAACATGTCACATCAAATCAAGTTAAGTACACCGCCATACCTCAATGCCACCTCATCCTTTCCCAAGTACCAACACCCATCCCTCCTTTTTCCCAAGTCAACTCTCTCTCTCTCTCCCTATCCATCCCACTTTTACCAAAATTTCCAACAAACCCATGCTTTCCCATTACCCTTCCTTACAACACCCATTCCACCCATCATATAGCAATCCATCATTCCTCTCTCTCTCTCTCTCTCTCTCTCTCTCTCTCTCTCATTCTCTAGCAATTTCCCAAATCCCATGAGAGCTTCCAACATCCAAACTCTCTCCCAAAACATGTGTGGCCCACTTTTCCACTCTCTCTCATCTCCCATCTCAACCTTCCAATCTCCATCAATCTCCGTTAAAATTGAAGGTAAGGAGCATACGAGTCCAAGGAGCTAAAGGAGAAGGCCGCTAGGTGGGTGATCTACCGACGAATTGCATTGGAGGGTCCACTTGTAGGTGGGACCCATTTTGATGCACGTGTTGTAATCATGAGGGGCCCATAGTGGTGGGGCCCCTCCATCACCGTCTCTATCTCTCTCTATCTGTTTTAATGAAGTGGGCCCCACTAATTTGTGTTTTATCTGCACCATCCATCCTGGACGGTGGGACTCCACCTGAAGTGCATCCGTATCCAGGCTGTCCAGGGCTTGGACACACCCAGATCTATAGGTCAACTGACAAACTGAGTGGAGATACCTCATTTCAACACTTGAGATCTTGGTATCGATCCTTAGTGGGGGCGGCTAATATGAAGTGTGTGTACTGACATAGGTGTATACTAACAAGCTAACCCCGAAAAACAAAACAAAAAAAAAAAACAAAGAAAAGGGGCCTGGACGCTGATGCCCTTCACCCTCTCACACACACACACGTTCATATATATATATATATATATGTGGTGGGTCCCGTTGCATCTAGACCATCCTGCGTCCCTGCTGCTGGACGCTGGCTGGATGTATTTATATTATATTATATATATTATATTAATATTATATCATTATATAATATATCATATATATATATATATATATTACATTAATATTATATTATTAAATGTGTGCTGTGATGGGCCACTACCACGTGGGACCCACTTGTATATGATTGGGTTGGTTGGTGCATCTCATAGCAGCTGTTCAGCTGCTGTTTGATGCCACCAGGCTCTGTGGACCCCACTGTATGTGTTGCATCCCTACCGTCCATCTGGACGGTGGAAATCCACCTAGGACAGTGATGTCATCAAGTATTGTGGACCCTACCATGATGTATAGTTTCATTCACAGCATCCCTGGTAGGGACGGTGGATCCCCACCACGATACATGTGTTGTATCCCAACTGTCCATCCATTTGGCAAGACTGTCTCAAGGCTTGAGACTAAAAATAAGACAGATCTAGTTATCAGATGGACCACAGTACAGAAAACAATGGATTGAACGCCCACCATTGAAAACCCTTTTGGGATTACCGAAGTTTCGTACCAATATGATATTTTTTTTCCTCTAAATCTAGGTCTTTGTAACCTTATGAATAGATTGGTTGGGAAATAAACCCTATAGTGGGGCCCACTGGAATTTAACGATGGAAACCTTTATCAACACTATTATTTGTGGTATGGTCCAGATGATCCTTTAGATATGATTTTTTAAAATAATGCTCTAAAATAATCTCTAATAATGGATGAAGGGTATAGTTGGTACGACCCATTGGTATGGCCCATTTAATGTATTAAGGGCCCACTTGATGAGGCCTGATGAGATGTTTTTGAGGCCCATTTGGTATGACCAATTTGATGTATTTGGGGCCCACTTGATGAGACCCGATTTGAGGTATTTGGGGGCCCATTTGATTTGGCCCATTTGACTTGGCCCATTTGATTCTTGGCCTATTTGCATCGGCCCATTCGATTCGGTCCATTTGAATCGGCCCATTTGACTCATTGACTTGGCCCATTTGATTCAGCCCATTCAAATCGGCCCATTTGACTCGGTCCATTCGACCCGACCCATAGATTCAGCTCATTAGATTCGGCCCATTTGAATCAACCCACTTGACTCGGCCCATTGACTTGGTCCAATTGATTCGATCCATTTGATACGACCCGATGTTATATATATATATATATATATATATATATATATATATATATATATATTGGCCCATGAGTGAGGCCCAATGTGATGCATATATGCCCCATAAGCGAGGCCCATGATGATGTGTATTAAACCCTTGTATGAGACCATGGACCGATTATACGATTGACCCTATGAGTGTCTTTCCTTGGGAGTAATGTTGGTTAAAGGTCCACATTGATGGGCAATGATGGTTGGACGTCCACATTGTGACCTTCCCTTAAGCCTTGTTAGGCCATTCCTTATCATTCTCTCGTGGGTTAACCCAAACGCTTAGGCCCCATTGATTTTAATTGTTCCATCATTAGTTGTCCATCTATAGACCCCTCCTTGCGTCGAGGTCGATTATCGATGCCGATTAATGGTGCCGAATGCCGATACCGGCTACCGTTGTCGATTTTGAGTTTGTAACAACATAACATTATGATACAAGCCCATACGCATCATCTGTATGTTTGTTATGTGATGTGATTGACCATTGCATATGCCATAGTGGAGGTGGTTTATGGGACTCCCTAATAGGCAGAGTTATCCCACGTGAGCGCATGGTATGCGTAGGATTGATGCATGACTGGACTGCGTGACTCATGCACTTTACATTTGTGCGATTGTGATTATTGTATGGCCTAGCGACTCAGGGTCATAGCCTCCATAGACACATCATGGATGGCCGGATTGGATACCGGAAATACTGTTTCTAGCATCGGGGCGGCATAGATGTCCCTAGGTGAGAATCCCTAAACCTGATGGTACCAGAGGATGACTCCAACGTCGAGACCGAGTGGATACATGAGCACACGAAGGCCGAATACCAGAAGGCCGAGTCTCCCACTGTGTCGTAGTCGGTTGGAAAGGGATGTGATCTTACCCGCCAGAGTGAGGGGGCAATTTCTAGGTTAAGTTTGACCAACTTGAGGAATAGGTCCACCATCGATGAGCCAGTCCCGATATTAGCGGCGGATAGTGAGGTCTCTTCCACTCACCCTGTTGTGTGTTCGGATAGGGTAGGCAAGCTGGCGTAGAGAGTACTAGACCTTAGTGATTATCTAGAAAAAGAATTGTATCGATATTTGAGGCTATAATGATGAGCTGCATTGATATGTGGATTTGGATGAGGATTGGTATGCTTGAGTTGCATCTTTCATCGCATGGTCTCGATATGGCTGATATATTCATATATTGCACCGCATAGCCTTGGTACAGCTGATTGCATTCATGTATCTGTCAGCATGATTCCGCATTACTCTGACAATGCACTCTGAGCATGTACACATTACGCACACACTTACACTACTCTCTAAGCTTTCTATAAGCTTATGCACAATTGATTCGTGCAGGTGACGTCAGGACACGGCCGTAGCTTCGCCGTGGTAGGAGCGTGCAGTCGAGCTTCTGGAGTTTTTGTTATTATCATTATCTTGTATTTCCCTTCATACGCATTGTACTCAAATTTTTTATCATAATGGATTTTGTGTTGGTGTTCTTGTGGTCATTGTTCGTGGGTTATGCTCATTACGAATCAAAATCATGTTTGAAATTCTCCTTGTAGAATCCCAGGATCGAAACCTGGTGTATGAGTGCCGGGAGCCGAGAATGGGTACTACATAGGCTGTCGACACCAGATTCGGCGATTGAGAATTTTGAGCCCAGTTCTCGAGTTTGGGGCATGACAGAAGTTGGTATCAGAGTATAACTTGGGAATAACCGAGAACACCATCACATGTTCACTATGAGTTTAGGACGATTAGGTTCCAAGTGCGTAACCTTTCGATTTAGTTCCTTAACGTGCCTTCAAGAGTTTTCAAAGATTGATAGGTGTCTTTGTTCTTTTCTATAGGATATGCCACCCAGGAGAGCGACTCTCACTCCACCACCTGAGACTCCCGCTTTACCACCTACGATTCTCTCTCCACCACTAGAGATCCCTGCTCAGCTTGAGGATGTCGTTCCTCCACCAGAGACCGGTGCGAATCTGTAACATCCCGGATTTTTGCCAACCTGGGATTAGATGTCCTTAGGCGATGGGTTGCTCCTAACACCTTATTATTTCGTCAGAACTGAACCCCACAGTCTAAAATCGCTTCTGAACCCATTTCCTTCACAAATCCCACCCTTCACTACCTTGTGCTTTCAATTTTTCAAAGCACTTTCGCCCTAGACACTATCTTAAACTAGCTAAGTAGTAAAAACTTGGATCACTTTATATACAAACTACAAAGGCCTAAGTAACATCTCAACCAGAAAACAATTAGGATTAAATCCTTTAGAAATTTAACAAAGTTAACTAAGTACAAAACTCGATTAGCCATGAAATCCGTTGGGATCGCTTTAAATACGATCTGCAAGACCCAAAGCTTGCAAAATCAGTGACTTTAGGTTTCCCTAAAGTTTAGAACCAAACTCATTTCCCGGCTGCTCTCGGGAATGAAACGAAACTTCGTATTAGGTCTAGACCGCACATCGGGAGTCCGATTAACACGAAGCTAAGGAACTAGGACCGCCTCACTGGGCTTGACAAACATCTCAAAAATCAGATCCAGCCGATGTCCCACGGCCATTCGTTTCGATCCGGAGCGAGGGAGTGTGAAAAACACTATTCCCATTCCAAAATAAATATCTGGAATAGTGATCTGGCACCTTTCACTTGCGCATCAGTATTAAGCAACCAGACCGTCAGAATCAGACCAAATTACACCCTCGGATTAAGAAAATTTTCAGGAACATTTACATGTACTTGGAATTTCGGATCGTGGCCCACTGACCGTTGAACTGAAAGTGGTCCGCCACGTGCGATCTGGGAATCCGATCGAGTCGAAAACGTAATCCCACATAGATCCATGTGTGGTGAGCTTAAGTCTGATGTTTGGCTCAAGGAGGGCCACCAGAACCTCTCTTTTGAGCTGGAAAAGTAACGAAATACCTATATTAGCAGTAACCTTTGAACAGGAGTCTATTTTGGTGAGTTTTGAGGCTATATAAGGACCTTAAACCCTCTCCCATTTTAGCCATACGAATTTGGATTTGAGAGAGGGAAAAGAGAGAGAAAGTGAGGGAGAAGTGGGAGAATCTCCCTGCCGTCGTTCCCTGCCACCACACGGGCTGCACCGCCCCTTTCCAGACATTTTCCCGGCGTTTCCGGCGTTGTTTCTAGGTAAGAAACCCTAACCCTAATCTGATTTGGGGCTTGGGTAGTTGTAGGTTATGAAATAGCTAACCTATGTTGTTCCTTAGGGTGCCAAACTGCCGTAGAGGAAGCTTAGCAAACCTATCAACTCCGTTACGATTCTACGACAAAAGGTGCGGACTTTAAGTGTATAGGTTACGTTTTTCAACGCTTTCAATGTCAGATAATGATAGATTCATGATCTGCATGCAATTGCACATGTACAAAGTGCTTTCCGTTTCCTGTTTCGATTAACGTTGTAGAATATGGAATTTCACATACTCTAGGTATACGTAGAAATACCGTATACGTATTTTTTTCGAGAAAATGCTTGACATGTTTATTTAATGTATGATTATATAGTATATGGATAAAATACTAGTTTGGCGAAAGGAATCGCTGAAATACACGCTCGTGTGTAAATGCCTAGTATGTTGAAATTGTGTATTCTAGAAATACCGCGTATGTGTAAATTTTAGAAATATAATTGTCATGATTAATTGTTGTATGAATATGGTATACGCGGATAAAATAACCGCTTAGCGAAAGAATAGCCCTAATACATGTTTGCTAACATACACTATGTATGTTGGAATAGTGTATTCTAAGTGTTTGTGAAAATGGCTGAATGAGTATAGAATTCTCATTCGTGCTCGCCATGACTAATTGTCATGGATATATGATTGTTGTAATGGCGATATCCCTTTGACGAAAGGATTTGCCCTAAATCACGCCACGGCCAATATACACTATATAGGCTAAAATGTGTGGCCCAAGTGTTTGTGAAAATGGCTGAATGAATATGGAACTTGGATTCCTCCTTGCCATGACTATCTGTCGTGGGTGTACGCGTGTTATGATTGGGGCAACTCCCTAGTGAAAGGATTTGGCCTAATGCCTATGTGATCGACATATGTCATGTATGTTGATGTATGTTTGTTTAAGTGTTTCTTGAAATGTCTGAATGTGGAGTAGTTAGCAAATTGTAATATATAAGGGTGTTGAGATATGATTCTCAACCTCTTTTCACTATGTGTATAATCTCCTTTGATAGTTGTGTGATTAGGATTTGAACATGTATAAACTCATGCTTGTGTTGTGATTCATAACATGCTCAACTGTTTTATGATTTTAACTATGTAATGTATATGTTTAAATTTATATTTATGTTGTATGATCCGTCATGGGTGATGGGGGAGCGGAGCAACGAGTGCGTGCAACAGCCCTGGCAGCCCTAAACGGATAATACCAGACTGATTGTATGATTTGAATCCTGATCTATTACTGCTTTATATCTCTGTAATTGATTGTGTTTGGGGCTATGATTATAGTCCAGGCAATCGGTAACAAGATTGAACTCGTGGCTGAGATTCATTTGCCACGTGGGATGTGTTCGACGAACTCGAGTCGTGCGTTGCCTGTCGGCAATGGCTAGGCCACACGAAGTTGTTTATGCACTTCATGTCGTGCAGCTCAACGGACGATCGTGTTAATCGAGCTCATCAAGTAACCCGATCTGCCTTATGTATGTTCACCCTGTTTGGTAGCTACTGCTTGAACCTAGGGTACCAAACTTACCAGTGACGATCCCCGTTTAACCATGGTACCTAGATCCGCTAAGTCGCATGAGCCGGGCATGGTGGTATGGGACACCGTGGTCGAGCTGTCGGCCTACGCTGGGTCCATGTGTCTCCCCGTAGTGACCATTGCGCAATCAACTCGTGAGCCGAATATGGTGGTATGGGACACTGTATTCGAGCTGTCGATACTTCGGCGAGAGCCGAGTACGGTGAGATCTGTGCTCGTGCTGACGGGCGACGAGTCCTCCGTGGTATCATCGAGTACACTCCAAGGGTCTGTGATTGGCCACGAGTCTTTCACAGCAACTAGAGTGTGAGTTGAGCCGAGTACGGTGAGACCTGTACTTAAGCTGACGGCTAGTGATTGAGCCGCATACGGTGAGATCTGTATCCGCGCTGACGGGTGACGAGCCCTTTGCGATGCCTTCACTAAGCTTCTCAAACTATAATATCGTATGAGAATAACTAGGATTGACGACCCTAGAATGGATCATGTTTGGGAATGATACAAGGGAGGTACCTTAGTTTCCCAATACTGCTGTTTGAAATGGACTAATAAAAACTTGGTAATCATGAGCATCATCGCACCGCATGTGCTTTGTAGATATGGCGCACTGAGGGAGTTAAGCATTCGCGAACGTAAGATGATGTCGCTTGAGGGTGGTTTGGCAAGGGCATACAGCATCATGTCATTTCATTCTTGCATTTAATAAGAGTAGTTAGAATTGTTTGATTTGTACTGCTTTATCATTACTGCTTGATTGAATTGATAACATGTTAACCTATGCTTTACTGTTCCACTGAGTTGATCACTCGCTCCCACGTTACGGGACGGTGTTCCGAACACCCATCAGATTTGTTGAGTTTCAGGTGATGGTGATGCTTATGAAGCAGAGCCGGACTTCTATGATGTGGAGGAGGAGTTCTCCTACATGTAACTTTCTGACAGGCCAATGAAGACCTGGTATTGTATTGACGGGGTTATGGTTCTTGGGATAGAAGGCATTACACTTCCTCACATTTGGTAAATTTTAGAACTGCACTTGTATTTATTTAACCTGGTAATGTTATCACACTCTGGAGACTCATCATAAGTTATATAATTTATCTATCTATCACAGTCTTCCGCTTGCAAACTTAACTGTCTCTGGAGTATGATATGCTGTTTTGGCTTAATCTCACTCATGTTCAATGCACGAATACAGTCAACATTCAATCATCATTCATTTTGTTGCATAAGTGATGTTCTGGAACTCGGGAGTTGAGTTTATGCTCGACCCCCGATTTTCAGGGCGTTACATGATGGTATCAGAGCATGATTTTGATTAAACTGGACCTGGGTTATGGTCACACTACATACTCTGACGCACTCTGACTTAGGAGGGAGCGACGAAACATAGAAACTGACTTAGGATTTTCCAAATTCGCCGAACGGCGAAACCAACCGAAATCGACCGTTGAGATTGGGCCGTACACACCCATGATCAAGCAAAACAATCCCGAATCACTTCTAGGCCATCAGTCGACGGGTGTGAGTCATTCCTTAGAGACGAATGTCCTTAGATTGTGGGTCAACCACAACACCAAAGCCTAAAACCCCTTTTTACCCAATTTCTTCAAAATCTCTCCTTGCACCACTTCATTCTTTAATTTTTTCTAAATCCTATCATACCAGATATAAATTCTAACGTATAAATGACGAAGAATAACACCTAAACAAAAATTTACTATAAGTAGTAAATATATGAATAAATTGGACTTTTGACCATTCAAACTTTGGAATATAACCAAGTAAATGGGTTAGTTGGATAGATTAGCTCCTCCTACCCCAAAATCATATGTCACACGATATATAAAATCATTCTAGTTTGTAATTGGCCCCGAAAATGCCTCAACTGGAGTCGGGGGCCTCCCCACTTAAATGTACTAAGATCCAGGATCGAACTCGGGTGCATTTGGCACCTTGGGACCAAGGAGAACACACCCCACCCGCGGCGGCAGCCTACCGGCCACTTTGGGCGGGGGTGGAACCTCCACTCTGGAGGTGGACCTCCGCCAAACTTGGCCGTACTGGTCAGGTCGGGTCTGGTCTTGGTCGGCCCGACCTCCCCTACCCCCTGGCACGTGCGGTTTTGGCTGGGGTTTGGGATTTTTAGGTCTGGAGCCCCCCTCTCTCTCAAACGCCCCTCCCATCTCTCATTTCCTCCTATTCTTGCTATTTTCTCTCTCAAACCTCCACTCCAATCGCCCATTTCGTTGTTTCCTATCCAACCATACATCACTCCATCGTTTACAGCCCTACCGATCCTCCTACCCTCATCATTCTCTCTCATTTGAGCTCCTACACCCCTCATTTGGAGCTCAAAAACGTGTAACCTCTCTACCCAACCCATCTCTCCACTTTCCTTTACAAATCCCTGTTCTTTGGGCCTCTACAACCACTGTTGAGACCCAAGTTCGTGGAGAACCAAAAACTTCAGCCCCTTTTCTCCCTCTAGGGCCCGTTTGGCCAACTGCGTTAGGTGAGTAAGGTGGATTGAATTGTAAAAGTAATAATAAATGTATGTGTAAGGTATGGCCCTAGATTGGTTGTATCCCATGTTTTCTAATACCGTGTTTGGAATGTATGCATTTAAACGTAAACTCTGAGTTGTCCTTCCAAATTTCGCTTAGAAAATCATTATCCTGGGATTTGGAAATCCCATCTCACACTTTCCAACACATCGCTCATTTTCCAGAGCCTCTACCAATAATTTTGATCCCCACCCACCCTCCTACCAACCATGTCACTCCCAATCCCGAGGTAGGATTAGCAATACAGTCCCATTTTAATACAACTTAAGACCACTGGCCAAATAGTGTTGAAGTGATAGAGTCCCTTGATATACATTAACCTACCGCACTCTGATAGCTTAAGCTTTTTGAGTAAATGGTTGTTTGACAAATAGACCCTCGAAGTTTTAGACCTAGAGCAGTGCTTTGACAGACCTGACGGTATAGGCAATCCAACCAATTAAGAACGTGAACTCTAGAACCCCCTTAGTTGGTTTGAGCATATGTGAAGTGCTCGAGCGTAGCTACATTCATGTTCAGGCAACTCAAATTCCAAACAAACAAACAAACAATTTTCCTTTATTTAAAATGGTATGAAATCATCTAATGTAGAAGCATTGGCTTTGGATTACAACTAGGGGATTATGCTACTCATACGTTGCGACTAGGCACTAAAGAATGTAAAAGATTCATTATGCTAAGATAATTGAAAAAAAAAAAATAATAATAATAATAAATAAATAAATTTCGTTTGTGGGCTTGATTAGGTTGGAGCGAGACCCCGTTCCGTTGTTGAATCCCCTTAATACTTTAGGCTTCCTTAGTAACTCTTAGGGAGTTTGTTTGACGTAGAAACTATTCACATTAGAGAATTAATGTTAGGTCAAATCAATACGACCCTTAGAATTGCCTTTTCAAGGACTTAGTACAATCGGGAACACGGAGTAGAGAAACTATCCATAAGCGAGGTATTCGCGGTCTGAATCGAATTCTCAATTCTGGTAGTGACCAATGAACCCTATGCTCTGATCAAGCAGAAGGTCGGAATCGACTAGGATTAAGAATTGATATAGCAACTTTCTGTTCTGGCTAGGCAGGAGGTCCATGTATCCGACTCAGACCAACTACACAACATTCCTTCTGTGTTGGCCGAACCACTTGCAACCAAAAGTTTATAACTTCGTCTTTGAAAGGTATTAGGAGTATATAGCCAATAGCGACTTTGACTTTTAGGCCTAAGGAATTACCCAAATGGGCGACAAATAGTTAGGAATTAGGTCCCAAATTACATGCCATGTCGGTATACATTTTATCCATATGAATGAAGAAAGATAACCTGCCTGTTAAGCTAGGCATGAATAAATAGGATAAGTCTGGGCCGGGATAAAACCCCTTAGTAGGATTGGGCATCTTGCCTCAAACTCACACCTGCCCCTAACATCAACCATATTGCCCATCATTTTTTAGCTCCTCTCGACACCTAATAAATTTTAAGGGGGGTAGAACATTATGAGCCCAATCTAGTTAAGTCACCTAATACACCTCTTTGATCTGGGTGGCGCAGCGGAAACGCGGTGGACCCTACCCCACTGGCCCAGGATCGAAACGGTGCTCGTTGAATGCGAACATTATTGAAGCCGTAGCTTGTCCTACTATGAGAAACCGTTTTAGGATGATCTAGTAAGATTTGATTCACCTTTTCCTTTGACATAGATAATAACGAGGACTCTCTTAGATGAAGACCTAAAGGGTAACCTTAGACATGGACAATTTGACCTTCCTATGATGGACATTCCCTACGTTTCTAGAGTGATCGGACTACGGAGTTACTGAAATATACAACTGCGAAACATTCGCGGCTTGACCCAATTCTCAATCCTGGGCGACTACCAATGGACTCACTGCTTGACCGAGCAGAAGACTAGGATCCACCAGGTTCGGAAGTGATACGATGAGCCTTCTACCCTGGTCAGGTAGATGATCGATGTATCGGGATCGAGCCCACTATTATCGTCTCTCCGTGTTGGTCAAATAATGGAAACCGCTATCTTACTCTAAATTGTGGGAATTGTCGTCGAGACTCCAAATAGGTAAAGAAATAAATGGTAGCAAACCATCAGGGTATGAGAAATGGATAAAGAATTAAGTTTTAAGGGGGGTAGACTAAAATGACCCAACTGGTATATACCCTACCACGCGTAGAAACTTGGAATCAATAAGTCATTAGGCAAATGAAATAATAGAAATTTTCCCTTATTACCCTTAGCCAATTTCGGGGACGAAATTTTGTTTTAAGGGGGGTAGATTGTAACATCCCGGATTTTTGCCAACCTGAGATTAGATGTCCTTAGGCGATGGGTTGCTCCTAACACCTTATTATTTCGTCAGAACTGAACCCCACAGTCTAAAATCGCTTCTGAACCCTTTTCCTTCACAAATCCCACCCTTCACTACCTTGTGCTTTCAATTTTTCAAAGCACTTTCGCCCTAGACACTATCTTAAACTAGCTAAGTAGTAAAAACTTGGATCACTTTATATACAAACTACAAAGGCCTAAGTAACATCTCAACCAGAAAACAATTAGGATTAAATCCTTTAGAAATTTAACAAAGTTAACTAAGTACAAAACTCGATTAGCCATGAAATCCGTTGGGATCGCTTTAAATACGATCTGCAAGACCCAAAGCTTGCAAAATCAGTGACTTTAGGTTTCCCTAAAGTTTAGAACCAAACTCATTTCCCGGCTGCTCTCGGGAATGAAACGAAACTTCGTATTAGGTCTAGACCGCACATCGGGAGTCCGATTAACACGAAGCTAAGGAACTAGGACCGCCTCACTGGGCTTGACAAACATCTCAAAAATCAGATCCAGCCGATGTCCCACGGCCATTCGTTTCGATCCGGAGCGAGGGAGTGTGAAAAACACTATTCTCATTCCAAAATAAATATCTGGAATAGTGATCTGGCACCTTTCACTTGCGCATCAGTATTAAGCAACCAGACCGTCAGAATCAGACCAAATTACACCCTCGGATTAAGAAAAATTTCAGGAACATTTACATGTACTTGGAATTTCGGATCGTGGCCCACTGACCGTTGAACTGAAAGTGGTCCGCCACGTGCGATCTGGGAATCCGATCGAGTCGAAAACGTAATCCCACATAGATCCATGTGTGGTGAGCTTAAGTCTGATGTTTGGCTCAAGGAGGGCCACCAGAACCTCTCTTTTGAGCTGGAAAAGTAACGAAATACCTATATTAGCAGTAACCTTTGAACAGGAGTCTATTTTGGTGAGTTTTGAGGCTATATAAGGACCTTAAACCCTCTCCCATTTCAGCCATACGAATTTGGATTTGAGAGAGGGAAAAGAGAGAGAAAGTGAGGGAGAAGTGGGAGAATCTCCCTGCCGTCGTTCCCTGCCACCACACGGGCTGCACCGCCCCTTTCCAGACATTTTCCCGGCGTTTTCGGCGTTGTTTCTAGGTAAGAAACCCTAACCCTAATCTGATTTGGGGCTTGGGTAGTTGTAGGTTATGAAATAGCTAACCTATGTTGTTCTTAGGGTGCCAAACTGCCGTAGAGGAAAGCTTAGCAAACCTATCAACTCCGTTACGATTCTACGACAAAAGGTGCGGACTTTAAGTGTATAGGTTACGTTTTTCAACGCTTTCAATGTCAGATAATGATAGATTCATGATCTGCATGCAATTGCACATGTACAAAGTGCTTTCCGTTTCCTGTTTCGATTAACGTTGTAGAATATGGAATTTCACATACTCTAGGTATACGTAGAAATACCGTATACGTATTTTTTTCGGGAAAATGGTTGACATGTTTATTTAATGTATGATTATATAGTATATGGATAAAATACTAGTTTGGCGAAAGGAATCGCTGAAATACATGCTCGTGTGTAAATGCCTAGTATGTTGAAATTGTGTATTCTAGAAATACCGCGTATGTGTAAATTTTAGAAATATAATTGTCATGATTAATTGTTGTATGAATATGGTATACGCGGATAAAATAACCGCTTAGCGAAAGAATAGCCCTAATACATGTTTGCTAACATACACTATGTATGTTGGAATAGTGTATTCTAAGTGTTTGTGAAAATGGCTGAATGAGTATAGAATTCTCATTCGTGCTCGCCATGACTAATTGTCATGGATATATGATTGTTGTAATGGCGATATCCCTTTGACGAAAGGATTTGCCCTAAATCACGCCACGGCCAATATACACTATATAGGCTAAAATGTGTGGCCCAAGTGTTTGTGGAAATGGCTGAATGAATATGGAACTTGGATTACTGCTTGCCATGACTATCCGTCGTGGGTGTACGCGTGTTATGATTGGGGCAACTCCCTAGCGAAAGGATTTGGCCTAATGCCTATGTGATCGACATATGTCATGTATGTTGATGTATGTTTGTTTAAGTGTTTCTTGAAATGTCTAAATGTGGAGTAGTTAGCAAATTGTAATATATAAGGGTGTTGAGATATGATTCTCAACCTCTTTTCACTATGTGTATAATCTCCTTTGATAGTTGTGTGATTAGGATTTGAACATGTACAAACTCATGCTTGTGTTGTGATTATAACATGCTCAACTGTTTTATGATTTTAACTATGTAATGCATATGTTTAAATTTATATTTATGTTGTATGATCCGTCATGGGTGATGGGGGAGCGGAACAACGAGTGCGTGCAACAGCCCTGGCAGCCCTAAACGGATAATACCAGACTGATTGTATGATTTGAATCCTGATCTATTACTGCTTTATATCTCTGTAATTGATTGTGTTTGGGGCTATGATTATAGTCCAGGCAATCGGTAACAAGATTGAACTCGTGGCTGAGATTCATTTGCCACGTGGGATGTGTTCGACGAACTCGAGTCGTGCGTTGCCTGTCGGCAATGGCTAGGCCACACGAAGTTGTTTATGCACTTCATGTCGTGCAGCTCAACGGGCGATCGTGCTAGTCGAGCTCATCAAGTAACCCGATCTGCCTTATGCATGTTCACCCTGTTTGGTCGCTACTGCTTGAACCTAGGGTACCAAACTTACCAGTGGCGATCCCCGTTTAACCATGGTACCTAGATCCGCTAAGTCGCATGAGCCGGGCATGGTGGTATGGGACACCGTGGTCGAGCTGTCGGCCTACGCTGGGGCCATGTGTCTCCCCGTAGTGACCATTGCGCAATCAACTCGTGAGCCGAATATGGTGGTATGGGACACTGTATTTGAGCTGTCGATACTTCGGCGAGAGCCGAGTACGGTGAGATCTGTGCTCGTGCTGACGGGCGACGAGTCCTCCGTGGTATCATCGAGTACACTCCAAGGGTCTGTGATTGGCCACGAGTCTTTCACAGCAACTAGAGTGTGAGTTGAGCCGAATACGGTGAGACCTGTACTTGAGCTGACGGCTAGTGATTGAGCCGAGTACGGTGAGACCTGTACTCGAGCTGACGGCCAGCAATTGAGCCGCATACGGTGAGATCTGTATCCGCGCTGACGGGTGACGAGCCCTTTGCGATGCCTTCACTAAGCTTCTCAAACTATAATATCGTATGAGAATAACTAGGATTGACGACCCTAGAATGGATCATGTTTGGGAATGATACAAGGGAGGTACCTTAGTTTCCCAATACTGCTGTTTGAAATGGACTAATAAAAACTTGGTAATCATGAGCATCATCACACCGCATGTGCTTTGTAGATGTGGCGCACTGAGGGAGTTAAGCATTCGCGAACGTAAGATGATGTCGCTTGAGGGTGGTTTGGCAAGGGCATACAGCATCATGTCATTTCATTCTTGCATTTAATAAGAGTAGTTAGAATTGTTTGATTTGTACTGCTTTATCATTACTGCTTGATTGAATTGATAACATGTTAACCTATGCTTTACTGTTCCACTGAGTTGATCACTCACTCCCACGTTACGGGACGGTGTTCCGAACACCCACCAGATTTGTTGAGTTTCAGGTGATGGCGATGCTTATGAAGCAGAGCCGGACTTCTATGATGTGGAGGAGTTCTCCTACATGTAACTTTCTGACAGGCCAATGAAGACCTGGTATTGTATTGACGAGGTTATGGTTCTTGGGATAGAAGGCATTACACTTCCTCACATTTGGTAAATTTTAGAACTGCACTTGTATTTATTTAACCTGGTAATGTTATCACACTCTGGAGACTCATCATAAGTTATATAATTTATCTATCTATCACAGTCTTCCGCTTGCAAACTTAACTGTCTCTGGAGTATGATATGCTGTTTTGGCTTAATCTCACTCATGTTCAATGCACGAATACAGTCAACATTCAATCATCATTCATTTTGTTGCATAAGTGATGTTCTGGAACTCGGGAGTTGAGTTTATGCTCGACCCCCGATTTTCAGGGCGTTACAGAATCCGACTGTACTTGTGAGTCCCTCCTAGTTAAAGCCGATGTTGCAGGCTATGACGGTTGCGCTTCAGGGACAAGGCAGAAACCCTGTGTCTCACCAGCCCAGGCAGAGCAGGAGCCCTTTTTTGAGAGTTTAGACAGCTCGATCCTCCGTGTTTTCAGGGCAAGCCAGATCCGATTGCAGTTGAGAGATGACGCTCCGATGTGGAGAAGATTTTTTATACTATGGCATGTACAACCCAACAGTGAGTCCGATTGGCTATATTTATTCTCCAGGGTGAGGCCGAGCACTGGTGGACCTCTTTCACCCGTATTTTAGGGCCTGACTTCGTCTGGACATGAGATGATTGTATAGACCGATTCGAGCAGCAGTATTTCCCCAACCACATTTGTCGTCAGAGAGCGTTAGAGTTTGAGACTCTGGTGCAAGGGGACATGTCTGTGGCATAGTATGCGGCTCGTTTTGTGGTGTTATAGAGGTTCGTGCCGTATTTTGTTGATAATGAGGGGCGGAAGGCTCACCGTTTTGAGAACGGCTTGTGTTACAGTCTTCGAGGCCGTGTTATTGGGCATGAGCTCCCGACTTTTCAGGAGGTGATGCGGAGGGCTCAGATTTATGAGACTAAGTGGGCCGGCACGCTGAGCGATCAAGATTAGAGAAGAACTAAAAGAGGCAAGCCCCCTCCAGTAGCTCCTAGTAGCATCGACTACCGCAGAGATATAGGAGCCACCCATCTGCTAAAGCACTAACAGCACCATCGGCACCTCCAGTGGCACCACCTCAGAGGTAACTTTCTGATACCTGTTATGGATACGGTGGGATAGGACACTGTAGGTGGGAGTGTCCCCGACCTCAGCAGTAGCAGCTGAGAGCACCACAGCAGCCTCCACAACAGCAGCGATAACAGATCCCACCATTGAGGCCTCTTCAGCAGCAATATCAACACCAGCCTCCAAGACCTCAACAGCCGAGGCAGCAGTTTTGAGTGCCTCAGTGACATCGGCAGCAACAACACCCTCCGAGGGGACAGACACTTCCCCAGCCAACTCAGGCTAGATTATATGCGGCTCAGCAGGACTCGAAGTCATCCGGAGGAGTCGTTGAGGGTATTCTTCCAGTCTCTGCAGGCATTGCCCGCGTGTAATTTAATTTCGGTGCTTCACACTCATTCATGTCTGAGGATTTTTGCCGATCGAATGGATTTTCGACAGAGTCTGCTAGCGAGGGATTGACCATATCGATGCCCTTGAGGAAGACTACATTATTAGGCCACTTTGTTCGTCTTGCCTGTGTTAGTTGGAGAGATTTTCTTGGCCGCTGACTTGTATGTGCTGCCGATGTTAGATTTCAATGTTATCTTGGGCATGGATTGGCTTGCCGAGTACCACGCCATCTTGGACTGCTCCGCGAGGATAGTCACGTTCTGTATACCAGGTTTGTTGCAGTTTTAGTTCATTGTAGAACTCCAAAGAGAGTCGTTATCCTGCTTGATGTCCTGCGCCATTGGGGAGCCTGTTGCCGCTTGTATTGATCAGTTGTCGATTGTCTATGATTTCCCCGACGTGTTCCAGGAAATTCTGAGATTGCCGTCGCACAGTCATATTGAGTTCCAGATCGATCTTATGCCAGGTACTGCGCCTATCTTGAAGGCCTCGTACCGTATGGCACTGATGGAGTTGCGAGAGTTGCAGCAGCAGTTAGATGAGTTGAGAGAGTTGGGATTCATCCATCCGAGTAGTTCTCCATGAGGAGCGCCTGTACTCTTCGTTAGGAAGAAGGATGGCTCGTTGAGGCTCTCCGTGGATTACGAAGAGCTCAACCGGGTCGTGATCAAGAATAAGTACCCACTCGTGAGGATAGATGTTTTGCTTGATCAACTATAGGATGCACAGTTCTTTTTGAAGATTGACCTACGTTTCGGTTATCATCAGATTTGGGTCCGAGAGGTGGACATCCCGAAAACGACTTTCAGGATGCGTTATAGTCATTTTGAGTTTCAGGTCATGTCCTTCGAGCTGACCAATGCACTCGCGGTCTTCATGCAGTTGATGAACGAGGTCTTCCGTCCGTATCTCGATCAATTTGTTGTAGTATTTATCGATGACATTCTGATATATTCGAGGACCCGTGAGGAGCATACGCAGTATCTGGAGATTGCATTACAGACCCTTCGTGCCCACCAGCTGTATGCGAAGCTGGAGAAGTATGAGTTTTAGCAGGAGGAGGTGAACTTCCTCGGTCACGTGGTGACGAGGGAGGGTGTCACAGTGGACCCTTCGAAGGTTGTGGCAGTGCGTCAGTGAGGTTAGTCCACTACTGCGTCCGAGATTCGCAGTTTCCTTAGTTTGGTGGCCTATATCAACATTTATCGAGGGCTTCCCTCATATTGCAGCCCCATTGACCAGGTTAAATCGGAATGGCACAGATTTTGTTTGCACTGACGCATGTGAGTAGGCATTCGTGGAGCTGAAGGATAGTCCGACGTCCACCCCTGTCCTCATTCTTCCCTCTGGGAGTGATGGATTTTTTGTATTTACCGATGCCTCACATATTGGTTTAGGTGTTGTCTTGATGCAGCACGGCAGGCCTATAGCCTTCGCGTCTTGTCGGCTCAAGGTTCATGAGCTGAACTACCCCAGGCACGATTTGGAGCTGGCAGCAGTCATCTTCACACTGAATGTGTGGAGACACTATCTCTATGGGGTCAGGTTTGAGCTCTTCTCCGACCACAAGAGCTTGAAAGTATCTATTCTCTCAGGCCGAGCTGAACATGAGGCAGAGACGCTGAATGGAGCTTCTGAAGGACTATGATTTTGACCTCCAGTACTACCCAGGCAAGGCAAACGTAGTGACTGATGCCCTCAGCCATCAGCCACGGGGCCTAGTGGCACACATGATGATTCATGAGTGGAGGATGCTTGAGGATATAATAGAGTATGACTTCGAGTTTGATCTGCAGTCTTCTATCGTTCAACTATCGAGCCTGTCGATTCAACCCTCTCTTATCGCAAGGGTGATCGAGGCTCAGCACAGAGACAAGTCGTTATAGGATTACCGAGCAGAGGCAGTATTTGAGAGTTAGACAGATTGGTTCTGATGGTGGACTTCACTTCAAAAGCTGGTTATGTGTCCTGGATATTCTTGAGTTGCAGAGAGATCTTATGACTGATGCACATCTGTAACATCCCAAATTTTTGCCAACCCGGAATTAGACGTCCTTAGGCAATGGGTCGATCCTAACACCTTATTAACTTGTCAGAACTCAATCCCACAGTCTAAAATCGCTTTTTAATTCTTTTCCTTCACAAATCTCACCTTTCACTACCTTATCCTTCAAAGGTAACTAAGTGCAAAACTAGATTAGCTACGAAATCCGTTTGATCCACTTTAAATACGATCCGAAAGACCCAAGACTTGTAGAATCATAGACACTACATTACCCTAAAATCTAGGATTAATCTCATTACTTGGATGCTCTCAGGAGCATCACGAAACTCCATATCAGATCTAAACCGCACATCGGAAGTCCGAATAATACAAAGTTATAGGATTAGGACCGCCTTACTGAGCTTGACAACCATTTCGTAAATCAAATCCAGATAGTGTCCCAGTCCTATTCGCTTGAGCCCGGAGCGAGGAGTGTGAGAAAACATGGTTTTCTTTATAAATTAAATAAAATTTAAGTAATCTGAGACTCGATGCTTGCAGGCCAAATATAAGCAATCAGACCGTCGGAATCTGATCTAAATACACCCTTGGATCAGGAAACATTTCATATACATGACAGTGTACTTGAAATCCCCGATCGAGATTCGTTGACTGTGAAACTGAAACTGGTCTGCCACGTGTGATCTGGGAACCCGACTGGAACGAAAATGTAACTCGACCTAGATCCAATGTCTGTGAGCTTAAGTCCGACCTTTGGCTCAAGGGGGCTTCCAGAAGTGCTCCGTTGAGATGGAACAGTCCGTATTTAGACATAACCTAAGTATACCTTGGCCCTGGGTCTATTTCCGTGAGTTCTAGACCTATATAAGGACCTTAAACCATCACTCTCTCATTCCATAGGAATTTGAGAAAACCTAGGAGAGAGAAGAGAAAAAAGAAAAGAAAGTGTGAGAGAAGTGGGAGGATCTCCCTGATGCTCTACCCTGCCACTATACAAGCCTAGCCACCTCATTCTAAGCGCTTTCCCTGCGATTCCGACTTCATTTCTAGGTAAGAAAACCTAAACCTAAGCTGTTTTAGGGTTTCCAAGAGTGTGGGTGATGTAATAGCTGACCTGTTTCATGATTCAGGTTACCTAATCACCGTAGACGAAGGCTTAGAGATTCTAGCATATTCGTTACGATTCTACGACAAAAGGTGCGGACTTTAAACGTATAGGTTATGGTTTTCAACGCTTTCAATGTCAGATAATGATAGATTCATGATCTGGATGCTATTGCACATGTACAAAGTGTTGTCCGTTTTGTTTTTCGGTTATACGTTAACTATGTTGAATATACTGTATTCCTCGTATTTGTAAAAAATACCGTATACGTACAAATTTGAAAGTTTGTTTACCATGATAAAGTACTGTATGTACATGTTATATATGAGTGTAGTACTTACTCAGCGAAAGAATTTGTCCTAATACATGTTTTGTCTAATGTACGTTATGTATGTTAATAAGTATATTCTAAGTGTTTGTGAAAATGCTTGTATGAGTAAGTACTTAGATGATTGTGCTTTGGGTAGGTGTTGAGATAGGATTCTCAACTACCTTAGTGATGTGTATGAGTTCCTTCATGTACGGTGTTTAGTTTAATCACTTACTGGTTTATGAAACGTATGTGTTTGGATTTCCTGTTTGCACGGTGTTTTATAACATGCTTGTTAATATGTTTGAATTACTTGTTTATTTAATTCTGCTCTGACTACTTCACATGTTTAGGTTGTATTCCATAAAATCCGTGAAGGGTGATGGGGGAGTGGTGTAACGATTCCGTGCAACAGCCCTGGCAGCCCTAAGCGGACAATATGGGATATTTGATTGTATGATTTGAAATCTTGATTCATTACTGCCTTAACTATTCCGTAATTGAATGTGATTGGGGCTATTGTATAGTCCAAGCAATCGGTAACGGGATTGAATTCGTTGCTGAGATTCATTCGCCACGTGAGATGTGTTCGACGAACCCGAGTCGTACTTCGGTTGGCGATGGTGGTTGGCCACACGGAGTGCTTATGCACTTCATGTCGTTCAACTGGTCGTGCGCTCGAGCTAGCCGAGCTTGTCAAGTAACCCGATCTGTCTAATGTATGTTCACCTTGTTTGGACGCTACTGATTGAACCTAAGGTACCGAACTTACCATTGGAATCCCGTTAACCTTAGTACCTCGATCCGCTAAGACTCATGAGACAGACATGGTGGTATGGGACACCGTGGTCGAGCTGTCGGGCTACGCTGGGACGATGTGCCTCTCCGTAGTGACCAGTGAGCAACCCAGACTCGTGAGCCGAATACGGTGGTATGGGACACTGTATTTGAGCTGTCGGCCTACATTGCTTTAATGGGTGAAGGGGGAGTTGTGTAACGATTCCGTGTAACAGCCCAGACAGCCCTGTAACATCCCGAAAAATCGTGGGTCGAGCATAACTCAACACCCGAGTTCCAGAACATCACTTATGCAACATACATAATGATGATTAAATGTTGTCTGCATTAGTGTATTGAACATGAGTGAGATTAAGCCAAAACAATATATCATACTCCAGAGACAGTTAAATTGCAAGCGGAAGACTGTGATAGATATATAAAATATATAAAAACTATGGTGAGTCTCCAGAGTGTGATAACATTACCAGGTTAATAAATTTCAAGGACTTTTTTAAAATATGCCAAATGTGTAAGTGTAATGTCTTCTATCCCAAGTACCATAGCCCCGTCAATACAATAACAGGTCTTCATAAACCTGTCAGAGAGCTACAAGTAGGAGAACTCCTCTTCCACATCATAGTAGTCCGGCTCTGCTTCATAAGCATTGCCATCACCTGAAAGTCAACAAATCTGGTTGGTGTGTACAACACCGTCCCATAACGTGGGAGTGAGAGATCAACTCAGTGGAACAATAAAGCATAGGTTAACATGTCATCAATTCAGTCAAGCAGTAATGATAAAGCAGTACAATCAAACAATTCTAACTACTCTTATTTAATGCAAGTATGAAATGGCATGATGTATGCCCTTGCCAAACCACCCTCATGCGACATCATCTTACATTCTCGAATGCATTCATCCCTCAGTGCTCCACATCTACTAGGCACATGCAGTGCGATGATTACCGAGTAATTATTAGTCCATTTCAAACAGCAATATTGGGAAACAAAGGTACCTCCCTTGTATAATTCCCAAACACGATCTATTCTAGGGTTGTCAGTCCTAGTTAATCTCATACGATATTATAGTTTGAGAGGCATACCGAAGGCATCACAAAGGGCTCGTCACCCGTCAGTACGGATACAGATCTCACCGTATGCCGCTCAATTGCTGGCTGTCAGCTCGAATACAGGTCTCACCGTACTTGGCTCAATCGCTGGCCGTCAGCTCGAATACAGATCTCATCGTACTTGGCTCAACTCATGCTCTAGTTGCTGTGAAGGGCTCGTCGCCAATCACAGACCTTAGAGTATACTCGAAGACACTACGGACGGATCGTCGCCCGTCAGCACAAATACAGGTCTCACCGTATTCAGCTCTCGCCGTAGGTGTCGACAACTCGAATGTAGTGTCCCATACCACCATAATCGGCTCACGAGTCTGGTTGCTCACTGGTCACTACGGGGAGGCACGTGGCCCCAACGTAGGTCGACAACTCGACCACGGTGTCCCATACCACCTTGCCCGGCAAATGAGTCTTAGCGGACGAGGTACCATGGTTAAAAGGGATTTCACTGGTAAGTTTGGTACCCTAGGTTCAAGCAGTAGCGTCCAAACATGGTGAACATACATTAGACAGATCGGTTTACTTGACGAACTCGGCTAGCTCGAGCGTACAACAAGTTGAACGACATGAAGTGTATAAGCACTTCGCGTGGCCAACCACTATCTCCAACCGAAGTACGACTCGGGTTCGTCGAACACATCTCACGTGTTGAATGAATCTCAGCCACGAATTCAATCCCGTTACCGATTGCCTGGACTATACAATTGCCCCAATCACATTCAATTGCAGATAGGTAAAGCAGTAATGGATCAAGGTTCAAATCATACAATCAAGGTCTGGTATTATCCGTTTAGGGCTGCCAGAGCTGTTGCACGGAATCGTTGCTCCACTCCCCCATCACCCATGACGGATCATACAACATAAACATGAATTTAAACATATGCATTACATAGATAAAATTACGCAATCAGTTAAGCATGTTATGAAGCACAACACAAGCATGAGTTTATACATATTCAATTCCTAATCATACAACTATCCAAGGAAACCATACACATAGTTAAAGGAGTTGAGAATCATATCTGAACACCCTTAAACATTACAATTTACTAACTACTACTCATTCAGACATTTCAATAAACACTTTAAAGTACATACATCAACATACATGACATATATTGATCACATAGGCATTAGGCCAAATCCTTTCACTAGGGAGTTGCCCCAATGGATAACACGCGAGCACCCACGATGGATAGTCATGGCAAGCAGGAATCCAAGTTCCATATTCATTCAGTCATTTCCACAAACACTTGGGCCACACATTTTAGCATATATAGTGTATATTGGTTGTGACGTGATTTAGGGCAAATCCTTTCGTCAAAGGGGTATCGCCAATACAACAATCATAAATCCATGGCAATTAGTCATGGCGAGCACGAATGAGAATTCTATACTCATTCGGTCATTTTCACAAATACTTAGAATACACTATTTTAACATACAAAGTGTATATTAGCAAAAACATGTATTAGGGCGAACCCTATCGTCAAACAAGTATTTTATCCATATGTAATATATTAATACAACAATTAATCATGGCAAACATATTTCCAAAATTTATACGTATACGGTACTTTCTACAAATACTTAGAGTATGTAAAATTCCATATTCTTCATCTTTAATCGAAACGGAAAACGGACAGCACTTTGTACATGTGCAATCGCATGTAGATCATGAATCTATCATTATCTGACATTGAAAGCGTTGAAAACCATAACCTATACACCTAAAGTCCGCACCTTTTGTCGTAGAATCGTAACGGAGTCGATGAAATTGCTAAGCTTCTGTATACGGTAGTTTGGCCACCTATAGATCGACATAGGTTAGCTATTTCATAACCTAAAACCTATACAACCCCAAAACAGATTAGGGTTAGGGTTTCTTACCTAGAAACGAATCCGGAATCGCCGGGAAAGCGATTAGAATCATGCGGTTGAGCATGGATAGCAGCATGGAAGCAAGGCAGGGAGATTCTCCCACTCCTCTCACACTTTCTCTCTCTTTTCTCTCTTCCCTCTCTAGGGTTTCTCTCAAATTCGTATAGCTGCAATGAGAGAAGGTTTAAGGTCCTTATATAGCATAAAAACTCACCGAAATAGACTCCAGGTCAAAGTATACTTAGGTTATAACCAAAGCGGGGCAGTTTCAGCTCAATGGAGGACTTTTGGCGGGCCTCCTTGAGCCAAAGGTCGGACTTAAGCTCACTAACACCGGATCTACGTTTATTTAAGTTTTCGTTTTGGTCGGGATTTCAGATCACGCGTGGCGGACCAGTTTCAGTTCAACGGTCAGCGGATCTCGATCGGAGATTCCGAGTACATGGATATGTGTATGAAATTTCTCCTGATCCGAGGGTGTAATTTGGTCTGATTCTGACAGTCTGGTTGCTTAATACTGATCCGCAAGCGAGAGGTGCCAGATTACTATTTGAGATATTTTATTTTAAATTAATTTCACATTTCTCACACTCTTCACTCCGAGCTCAAGCGAATAGCGCTGGGACACTATCTGGATTTGATTTCCTAGATGGTTGTCAAGCCCAGCAAGGCGGTCCTAATTCCTTAACTTCGTGTTAATCGGACTTCCGACGTGCAGTCCAGATCCAATACGGAGTTTCGAGATGCTCCCGAGAGCAGCAGGGTAATGAGATTGATCCTAGATTTTAGGGTAACCTAGCATTAATGATTTTACAAGTTTTGGGTCTTGCAGATCGTATTTAAAGTGATTGGTGCTAATTTCACCGGTACTCTAGTTTAACACTAGCTAATTCTCACCTAATTTCTAAAGGATTTAGTCCTATATGATTTCTGTCTGAGGTGGTACCTGGGCCTTTGTAGTTTGTAGATAAAGTGATCCAAGTTATACTACTTAACTAGTTTAAGATAGTGTCTAAGGTGAAAGTACTTAGAAAATTTAAAGAATAAGGTCGTGAAGGGTGGGATTTGTGAAGGAAATGGGTTAAGGAGCGATTTTAGACTGCGGGATTCAGTTATGACAAGTTAATAAGGTGTTAGGATATTACCTAAGGACGTCTAATCCTATGTTGGCAAAAATTCGGGATGTTACAATCTACCCCCCTTAAAATAAAGTTTCATCCCCGAAATTGGCTAAGGGTAATAAAGAAAGATTTAATTATTTCTTTTGCCTAAGTTTTATTGATTTCAAGTTTCTACGCGTGGTAGGGTATATACTAGTCTGGTTCGTTTTAGTCTACCCCCTTAAAACTTAATTCTTTATCCATTTCTTATACTCTGATGGTTTGCTACAATTTATTTCTTTACCTATTTGGAGTCTCGACGACAATCCCCAATAATTTAGAGTAAGATAGTTGTTTTCATTGTTTGACCAACACGGAGAGACATTTATGGTGGGCTTGATCCCGATACATCGATCATCTACCGGGCCAGGGTAGGAAGCTCATCGTATCCCTTCCAAATCCTGGTGGATCCTGGTCTTCTGCTCGGCCAAGCAGTGAGTCCATTGGTAGTCGCCCAGGATTGAGAATTGCGTCAAGCCGCGAATGTTTCGCAGTTTATATTTCAGTAACTCTGTAGTCCGATCACTCTAGAAACGTAGGGAATGTCCATCATTGAAAGGCTTAAATTGTCTATGTCTAAGGTTGCCCTTTAGGTCTTAGTCTAAGAGAGTCCTCATTATTATCTATGTCCAAGAAAATGGTGAATCAAATCTTACTAGATCATCCTAAAATGGTTTCTCATAGTAGAACTTACTAGGGCTTCTATAATGTTCGTATTCAACGAGCACAGTTTCGATCCTGGGCCAGTGGGGTAGGGTCAACCATGCTTTTGCTGTGCCACCCAGATCAAAGAGGTGTAATAGGTGACCTAACTAGATTGGGCTCATAATGTTCTACCCCCCTTAAAAATTTATTTTCACCCTCAAGGCTCAAGATTTATGTCCTGATCCGTACATCGGAACAAGGTACAATTTAGGACCTATCCTTGACATGAAATGGGATGCGATCTCCCACTACATTGGTCTTTTTTTCATCGATGATGTGTATTATGGCATTGGTACCTATAATTATCGAAAGGAGCTAAAAATGATGGGTAATGTGGCTGATTTCAGGGGCAGGTGCGAGTTTGAGGCCAGATGCCTAAGTCTACCAAGGAGGACTATCATCACGGTCCCGACCTACCTTATTTACTCATGTTAAGCCTAACAGGCAGGCTATCTTTCTACGTTCATATGCACAATATGTATGCCAACATGGCATGTGATTTGGGACCTAATTCCTAACTGTCTGTTGCTCACTTGGGAAATTCCTTAGGCCTAAAAGGAAAAATCTTTATTGGCTATATATTCTTATACTTCTGAAAGACAAAGTTATAAACTTTTGGTTGTAAGTGGTCGAGCCAACACGGAAGGAAAGTTGTGTAGTGGGTCAGAATCGGATACATGGACCTTCTGCCTCCCGAAGACAGAAAATTGTCGTATCAGTTCTGAATCCTAGTTGATCCCGACTCTCTGCTTGATTAGAGCATAGAGTTCATTGGTAACTACCAGGATTGAGAATTCAATTCAAACCGCGAATACCTCATTGATATATATTGTTTCTCTACTCCATGTTCCCGGTTGTAATAAGTCCTCGAGAAGGCAATTCTAAGGGATGCATTGATTTGATTTAACATTAAATCCAAAGGACATATAAGTTTCCTCTAAGCGTGACTAGTTTCTACGTCAAACAACTTTCCTAGGAGTTATCAAAGAAGCCTATGAGTATTAAGGGGATTCAACAAAAGAACGAGGTCTTGCTCCAACCTACTTAAGCCGACTAATTAAACCTATCTTTCAAGTATCTTAGCATAATGAATCCTTTACATTCTTTAGTGCCTAGTCACAACGTATGAGTAGCGTAATCCCCTAGTTGTAATCCAAAGTCTATGCTTATACACTAGATGATTTTACACCATTTTTAATAAAGGAAGTTGTTGGTTTGTTTGTTTGGAATTGAGTTGCCCGAACATGAATGTAACTACGCTCGAACACTTCACACCAACTAAGGGGCTTCTAGAGTTCACATTCTTAATTTGTTGAATTTCCTATACTGTTAGGTCTGTCGAAGCACTGATCTAGGTCCAAACTCTATGGGCCTATTTGTCAAACAACCATTTACTCTAAAAGCTTGAGCTGTCAGAGTGTGGTGGGTTAATGTATATCAAGGGACTTTATCACTTCAACACTACTTAGCCAGTGATCTTAAGTTGTATTTAATGGGCTTGCATTGCTAATCCCTCCTCAGGATTGGGTGTGGCATGGTTGGTAGGAGGGTGGGTGGGATAAAAAAAATATAAATTTTATAGGCTTTGGAAAATGAGCCTGGTGTTGGAAAAGTGTGAGATGGGATTTCCAAATCCTAGGAAGTGGAATTTCTAAGTGTAATAGGAAAACCCAGGATATACTTTTCATTGCATACATTCCAAACATGGCATTGGAAAACATGGGATACACCCAATCTAAGGACCATACCTTACACATACAGTTATTGTTACTTTTACAATTCTATCCACCTTACTCACCTAATGTCATTGGCCGAACGGGCCCTAAAGGGAGAAAGGGGGCTAGAGTTTTGGTTCTCCACGGACTTGGGTCCTCAACAGACGTTGTAAAGGCCCAAAAGATAGGACTTAAAGAAAGGAAACGAAGAGATGGACTGGGTTGAGTGCTTACACAAGTTTAAGCTTCAAATGAGGGGGTGTAGGAGCTCAACCGAGAGAAAACAGAAAGGGTAGAGGGTGGTTGGTGCTACAAACGATGGAGGGGTGGGTGGTTTTAACAGAAAAAAGCAGAATGTGCGATTGGAAGGGAGGTTAGAGAGAGAAAATCAGATTTTGGAAGGAAAGGGAGAGCTTGGAGGGTCGTTTTGTGAAGGAAGTAGAGTTTGGTTGGTGGGGGGTTTATTGGACAGCCCATATACCAAGGGGTCCCCTAGCCCCCAAACACGATCGGCCCGGACGGCCAGCCCGGCCCAGTAAAAAAACCGGCGAGGCCTCTCCGACTTGGTGAGGGCCTCGCCGAAAAATGTTCTAAATTTCAAGGGGGGCCCCATGGGGGAGACCCTCATGCCCCCTAAGCCCAAAAAAAGTATGGGGCCCACCTTGGGTCCCCCCGGAGGTGCTTCGTTTGGCCCCCGACTCCATTTTGAGCCGTATCGGGGTCAAAGTACAAAATGAAATGATTTTATTAGATGTGTAATACATGATTTTGGGGTAGGAGACGCTCTTCTATCCAACTAACCTATTTATTTTATGAGATTCTATAATTTAAATGGTTAAAAGTCTAATTTCTACATATATTTACTATTTATAGCAAATTTTTGTTTAAGTATTATTCTTCATCATTTATACATTAGGATTTATGTCTAGTATAAAATGACTTAGAAAAAGTTGAAGAATGAGGTGGTGAAAGGAAAGAATTTGAAGGAATTGGATAAAAGAGGTTTTAGGTTTTGAGATGAAGTGTAAGGTGTTGTGGTTGACCCACAACCTAAGGACATTCGTTTATAGGGAAGAACTCAAACCCGTCGACTGACGGCCTAAAAGTGATTTGGGATCGTTTCGCGTGATCATGGGTGTGTACGGGCCCAATCTCAGCGGTCGATTTCGTTCGGTTTCGCAGTTCGGCGAATTTGGAAAATCCTAAGTCGGTTTCTACGTTCCGTCCCTCCCTCCTAAGTCAGAGTGCGTCAGAGTGCATCGTGTGACCATAACCCAGGTCCGGTTTAATCCAAATCATGCTTTGATACCAACTGTAACATCCCGAAAAATTGAGGGTCGAGCATAACTCAACACCCGAGTTCCAGAACATCACTTATGCAACATAGATAATGATGATTAAATGTTGTCTGCATTAGTGTATTGAACATGAGTGAGATTAAGTCAAAACAACATATCATACTCCAGAGATAGTTAAATTGCAAGCGAAAGACTGTGATAGATATATAAAATATATAAAAATTGTGGTAAGTCTCCAGAGTGTGATAACATTACCAGGTTAATAAATTTCAAGTACATTTCTAAAATATACCAAATGTGTAAGTGTAATGTCTTCTATGCCAAGTACCATAGCCCCGTCAATACAATAACAGGTCTTCATAAACCTATCAGAGAGCTACAAGTAGGAGAACTCCACCTCCATATCATAGTAGTCCGACTCTACTTCATAAGCATCCCCATCACCTGAAACTCAACAAATCAGGTTGGTGTGTACAACACCGTCCCGTAACGTGGGAGTGAGTGATCAACTCAGTGGAACAATAAAGCATAGGTTAACATGTTATTAATTCAGTCAAGCAGTACAATCAAACAATTCTAACTACTCTTATTTAATGCAAGTATGAAATGACATGATGTATGCCCTTGCCAAACCACCCTCATGCGACACCATCTTACGTTCGCGAATGCGTTCATCCCTCAGTGCTCCACATCTACCAAGCACATGCAGTGCGATGATGAGCATGATTATCGAGTAATTATTAGTCCATTTCAAACAGCAGTATTGGGAAACTAAGGTACCTCCCTTGTATAATTCCCAAACATGATCCATTATAGGGTCGTCAGTCCTAGTTAATCTCATACGATATTATGGTTTGAGAGGCATAGCGAAGGCATCACAACGGGCTCGTCATCCGTCAGTACGGATACAGATCTCACCGTATGCGGCTCAATTGCTGGGCGTCAGCTCGAATACAGGTCTCACCGTACTCGGCTCAATCGCTTGCCGTCAGCTCGAATACAGATCTCACCGTACTCGGCTCAACTCATGCTCTAGTTGCTGTGAGGGGCTCGTCGCCAATCACAGACCTTAGAGTATACTCGAAGACACTACGGAGGGCTCGTCGCCCGTCAGCGCGAATACAAGTCTCACCGTATTCAGCTCTCGCCGTAGGTGTCGACAGCTCGAATATAGTGTCCCATACCACCATAATCGGCTCACGAGTCTGGTTGCTCACTAGTCACTACGGAGGCACGTGGCCCCAGCGTAGGCCGACAGCTCGACCATGGTGTCCCATACCACCATGCCCAGCTCATGAGTCTTAGCGGATCGAGGTACCATGGTTAAAAGGGATTTCACTGGTAAGTTTGGTACCCTAGGTTCAAGCAGTAGTAGTGTCCAAACATGGTGAACATACATTAGACAGATCGGGTTACTTGACGAGCTCGGCTAGCTAGCTCGAGCGCACAACAAGTTGAACGACATGAAGTGCATAAGCACTTCGCGTGGCCAACCACTACCGCCAACCGAAGTACGACTCGGGTTCGTCGAACACATCTCACGTGGCGAATGAATCTCGGCCACGAATTCAATCCCATTACCGATTGCCTGGACTATACAATAGCCCCAATCACATTCAATTGCAGATAGGTAAAGTAGTAATGGATCAAGATTCAAATCATACAATTAAGGTCTGGTATTATCCGTTTAGGGCTTCCAGGGCTGCTGCACGGAATCGTTGCTCCACTCCCCCATCGCCCATGACGGATCATACAACGTAAACATGAATTTAAACATATGCATTACATAGATAAAATTATGCAATCAGTTAAGCATGTTATGAAGCACAACACAAGCATGAGTTTATACATATTCAATTCGTAATCACACAGCTATCCAAGGAAATCATACACATAGTTAAAGGAGTTGAGAATCATATCCGAACACCCTTAAACATTACAATTTACTAACTACTACTCATTCAGACATTTCAACAAACACTTTAAAGTACATACATCAACATACATGACATATGTTAATCACATAGGCATTAGGCCAAATCCTTTCACTAGGGAGTTGCCCCAATGGATAACACGTGAGCACCCACGACGGATAGTCATGGCAAGCAAGAATCCAGGTTCCATATTCATTCAGTCATTTCCACAAACACTTGGGCCACACATTTTAGCATATATAGTGTATATTGGTCGTGACGTGATTTAGGGCAAATCCTTTCCTCAAAGGGGTATCGCCAATACAACAATTATAAATCCATGACAATTAGTCATGGTGAGCACGAATGAGAATTCCATACTCATTCGGTCATTTTCACAAACACTTAGAATACACTATTTTAACATACATAGTGTATATTAGCAAAAACATGTATTAGGGCGAACCCTATCGTCAAACAAGTATTTTATCCATATGTAATATATTAATACAACAATTAATCATGGCAAACACATTTCCAAAATTTATACGTATACGGTACTTTCTACAGATACCTAGAGTATGTAAAATTTCATATTCTTCATCTTTAATCGTAATGGAAAACGGACAACACTTTATACATGTGCAATTGCATGCAAATCATGAATCTATCATCATCTGACATTGAAAGCGTTGAAAACCATAACCTATACACCTAAAGTCCGCACCTTTTGTCGTAGAATCGTAACGGAGTCGATGGAATTGCTAAGCTTCTGTATACGGTAGTTTGGCCACCTATAGATCGACACAGGTTAGCTATTTCATAACCTACAACCTATACAACCCCAAAACAGATTAGGGTTAGGGTTTCTTACCTAGAAATGAAGCCGGAATCGCCAGAAAAGCGATTAGAATCGTGCGGTTGAGCATGGATAGCAGCAGGGAAGCAAGGCAGGGAGATTCTCCCACTCCTCTCACACTTTCTCTCTCTTTTCTCTCTTCCCTCTCTAGGGTTTCTCTCAAATTCGTATGGCTGCAATGAGAGAAGGTTTAAGGTCCTTATATTGCATAAAAACTCACCGAAATAGACTCCAGGTCAAAGTATACTTAGGTTATAACCAAAGCGGGGCAGTTTCAGCTCAACGGAGGACTTCTGTCGGGCCTCCTTGAGCCAAAGGTCGGACTTAAGCTCACTAACACCGGATCTATGTTTATTTAAGTTTTCGTTTCGGTCGGGATTCCAGATCACGCATGGCGTACCAGTTTCAGTTCAACGGTCAGCGGATCTCGATCGGAGATTCCGAGTACATGGATGTGTATGAAATTTCTCCTGATTCGAGGGTGTAATTTGGTCTGATTCTGACGGTCTGGTTGCTTAATACTAATCCGCAAGTGAGAGGTGCCAGATTACTATTTGAGATATTTTATTTTGAATTAATTTCACATTTCTCACACTCTTCAATCTGAGCTCAAGCGAATAGCGTTGGGACACTATCTGGATTTGATTTCTGAGATGGTTGTCAAGCCCAGCAAGGTGGTCCTAATTCCTTAACTTGGTGTTAATCGGACTTCCGACGTGCGGTCCAGATCCGATACAGAGTTTCGAGATGCTCCCGAGAGCAGACGGGTAATGAGATTGATCCTAGATTTTAGGGTAACCTAGCGTCAATGATTTTACAAGTTTTAGGTCTTGCAGATTGTAATTAAAGTGATTGGTGCTAATTTCACCGGCACTCTAGTTTAACACTAGCTAATTCTCGCCTATTTTCTAAAGGATTTAGTCCTATATGATTTCTGTCTGAGGTGGTACCTGGGCCTTTGTAGTTTGTAGATAAAGTGATCCAAGTTATACTACTTAGCTAGTTTAAGATAGTGTCTAAGGTGAAAGTATTTAGAAAATTTGAAGAACAAGGTCGTGAAGGGTGGGATTTGTGAAGGAAATGGGTTAAGGAGCGATTTTAGACTGTGGGATTCAGTTATGACAAGTTAATAAGGTGTTAGGATTGACCCATTGCCTAAGGACGTCTAATCCCAGGTTGGCAAAAATCTGGGATGTTACAAGCCCTAACCGTACCCGGTGTAGTGACCTCGAGCATACTCTGAATCTGCGAAGAGGCGATGAGCCTTCCGATAGTAAACAGAGTATAAATTAGGCCTGTATTGATAAGGTGATGGGGGAGTGGTGCAACGATTCCGTGTAATGGCCTTGACAGCCCTTGCAGCGACCTAGAACTGCACTATCGTATAAGATTATCTAGGATTGACGACCCTATGGATCATGTTTGGGAATGATATAAGGGAGGTACCTTAGTTTTCCAATACTGCTGTATGAAAAGGACTAATAACAACTCGGTAATCATGCTCATCATCGCATTGCATGTGCCTAGAAGATGTGGAGCACTAAGGGATGAACGCATGCCGTGGACGTAAGATGGTGTCGCATGAGGGAGTATGTTGGTGAGGGTATGCATCACAACTGCATTTCATACTTGAATTAATAAGAGTACTTAAGATTGTTGATTGTACTGCTTTATCATTACTGCTTGACTGTTGTGATAACATGTTAACCTATGCTTTATTGTTCCACTGAGTTGATCACTCACTCCCACGTTACGGGACGGTGTTGTACACACCAACCAGACTTTCTCTGATTGCAGATGACGACGCTACTCCTGAGGCGGAGCTGGACTTTTATGATGATGTGGCTTGTTTCTTCTATATGCAGCTATCAGGCAGGTCTATATAGACCATGTTCTGATCGACGGGGTTACAGGGAGGTTGATTAGACACTATTGCACTTATTATTTTTCACTTTTGGAACACCCATGTATATTCATTTTGTTCGATTTTGGAATATACATGTTTATATTTAACCTGGTAACATGTTCAACTCTGGAGACTTATAATAATTTATATACATTATATATATCTATCACAGTCTTCCGCTTGTATAATTTAACTGTCTCTGGAGTATGATATGTTGTTTTGGTATAATCCCATTCATGTTTCAATGCTCTCATCATAATCATCATTATCTGTGTTGCATATGTGATGCGTTGGAACTCAGGAACTGAGCTTTGCTCGACCCCCGATTTTCAGGTTGCTACAAGATGGTATCAGGGAATGATTTGGATTAAACCGGACCTGGGTTATGGTCACATAATGCACTCTGACACACTCTGACTTAGGAGGGAGCGACGGAACGTAGGAACCGACTTAGGATTTTTCAAATTCGCCGAACGACGAAACCTACCGAAATCGACCGCTGAGATTGGGCCCGTACACACCCATGATCACGCGAAACGATCCCTAAACACTCCTAGGCCGTCTATTGACGGGTCTAGATCACAATGCACTCCATCCTAGCCGTTAAAAATTGGTAAATGCAGGTTTAGATCAGAAACATCCCAAACTACCCGAAACGGAGAGAAACGGAGTCATGGGCCTACCAACGCTAATCTAGGGGTACCCAGGGTGGGACCCAGAGTTTTTTAGGGCCTAGGAGGCACGAGGACCTCGCCCATGTGGTGAGCCCTCTCCCACCTGTCCAGGTGGTGGCGAGGCCCTCGCTTGGTCGGCGAGGCCTCCCCGGTCAGCTGGCTCGGCCGGGCGGGCCGATCGGGCCGAGCGTGTTTGGGGGTTGTGGGACCGCCCTGATGCATGGGCCGTCCCTTAAAACCTTCCCAAATCCCTACTTCCTTCACAAATCACCCCTTCAAGCTCTCCTTTCTCCACAAAGTTTCTAATTTTTCATAGAAAATGCCCCTTCAATCACTCTTTCTTCCGTTTTAGTGCATTACCATCGTTATCCATTTGAAAACTCCCTCCTACAGCTGCTGTCTCTCTCATTTCCCTTTCATTTGAGCCTTTACACTCTCTTTTGGTCTCAAATCATGCAAAACCTCAGATCCCATCTTCTCTTTACCAGGAAATTGATTTCCTTCATCATTTTATGCTCCCAACTGCCCTTCACAGTTGCATACATCTCCCATCTTCTTCTTTTCACTTTCCTTGAGTTCACAAACCCCTCTTGGTGGCTCATTTCCGTACAACTCAACAACCCATCAAACCCCATTCATTTCATCCCTTTCTTTCACTTCCTATGGCTCTGTTTGAGTTCATTACGGCCGTATTTTCAATATCCACATTTTTCTCTGTAACGACCCGTAAATTTCTGTACTTTGGTTCGAGTACCATCTCGACCAGAAATTAATTAGGATTAAATCCTTTAGAAAATTAACAAAGTTAACTAAGTACAAAACTCGATTAGCTGTGAAATCCGTTGGGATCGCTTTAAATATGATCTGCAAGACCCAAAACTTGCAAAATCAGTGACTCTAGGTTACCCTAAAGTTTAGAACCAAACTCATTACCCGGCTGCTCTTGGGAATGAAATGAAACTTCGTATTAGGTCTAGACCGCACATCGGAAGTCCGATTAACACGAAGTTAAGGAACTAGGACCGCCTCACTGGGCTTGACAATCATCTCGAAAATCAGGTCCAGCCGATGTCCCACGGCCATTCGTTTGGATCCGGAGCGAGGGAGTGTGAAAAACACTATTCCCTTTACAAAATAAATATCTGGAATAGTGATCTGGCACCATTCGCTTGCGCATTAGTATTAAGCAACCAGACCGTCAGAATCAGACCAAATTACACCCTCGGATCAAGAAAAATTTCAGGAACATTTACATGTACTTGGAATTTCGGATCGTGGCCCATTGACCGTTGAACTGAAAGTGGTCCGCCACGTGCGATCTGGGAATCCGATCGAGTCGAAAACGTAATCCCACGTAGATCCATGTATGGAGAGCTTAGGTCTGACGTTTGGCTCAAGGAGGGCCACCAGAACCCCTCTTTTGAGCTGAAAAAGTGTCGAAATACCTATGTTAGCAGTAACCCTTGAACCTGAGTCTATTTTGGAGAGGTTTTAGGCTTTAAAAGAGGCTTAGAACAGCCCCTCTCACAGCCATACGAATTTGGGATAAAATCCTAGAGAGAGAGAGAGAAAAGGGAGAGAAAAGCTTGGGATTTGTGGGAGAACTTCCTCCTGCTGCTTCCGATTATTGCACGGCCTACACCGCCTCTTTCCAGGCGCTTTCCCGGCGGTATCCACTCCGTTTTAAGGTGAGAAACCCTAACCCTAGGTCTAATTTGAAGTGCATAGGCTATAGGTTGTGAAAAGGCTAACCGATTCCGCTCTTTAGGCTAGAAAACTCCCGAATACGGAAGCTCATCCAACCTTGCTGATTCGTTGAGATTCCAAAGGGCAAGGTGAGGACTTTAGGTGTATAGGTTACGGTTTTCAACATTTTCAATGTCAGATAATGATAGATTCATGATCTGCATGCAATTGCACATGTACAAAGTGCTTTCCGTTTCCTGTTTCGATTAACGTTGTAGAATATGGAATTTCACATACTCTAGGTATACGTAGAAATACTGTATACATATTTTTTTTGGAAAAATGTTTGACATGTTTATTTAATATATGATTATATAATATATGGATAAAATACTAGTTTGGCGAAAGGAATCGCCGAAATACATGTTCGCTTGTAAATACTACGTATGTTGAAATTGTGTATTCTAGAAATACCGCATATGTGTAAATTTTGAAAATGCGATTGTCATGATTATTTGCTGCATGATTATGGTATACACGGGTAAAATACCCGCTTGGCGAAAGGATAGCCCTAATACGTATTTTGCTAACATATGTCATGTATGTTGGAATAGTTCACTCTAAGTGTTTGTGTAAATGCTTGTGAGTGTAACTGCTTAAGTGTTAGTGCCTTAGATAGGTGCTGATATGGAATTCCCGACTATCTTAGAGACATGTAGGATACCCTCCATGTGGTGGTTTGATCTAACCACTCATTGTGATGTGTATGTAATTGTATCCCTATTTGTATAGTACTCTACAACATGCTTTACAACATGCTTTACTTCATACTTTATAACTTGCCTTATGACATGCCTGTTCACATGCTTGTATTACTTTATTTATCACGCTTTACTCCACATGCTATTGATGAGAATTGCTTGAGTTTGGGACTATGCCTATAGTCCAGACATTCGGTACCAGACTTGAGATTGTGGCTGAGAATTCATGTCGCCACAAGGGATGTGTCTGACGAACACGAGTCGTATTTCGGTTGGCGATAGTGCTTGGTCACACGGAGTGCTCTTGCGCTTCATATCGCCCAACTTGTTGTGCGTTCGAGCTAGTCAAGCTTGTCAAGTAACCCGATTGTCGAATGTGTGTTCACCATGTTTGGTCATTACTGTTTGAACATAGGGTAGCAAACTTACCAGTGGCAATCCCGTTAACCATGGTACCTCGATCCGCTAAGACTCATGAGCCAGACATGGTGGTATGGGACACCGTGGTCGAGCTGTCGGCCTATGCTGGGGCCACGTGCCTCCTCGTAGTGACCAGTGAGCAACCAGACTCGTGAGCCGATTATGGTGGTATGGGACACTATATTCGTGCTGTCGGCCTACATTGATAAGGTGATGGGGGAGTGGTGCAACGATTCCGTGTAACAGCCCTGACAACCATACTCTGAAATCGCAGTGCGCCTTAGGGTGTGCCGCGGTATATAGAGTATGAACTAGGCCTGTTTCTCTATAGTGATGAATCGTTAAAGAGGTGATGGGGGAGCAGTGTAACCTTTGTGCGTAACAGCCCTGACAGCCTTTGCAGTGACCTATAAAACACACCGTCGTCTGATATTAACTAGGACTGACGACCCTAGAATGGATCTTGTTTGGGAATGATACAAGGAAGGTACCTTAGTTTCCCAATACTGCTGTTTAAAATGGAATAATAATAACTCGGTAATCATTTTCATCATCGCACCGCATGTGCCTTGTAGATGTGGAGCACTGAGGGAGTTAAGCATTCGCGAACGTAAGATGATGTCGCATGAGGGTGGTTTAGTAAGGGCATACATTATCATGTCATCCCATTCTTACATTTAACAAGAGTAGTTAAACTTGTTTGATTTGTACTTCTTTATCATTACTGCTTGATTGAATTGATAACATGTTAACCTATGCTTTATTGTTCCACTGAGTTAGCTACTCACTCCCACGTTACGGGATGGTGTTTTCAACACCCACCAGGATCTGTCGCAGGTATAGGTGGCGCATTGGTTCAGGAGCCGGAGCCCGACCTCGACGCGGACCAGGATGAGTTCTCCTTTATGCAGTACTCTGACGGCTTTGCTTAGGCCGGCTGCATCGCGGGGATTTCAGGGCTTATCTATGGAGTTGTATTTTGATTTTTTTTTTACTTAGAAACCGTACATGTATATTGTTACTCAGTTAGTGCTCATACTCTGGTGTTCATAAAATTTTGTTTCTTTACACACCTTAAATATACAATTTCAGTCTTCTGCTTGCCTTTTTAAAATTGAACTGGAGTATGAATTACTGTTTTGGTATAATCTCATTCATGTTTATTACGATTTTGGGTTAAATGAAATGCATGAAGCTCCTTTTATTACCAAATGTGTTGAATGCTTGACAAGTTGGAGTTGTACTTCAATTATGAACTCCTTCCACCCCTCCACCATTACTCCTCTAAACCCATCTCTTACTCCTCTTGGCCTCACCATTTCACACCCATATGAGCACAAAATCCACATATTTGTGTCCCATAACCTTCGCAACCTCCAAATGTTAGTACGTTTAGGGCCCGTTCGGCCAACTACATTAGGTGAGTTTAAGGTGGATAGAAATGTAAATGTAACAATAAATGTATGTGTAGGGTATGGTCCCTAAATTGGGTGTATCCCATGTTTTCCAATACTATGTTTCGAATGTATGCAATTAAAAGTAACTTCCGAGATTTCCTTTCAAAATTACACTTAGAAATTCATCATCATGAGATTTGGAAATCCCATCTCACACTTTCCAACACAAGACTCATTTTCCAAAGCCTATAAAATTAATCCCCACCTACCCTCCTACCAACCATGCCACTCCCAATCCCGAGGTGGGATTAGCAAGGCAGTCCCATTTAATACAACTTAAGATCACTGGCTAAATAGGCCCTTGAAATTTTAGACCTAGAGTGGTGTTCCTAGATACGAACGACCTAACAATTGGGAAAATCCAATAGATTGATAACGTGAACCCTAGATTGATAATGTGAACCCTAGGACCTCCTTAGTTGGTGTAGTCATGTGTGAAGTGCTCAAGCGTAGTTACATTCTAGTTCGGGCAACTCAATTCCGATCAGACACCTTTGACCTTAAGCGATAAGACAATTTCTTATATTAGAAAGGGTATAAAATCATCTAGTGTATAAGCATAGACTTTGGATTACAACCAGTGGATTACCGCTACTCCTAAATTAAGACTAGACTACTGGTTAGGCTTAGGAAGGTAAAGGACTAATTATTCATGCTAAGCTAATTGAATAATAGACTTAGTTATTCAGCTTAACCGACTCAGACCCACTACACAACTTTCCTTCCATGTTGGCCCGACCACTTGCAACTAAAAGTTTATAACTTCGTCTTTGAGAAGTATTAGGAGTATATAGCCGCTAGAGACTATCTTTTTAGACTTAAGGAATTCCTCAAATGGGCAACCAACAGTTAGGAATTAGGTCTCAAATCACATGCCATGTTGGCATACATATTGTGCATATGAACGTAGAAAGATAGCCTGCCTGTTAAGCTAGACATGATTAAATGTATAAGTCTGGACTGTGACAAAACTCCTTGGTAGAATTAGGCATCTTGCCTCAAACTCACACCCGCCCCTGGGAATCAACCTCAACACCCATTAGTTTTAGCCCCTTTCTATGACCCTAGGTGCCTATGCCATAGTACACATCATCGATGAAAGGGAGACCAATGTATTGATAGATCGCTTCCCATTTCATACTAAAGATAGGTTTCAAATTTCAACTCATTCTGACATACTGATCGATGTATAAATTCTTAAACCTTGAGAATAGAAACAAATTTTAAAGGGGGTAAAAACGTTATGAATGAGGTCGAAGTTAGGTAAGTATACTCGTCTACCCACTCATAGGCGCAACGGAAACTTGGTGGGCCCATAGCCCACTGGCCCAGGATCAAATGGAATTGATCTAGACTATACATAAAGATAGGTCACTAAATAGGATCTGAATCTCCCTTAGAATGTCAGTAATGAAGTCATCGAAGGAAGTCAATTAGGGTTCAAGTGTTAAACAAACTCATAGTACAGAATAGGCCGGGTGCGAACTAAATTACAATAGCCAAGGTCAATGTATCTACAACTGTGCTCGTTGGATACGAACATAATAGAAGCCCTAACAAGTTCTACTATGAGAAACCATTTTAGGATGATCTAGTAAGATTTGACTCACTATTTCCTTGGACATAGATAATATCGAGGACTCTCTTAGACCAAGACCTAAAAGGGCAACCCGAGAGATAGGACATTTGAACCTTTCAATAATGGACATTCCCTATGTTTTTAGAGTGATCGAACTACGGAGTTACTGACATATACAACTGCAAAGTAGTCGCGGCTTGACCTAATTCTCAATCCTGGGCGACTACCAATGGACTCACTGCTTGGCCGAGCAGAAGACCAGGAGCCACCAGGACTAGGAAGGGATACGGTGAGTTTTCTGCCCTGGTCAGGTAGATGATCGATGTATCGGGATCAAGCCCACTATAACCGTCTCTCCGTGTTGGTCAAACATTGAAAACAACCATCTTACTCTAACTAGTTGGGAATCGAAGTCAAGACTCCAAATAGGGAAAGAAATCCATTGTAGCAAACCATCAGGATAAAAGCAAGGGATAAAGAAATAAATTTTTAAGGGGGGTAGCCTAAAATGTACTAGATTAGTATGCACAAGATACACCCTACCACGCATAGAGACTTGAAATCAATAAGTCTTAGGCAAATGAAATAATAGAATCCTTACTTATTGCCTTTAGCCAATTTCGAGGATGAAATTATTTTTAACGGGGGTAGATTGTAACATCCCAAATTTTTGTCAACCCGGAATTAGACGTCCTTAGGTAATGGGTCACTCCTAACACCTTATTAACTTGTCAGAACTCAATCCCACAGTCTAAAATCGCTTTTTAACTCTTTTCCTTCACAAATCTCACCTTTCACTACCTTATCCTTCAAAGGTAACTAAGTGCTAAACTAGATTAGCTACGAAATCCTCTTGATCCACTTTAAATATGATCTACAAGACCCAAAACTTGTAGAATCATCGACGCTACATTACCCTAAAATCTAGGATTAATCTCATTACCCGGCTGCTCTCGGGAGCATCACGAAACTCCGTATCAAATCTAGACCGCACATCGGAAATCCAAATAATATAAAGCTATAGGATTAGGACAGCCTTGTTGGGCTTGACAGCCATCTCAGAAATCAAATCTAGATAGTGTCCCAGTGCTATTCGCTTGAGCCCGGAGCGAGGAGTGTGAGAAAACATGGTTTTCTTTAGAAATTAAATAAAATTTAAGTAATCTGAGACTTGATGTTTGCGGGCCAAATATAAGCAATCAGACCGTCGGAATCTGACACAAATATACCCTCGGATCAGGAAACATTTCATATACATGACAGTGTACTTGAAATCCCCAATAGAGATTCGTTGACCGTTGAAATGAAACTGGTCTGTCACGTGTGATCTAGGAACCCGAATGAAATGAAAACGTAACTCGACCTAGATCCAATGTCTGTGAGCTTAAGTCCGACCTTTGGCTCAAGGGAGGCTTCTAGAAGTGCTCCGTTGAGATGGAACAGTCCGTATTTGGACATAACCTAAGTATACCTTGGCCCTGGGTCTATTTCCGTGAGTTTTGGACCTATATAAGGACCTTAAATCCTCACTCTCTCATTCTATACAAATTTGAGAAAACCTAGGAGAGAGAAGAGAGAAAAGAGAGAGAAAGTGTGAGAGAAGTGGGAGGATCTCCCTGATGCTCTACCTGCCACTATACAAGCCTAACCACCTCATTCTAATCGCTTTCCCTGCGATTCCGACTTCATTTATAGGTAAGAAAACCTGAACCTAAGTTGTTTTAGGGTTTCCAAGAGTGTGGGTGATGTAATAGCTACCTGTTTCATGATTCAGGTTGCCTAATCACCGTAGACGAAGGCTTAGAGATTCTGGCGTATTCGTTACAATTCTACGACAAAAGGTGCGGACTTTAAACGTATAGGTTATGGTTTTCAACGCTTTTAATGTCAGATAATGATAGATTCATGATCTGGATGTTATTGTACATGTACAAAGTGCTGTCCGTTTCGTTTTTCAGTTATACGTTAACTATGTTGAATATACTGTATTCCTCATATTTGTAGAAAATACGGTATACGTACAAATTTGAAAGTGTGTTTGCCATGATAAAGTACTGTATGTACATGTTATATATGAGTGTAGTACTTACTTGGCGAAAGAATTCGCCCTAATACATGTTTTGGCTAATGTACGTTATGTATGTTAATAAGTGTATTCTAAGTGTTTGTGAAAATGCTTGTTTGAGTAAGTACTTAGATGATTGTGCTTTAGATAGCTGTTGAGATAGGATTCTCAACTACCTTAGTGATGTGTATGAGTTCCTTCATGTACGGTGTTTAGTTTAATCACTTACTGGTTTATGAAACGTATGTGTTTGGATTTCCTGTTTGCACGATGTTTTATAACATGCTTGTTAATTTGTTTGAATTACTTGTTTATTTAATTCTGCTCTTACTACTTCACATGTTTAGGTTGTATTCCATAAAATCTTTGAAGGGTGATGGGGGAGTGGTGTAACCATTTCGTGCAACAGTTCTGGCAGCCCTAAGCGGACAATATGGGATATTTGATTGTATGATTTGAAATCTTGATCCATTACTGCTTTAACTATTCCGTAATTGAATGTGATTGGGGTTATTGTATAGTCCAGACAATCGGTAACGGGATTGAATTCGTGGCAGAGATTCATTCGCCACATGAGATGTGTTCGATGAACCCGAGTCGTACTTCGGTTGGCGATAGTGGTTGGCCACACGGAGTGCTTATGCACTTCATGTCGTTCAGCTGGTCATGCGCTCGAGCTAGCCGAGCTTGTCAAGTAACCCGATCTATCTAATGTATATTTACCTTGTTTGGACGCTACTGCTTGAACCTAAGGTACCAAACTTACTAGTGGAATCCCGTTAACCTTGGTACCTCGATCCGCTAAGACTCATGAGCCGGACATGGTGGTATGGGACATCGTGGTCGAGCTGTTGGCCTATGCTGGGGCGATGTGCCTCCCCATAGTGACCAGTGAGCAACCCAGACTCGTGAGCTGAATACAGTGGTATGGGACACTGTATTTGAGCTGTCGGCCTACACTGCTTTGATGGGTGATGGAGGAGTGGTGTAACGATTCCATGTAACAGCCCTGACAGCCCTGACCGTACCCGATGTAGTGACCTCAAGCATACTCTGAATCTGCGGAGAGGCGATGAGCCTTCCCGTAGTAAACAAAGTATAAACTATGCCTGTATTGATAAGGTGATGTGGGAGTGGTGCAACGATTCCGTGTAATAGCCCTGACAGCCCTTGCAGCGACCAAGAACCGCACTATCGTATGAGATTATCTATGACTGACGAACCCTAGAATGGATCATGTTTGGGAATGATATAAGGGAGGTACCTTAGTTTCCCAATACTGCTGTATGAAAAGGACTAATAACAACTCGGTAATCATGCTCATTATCGCACTGCATGTGCCTGGAAGATGTGGAGCACTGAGGGATGAACGCATGTCGCGAACGTAAGATGGTGTTACATGAGGGAGTATGTTGGTGAGGGCATGCATCACGACTGCATTTCATACTTACATTAACAAGAGTACTTAAGATTGTTGATTGTACTGCTTTATCATTACTACTTGACTGTTGTGATAATATGTTAACCTATGCTTTATTGTTCCACTGAGTTGGTCACTCACTCCCACGTTACGGGACGGTGTTGTACACACCAACCAGACTTTGTCTGATTGCAGATGGCGACACTACTCCTGAGGCAGAGCCGGACTTTTATGATGATGTGGCGTGTTTCTTCTATATGCAGCTATCAGGCAGGTCTATGTAGACCATGTTCAGATCGACTGGGTTACAGGGAGGTTGATTAGACGCTATTACACTTATTATTTTTCACTTTTGGAACGCCCATTTATATTCATTTTGTTCAATTTTGGAGTATACATGTTTATATTTAACCTGGTAACATGTTCAACTCTGGAGACTTATAACAATTTATATACATTATATATATCTATCACAGTCTTCCACTTGTATAATTTAACTGTCTCTGGAGTATGATATGTTATTTTGGTATAATCTCATTCATGTTTCAATGCTCTCATCATAATCATCATTATCTGTGTTGCATAAGTGATGCGTTGGAACTCGGGAGCTGAGCTTTGCTCGACCCCCGATTTTTAGGGCATTACAACATCGATCACGGTTTTCTATCCACCCTGCCGATATGAGGAGACAGTATTTTTGGGTGGGGATGAAGCGTCAGATCGGCAGTTTTGTGGTCGAGTGTGGCACATGCCAGCATGTCAATGCCGATCATCAAAGACCTGATGATCCATTGCAACCGTTGAGCGTCTCGATATGGAAGTGGGAGCACGTATCTACCGATTTTTATCATGGGTTTGACAAGGACTCAGGGCAGTCATGACGCCATCTGGGTTGTCGTGGACCGTCTGACGAAGTCGGCACATTTTCTTGCAATTCATGAGACTTGGCTTTCAGACCGGCTCGCCAAGCTGTTTGTTGATGAGATCGTGAGACTGCACGGTGTTCCTATCTCGATCATTTCAGACCGAGACTCGAAGTTTACATCTCAGTTTTGGGGAGCTTTCAGAGAGTGATGGTTACTGATTTACAACTCAGCACCGCGTATCATCCGCAGACAGATGACGAGACCGAGAGGGTCAACCAGATCCTTGAGGATATGCTTCGGGCCTACGCGATTAACTTCGAGTGTAGCTGAGATGAGCATCTGCGATTGGCTGAGTTCGCATATAACAACAGCTATCAAGCGACCATTAGCATAACTCCTTTTGAGGCATTGTGTGGCAGACCATGTAGATCTCTAAGTTGTTGGACCCATGTTAGAGAGCGGCGTCTCCTAGGTCCCCAACTTGTGTAGTAGGTGTTAGAGGTTATCGATATCATTAAGCAGAGGATGCGTATAGTTCAGAGCTGGTAGAAGAGTTTTGCTGATCGCTGGCATCGTCCTTTGGAGTTTGTTGTTGGGGACAGAGTGTATCTCAAGGTCTCGCCCATAAAGGGCGTAGTTCGATTTGGAGCGAAGGGCAAGCTTGCCTCAAGATTCATAGGACCTTTTGAGATCACTAGGCGCATTGGCGTCATGGCCTATCGGCTTGCCTTGCCATCTCAGTTATCTCGTGTCCACAACATTTTTCATGTCTCTATGCTGAGGAAGTGTGGGTCAGACATTGTTCCTGTTATCGATTGACAACCACTAGAGGTTCGTGAGGACGCTTCTTACATTGAGCAGCCAGTTCGTATCCTTGATCGGAAGGAGCAGGTCCTCCGGACCAAGGTCATTCCTTTGGTGAAAGTTCAGTGGGGTCACCATTCTATTGATGATGCATCTTGGGAGCACAAGGCCGAGATTCGAGAGCGCTATCCCCATCTCTTTGATAATTGATTATATGTTATATCTTGTATGATGTCTTCGATTTTATATGGCGATGCTTTATTTCCTCTTTTTTTATGAGTTATGTCTACTTGCGATGATTGTACAAATTTCGAGGATGAAATTTTTATTTGGAGGGGAGTGTTGTAAGGTCCGTATCATAGACCGTACCATTCTATAGGCTTCCGCGGTTCTTCCGGTCGAATTCCGGCAACCCTCGAGTTGTATTCGATGTTTGGGCGTGATCCTAAGCCGAGTCCTGCATACCAAAGTCGGGTCAACCCAAAACTTGTACCCTAGAGACCCCGCCGTCGCCGCAGTTCTAACGGCTCGACTCGCGCACCGATCCGATACCCGGGCCAGGATATATAGGCCCACATTCATTTTGAAGAAACGCTGCGAGTTGCGAATTCCGAGAGAATCTCTACAACATGTCACATCAAATCAAGTCAAGTACACCACCATACCTCAATGCCACCTCACCCTATCCCAAGTACCAACACCCATGCCTCCTTTTTCCCACGTCAACTCTCTCCCTCCCTACCCATCCTTCTTTTACCAAAATTTCCAACAAACCCATGCTTTCCCATTACCCTTCCTTACAACACCCATTCCACCCATCCCATATCAATCCATCATTCCTCTCTCTCTCTCTCTCTCTCTCATTCTCTAGCAATTTCCCAAATCCCATGAGAGCTTCCAACGTCCAAGCTGTCTCTCCCAAAACATGTGTAGCCAACTTTCCCACTCTCTCTCATCTCCCATCTCAACCTTCCAATCTCCATCAACTTTCGTTAAAATTGAAGGCAAGGAGGATACGAGTCCAAGGAGATAAAGGAGAAGGCCGCGAGGTGGGTGATCTGCCGATGAATTGCATTGGAGGGCTCACTTGTAGGTGGGACCCATTTTGATGTATGTGTTGTAATCATGAGGGGCCCATAGTGGTGGGCCCCCTCCATCACCGTCTCTTTCTCTCTCTTTATTTGTTTTGATGAAGTGGGCCCCACTAATTTGTGTTTTATCTGCACCATCCATCATGGACTGTTGGACTCCACCTGAAGTGCATTCGTATCTAGGTTGTCCAGGGCCTGGACACACCCAGATCCATAGCTCAACTAGCAAACTGTGGAGATACCTCGTTTTAACACTTGAGGACTTGGTATCGATCCCTAGTGGGGGTGGCTAATATGAAGTGTGTGTACTGACATGGGTGTATACTAACAAGCAAACCCAAATATAATTTTTTTTTAAAAAAAAAAAACAAAGAAAAGGGGCTTGGTCGCTGATGCCCTTCACCCTCTTTCACACACGCACACACGTTCACACACACACACACACACACAGACTAAAAATAAGACGGATCCAGTTATCAGATGGACCACACTACAGAAAACAGTGGATTGAACGCCCACCATTGAAACCCCTTTTGGGATTACTGAAGTTTTGAACCAATACGATATTTGTTTTTCCTCTAAATCCAGGTATTTGTGACCTTATGAACAGATTGGTTGGGAAATAAACCCTATGGTGGGGCCCACTGGAATTTAAAGGTGGAAATCTTTATCACCACTATTATTTGTGGTATGGTCCAGATGATCCTTTGGATATGATTTTTTTAAATAATGCTCTAAAATAATCTATAGCAATGGATGAAGGGTATAGTTGGTACGACCCATTGGTATAGCCCATTTAATGTATTAAGGGCCAACTTGATGAGGCCTGATGAGATGTATTTGAGGCCTATTTGGTATGACCAATTTGATATATTTGGCGCCCACTTGATGAGGCCCGATTTGAGGTATTTGGGGGCCCATTTGATTCGACCCAATTGACTTGGCCCATTTGATTCTTGACCCATTAGAATTGGCCCATTCGATTTGGTCCATTTGAATCGACCCATTTGACTCATCGACTCGGCCCATTCGAATTAATCCATTCAAATCAGCCCATTTGACTAGGTCCATTCAACCCCAACCCATCAATTTGACCCATTTGAATCAGCCCATTTGACTCGGCCCATTTAATTCAGCCCAATTGATTCGATCCATTTGATATGAGCCGATGCTATATATATATATATATATATATATATATATATATATATATATATATATATATTAGCCCTTGAGTGAGGCCCAATGTGATACGTATATGCCCCATAAGCGAGGCCCATGATGATGTGTATTAGACCATTGTATAAGATCGTGGACCCATTATACGATTGACCCTATGAGCTCCTTTCCTTGGGAGTAATGTTGATTAAAGGTCCACATTGATGGGCAATGATGGTTGGACGTCCACATTGTGACCTTCCCTTAAGCCTTGTTAGGCCATTCCTCATCATTCTCTCGTGGGTTAACCCAAACGCTTGGGCCCCATTGATTTTAATTGGTCCATCATCAACCGTCCATCTATGGACCCCGCCTTGCGTCGAGGTCAATTATCAATGCCGATTAATGGTGTCAATTGCCGATACTGGCTACTGTTGGCGATTCTGAGTTTGTGACAGCATAACATTATGATACATGCCCATACACATCATCTGTATGTTTGTTATGTGATGTGATTGGCCATTACATATGTAATAGTGGAGGTGGTTTATGGGACTCCCTGATAGGCGGAGTTATCCCACACGAGCGCATGGTATGTGCAGGATTGATGCATGACTGGACTGCATGACTCATGCAGTTTACATTCGTGTGATTGTGATTACTGTATGCCCTAGCGACATCAGGGCCATAGCCTCCACAGACACATCGTGGATGGCCGGATTAGATACCGAAAATACTGTTTCTAGCACCGAGACACAATAGATGTCCCTGGGTGAGAATCCCTAAACCCGATGGTACCAAGGGATGGCTCTAATGTCAAGACTGAGTGGATACATGAGTGCACGAAGGCCGAATATAAGGAGGCCACGTCTCCCACTATGTCGTGGTTGGTTGGAATGGGATGTGACCTTACTCGCCTAAGTGAGGGGACAATATTTAGGTTGAGTTTGACCAGCTTGAGGAATATGTTTGCTATCGACGAGCTGGGTCCGATATTGGCAGGCGGGTACTGAGGTCTCTTCCACTAACCCAGTCGTGCGTTCGGATAGGGGCGACAAGCTGGCGTAGAGTGTACTAGACCCCAGTGATTATCCAGAATAAGAACTGTACTGAAATTTGAGTCTCTAGTGATGAGCTGCATTGATATGTGGATTTCGATGAGGATTGACATGCTTGAGTTGCATCTCGCATTACATGGTCTTAATATGGCCGATAACATTCATATATTGCACCGCATAGCCTTGGTACGGCTGATTGCATTCATGTATCCATCAGTATGATTCCGCATTACTCTGACATTGCACTATGAGCACTACACATTA
>JAJHSJ010000014.1:26444064-26612368 GCA_021015155.1 Magnolia officinalis
TTCCCCAAATCATGATGTGTATCGTACTTGAAGGGCCGCCTATATCGCAATCATTGAGTTCCCGATCCTGATATCTGTCACTACTTGATGGGTCAGTATATCGCAGTCATCATTCCCCAAATCATGATGTGTATCGTTACATGAAGGGCAGCTTATATCACAGTCTTGACTCCTCGGCCTGATATCTATCATTACTTTAAGGGCCAAGTATATGGGAATCATCGACTATCCAATCATTGCTTGAAGGTTGTGAATGAAGAGACGATGGGTTCGAATGTAAGGTATAATCAATGTTGTCATCCTCAACGAAAGGACAACACCTCACTTTCTCTACATACAATGATATTTGTGTTGAAAGAGTCTATCCACAGAATAACATGTATGCTTCGAGATCTTCGTCATCTTTGATTGTATGTGGTGTAGGAATCTACGGATTGCTCACTGTACACAACCTTAATTATTAAATCGAATTCATCCAACGCAGTCTTCGTAATCTGATGCATTTTATCTAGCAACTGTCGATAAGTGATATCATCACTCACAACAAATCCCTTTGAGTCTCCACCATCATAGGTAAACATTCCCTTGTCATACACATTCTCTCCATCATAATAACATAATATACCCTACGACCCATAGTCCTTCCAATATTACTTGTTTTTGTAAAAATAAAATAAAAATGAATGGGTCCCAAATTGTGAGTAATGCAGGATACTATTTGTCATCTAAAATGGGTCGTGGTTATCATCCACATTGGTTCGTGGTTGTCATGCACAATGGGTCGTGATTGTTATGCTATACGGATCGTGCCTTTCACTGGACTGTGCAAGGCCTAACTTGTTGGGTCGTGGTCATCATGTTATATGGCTCATGGTTTTTAAGCTAGAGGGGTCCTGGTTGTCAGCTGATGACGGTTGTGATTCTCACATTATATCGGTCATTGTTATCACGGTATGTGGATCATGGTTGTCAACCACATTCAACCCCATTGTCACGCCCCAAACTCGAAAACTAGACTCACAAAATTCTCGATTGCCAAATCTGATATCGACAGCATCCGTAGTACCCCATTCTCGGCTCCTAGCACGCATACACCAAATTCCGATCCTGTGCTCCTACAAGGAGGATTTTCCAACGTACATTTATCTCGTAAGAAGCATAATCACAAGTTTACCCAAATCACAGAAGCAACATCATCATCACATATCCACTAATATAAACTTTGAATACAATGCTGAAAGGGAAATACATATGTCAAATAAAATCAAAGCTCCAGAAGACGGCTGCACGCTCTAAGCTCAACGTTGCTCCGACCCACGCCATCTGCCGCATCTATCGTGCATAAGCTTATAGAAAGCTTAGAGGGTGGTGAAAGTGTGTGCGCAAGATAAGTGTCAAGCACACAAATACAATGTCATAATCATACAATGTTGGAAATACTGGCAAGATCATGAATCATATGATATCAGAGTAAGCGAAAAGATACTGGTAAGTCCATGAGTCATACAATATCAGAGTACGGAATGCAAATCATAATGAGCCAAATAACAGATGCCGAGGATGTAATACAATATGCAAATCCTGACGAGCCACAAATACCATCAACCTCATCTAAGCCACAAAAATGCATAAACATAGTAACCCAAAATGATAAATGTAACGAATGCAATGTAATACGGTGCGAATGAAATGATTAAGCTCGTGTGAAGTTAGGATGATAGTACGTAGTATCACAGGCTATGGGTCCATCACATGGGACTTCTATCCAAACCAGTCTCATACCTAATTTGGATAATTAGACTCAATGTGGTAACCCCTGACCTTAGGTTAGTTCGCGCGCCCCAACACAAAATCCTTTCTATTACGAAGGTACACAACAATTAGTTGCACACTACCAGCCCGAGTGGATAGTGAATGAACGAATGAATGAATATGCAACTCCTACTCAATAAGTCCACGTATCAGTATTGTACATCTCTGGGATCATCACCGGGGTCTAGTACACTCCAAACCAGATGCCCCCCAACGCACACAACCAGGTGAGTGGAAGAGACCTCACTATTCGCCTGACTATAGTCAGCCAATACCTACCCGACACGTCGATAGCGGACCCATTTATGAGCTGGTCAAACTCCAGCCTAGTTTTGCCCACTACGAATCGGGAAGATAAGGCCACACCCCCTTCTAACCGACCACGACACAGTGGGAGATGCGCCCTACTGGTATTTGACACTCGGGCGCTCATGTAATCCACTCGGTCTAGACGTTAGAGCGTCTCCTAGCCACAAAGGTTTACGGACTTTCATCCACAGACATCTAAAGTGCCCAGATGCTCGAACCAAACATTTGGTGTCTCATCTGGCCATCCACGACATGCCTGTGGGGGCCATAGCCCTGATGTCGCTAGGGCATATAGTAATCACAATCACATAATGCAAGACGTAGGAGTCACACGGTCCAATCATGCATATCAATCCTGCGCATATCGAGCGCTCATGTGGGACGACTCTGCCTATCAGGGAGTCCGTAAACAACTTGCCCTATAGTATATGCAATGGTCATCACATCTCATAACAAACATGTAAATGATGCGTATGGGCATGTATCGTGATGTTATGCTATCACATACTCATAATCGGTATCAACAACCGGCACCGATAATCGGCATCGATAATTGGCTTATACAATCGGCCTCGATAATCGAAATCGGCCTCGATAATCAGCCTCGCCAATCGGAATCGGCCTCGACAAAGGGCCTAAGGAAGGTCACAATGTGGACAGTTAACCATCATCGCCCATCAATGTGGACATTTAACCAACATTGCTCCCAAGGAGTGGCCCACATAAACATCATTATATACATTATAGTGAATATACATTTATAGCGAAATCACACATTACATCAGTCTGCACATTCATTCCATTGAGCCTCACCCAAGGGCCACACATACACCACATTGGGCCTCGCCATACGGACCACAAATACTTCACAGCAGACCACATACTTGGGCCTAATACACATTACAATGGGCCACATGACATGGGCCTAATACACATCATGATAGGCCCCGCATGACATGGGCTGCAACAATGGACCTTATATACATCGAGTGGGTCACATCAATGGGCTGCGGCAGTGGCCCTCATATACATCACAATGGGCACAACCCATGGGCCCTGAATATATCACAATGGGCCTTACCAAATGGGCTGAAAATACATTACAATGGGCCTTATCATATGGGCTGAAAATACATCACAATTGGCCTTACCAAATGGGCCAGAAGTACATCACAATGGGCCTTACCAAATGGGCAAAGTACATCACAATGGCCTCATCATATGGGCCAAAAATATATCACAATGAGCCACGTCCCACAGCCTAATACACACCATACTGGGCCTCATTAAATGGGATACAAAAACATCACAATGGGCCTTATTACATGGGCCACCATACATCACATTGGGCCTCATATCTGGGCCGCATATACATCAATTGGGCTGCATCAATGGGTCGCACCAATGGGCCTCATGTACATCAAGTCAGGCCTCAAGTGGAGCTTGGATTACACCTAAAATCATTTCAATAGTTGTAGGTGTAATATGTGTAACATGTGTATCACTGTACACTATCATTCTATGGGGCACATGACTCACTAATGATGATCAGCACTGTCCAAACATTGTCCATGTAAATCAGCACTGTCTAAACATTGTCTGGCACCGTCCCACCAATCTAAACGGTGTGGATGAAATAAATACATTATGATGGTCCCATGCTGGCAAAACAGGTGGATGGCCTGGGCAAAACACGTATACCAAGGTGAGCCCACCCCTGAACGATGTAGATATAATAAATACATCAAGTATGGTCCACCATCCAGATCTACTCGACGGTGTGCATACCCACATACATCAAGGTGTGGTCACAGAAAGATAGCGTGGATAAAACACTTACATAAGCGGGCCAGCACCGTCCCATGGATGGACGGTAATGGATGAAAAGCATACATCAAGTTGGCCCACCCCCACTTGTGGGTGGGTCTGTAACATCCCGGATTTTTGCCAACCTGGGATTAGACGTCCTTAGGCAATGGGTTGCTCCTAACACCCTATTAATTCGTCAGAACTGAACCCCACAGTCTAAAATCGCTTCTGAACCCATTTCCTTCACAAATCTCACCCTTCACTACCTTGTTCTTTCAATTTTTCTAAGCACTTTCATCCTAGACACTATCCTAAACTAGCTAAGTAGTATAACTTGGATCACTTTATATACAAACTACAAAGGCCCAGGTACCACCTCAGACAGAAATCATACAGGACTAAATCCTTTAGAAATTAGGTGAGATTAGCTAGTGCTAAACTAGAGTACCTGTGAAATTAGCACCAATCGCTTTAAATACGATCTGCAAGACCCAAAACTTGCAGAATCATTGACCAAATCTAGGATCAATCTCATTACCCCCGATTGCTCTCGGGAGCATCTCGAAACTCCGTATCGGATCTGGACCGCACGTCGGAAGTCCGATTAACACGAAGTTAAGGAACTGGGACCGCCTCGCTGGGCTTGACAACCATCTCGGAAATTAAATCCAAATAGTGTCCCAGTGCTATTCGCTTGAGCTCGGAGTGAAGAGTGTGAGAAATGTGAAATTAATTCAAAATAAAATATCTTGAATAGTAATCTGGCACCACTCGCTTGCGGATCAGTATTAAGCAACCAGACCGTCAGAATCAGACCAAATTACACCCTCGGATCAGGAGAAATTTCATACACATTTACATGTACTCGGAATCTCCGATCGAGGTCCGCTGACCGTTGAACTGAAACTGGTCCGCCACGCGTGATCTGGAATCTCACTGAACGAAAACTTAATAGAACATAGATCCAGCGTTAGTGAGCTTAAGTCCGACCTTTGGCTCAAGGAGGCCCGCCAGAAACCCTCTTTTGAGCTGAAACAATGCCGATTTGATTATAATGTAAGTATACTTTGAACATAAGTCTATTTCGGTGAATTTTAGGCTATATAAGGACCTTAACCCTCTCTCATGGCAGCCATACGAATTTGAGATTGAGAGAGAGAAAAGAGAGAGAAAGAGAGAGAAAGTGTGGGAGCAGTGGGAGAATCTCCCTGCCACTCTTCCCTGCCGCTATTCGGGCTCCACCGCCTGATTCTCATCGCTTTCCCGGCGTTTCCGGCGTCATTTCTAGGTAAGAAACCCTAACCCTAATCTGTTTTGGGGTTTAGACAGTTGTAGGTTGTGAAATAGCTAACCTATTTCGTTCTATAGGTTGCCAAACTGCCGAATACGGAAGCTTAGCAAACCTATCGACTCCGTTACGATTCTACGACAAAAGGTGCGGACTTTAGGTGTATAGGTTATGGTTTTCAATGCTTTCAATGTCAGATAATGATAGATTCATGATCTGCATGCAATTGCACATGTACAAAGTGCTGTCTGTTTTCCGTTTCGATTAAAGATGAAAAATATGGAATTCTACATACTCTAGGTATTTGTAGAAAGTACGGTATACGTATATTTTTTAGAAATGTGTTTGACATGTTTATTTGTTTATATGGATATATGATATATGGATAAAATACTTATTTGGCAAAAGGATTCGCCTAAATACATGTTTTACTTATATACACTATGTATGTTGAAATTGCGTATTCTAGAAAATACTGTATACGTATAAATTTTGGAGATGTATTTATCATGATTATTTGTTGTAGTATATATTATACATGGATAAAATACTCGCTTGGCTAAAGAATAGCCCTAATACATGTTTTGCTAACATACACCATGTATGTTGTAATAGTGTATTCTAAGTGTTTGTGAAAATGACTGAATGAGTATAGAATTCTCATTCGTGCTCGCCATGACTAATTGTCATGGATTCATGATTGTTGTATTGGCGATACCCCTTTGACGAAAGGATTTGCCCTAAATCACGCCACGGCCAATATACACTATATATGCTAAAATGTGTGGCCCAAGTGTTTGTGGAAATGACTGAATGAATATGGAACTTGGATTCCTGCTTGCCATGACTATCCGTCGTGGGTGTACGCGTGTTATGATTGGGGCAACTCCCTAGTGAAAGGATTTGGCCTAATGCCTATGTGATCGACATATGTCATGTATGTTGATGTATGTTTGTTTAAGTGTTTCTTGAAATGTCTCGAGTAGTAGTTAGCAAATTGTAATGTATAAGGGTGTTGAGATATGATTCTCAACCTCTTTTAACTATTTGTATGATCTCCTTGGATAGTTGTGTGATTAGGAATTGAACATGTACAAACTCATGCTTGTGTTGTGATTCATAACATGCTCAACTGCTTTATGATTTTAACTATGTAATGCATATGTTTAAATTTATATTTACGTTGTATGATCCGTCATGGGTGATGGGGGAGTGGAGCAACGAGTGCGTGCAACAGCCTTGGCAGCCCTAAACGGATAATACCAGACCTTGATTGTATGAGTTGAATCTTGATCCTACTGCTTTATCTATCTGCACTTGATTGTGTTGGGGCTATGATTATAGTCCAGACAATCGGTACCAGAATTGCATTCGTGGCTGTGATTCATTTGCCACGTGAGATGTGTTCGACGAACCCGAGTCGTACTTCGGTTGACGATAGTGGTTGGCCACGCGAAGTGCTTATGCACTTCATGTCGTTCAACTTGTTGTGCGCTCGAGCTAGCCGAGCTCGTCAAGTAACCCGATCTGTCTTATGTATGTTCACCATGTTTGGACGCTACTGCTTGGAACCTAGGGTACCAAACTTACCAGTGAAATCCCTTTTAAACCATGGTACCTCGATCCGCTAAGACTCATGAGCCGGGCATGGTGGTATGGGACACCGTGGTCGAGCTGTCGGCCTATGCTGGGGCCACGTGCCTCCCCGTAGTGACCATTGAGCAACCAAACTCGTGAGCCGAATACGGTGGTATGGGACACTGTATTCGAGCTGTCGACACTTACGGCGAGAGCCGAGTACGGTGAGACCTGTACTCGTGCTGACGGGCGACGAGTCCTCTGTAGTGTCTTCGAGTATACTCCAAGGTCTGTGATTGGCGACGAGCCCTTCACAGCAACTAGAGTATGAGTTGAGCCGAGTACGGTGAGACCTGTATTCGAGCTGACGGCCAGCGATTGAGCCGAGTACGGTGAGACCTGTACTCGAGCTGACGGTCAGCAATTGAGCCGCATACGGTGAGATTGTATATCCGTGCTGACGGTGACGAGCCCTTTGTGATGCCTTCGCTATGCCTCTCAAACCATAATATCGTATGAGATTAACTAGGATTGACGACCCTAGAATGGATCATGTTTGGGAATGATACAAGGGAGGTACCTTAGTTTTCCAATACTACTGTTTGAAATGGACTAATAATAACTCGGTAATCATGCTCATCATCGCACCGCATGTGCCTAGTAGATGTGGAGCACTGAGGGAGGTATGCATTCGCGAACGTAAGATGATGTCGCATGAGGGTGGTTTGGCAAGGGCATACATCATCATGTCATTTCATACTTGCATTTAATAAGAGTAGTTAAACTTGTTTGATTGTACTGCTTTATCATTACTTACTGCTTGATTGAATTGATAACATGTTAACCTATGCTTTATTGTTCCACTGAGTTGATCACTCACTCCCACGTTACGGGACGGTGTTTGCAACACCAACCAGATTTGTTGAGTTTCAGGTGTTGGCGATGCTTATGAAGCAGAGCCGAACTACTACTATGATGTTGAGGAGGAGTTCTCCTACATGTAATCTCTGACAGGTCTATGAAGACCTGGTATTGTATTGACGGGGCTACGGTACTTGGGATAGGAGACATTACACTTCCTCACATTTGGTATATTTTAGAACTGTACTTGTAATTATTTAACCTGGTAATGTTATCACACTCTGGAGACTCATCATAGTTTATATATTTTATCTATCTATCACAGTCTTCCGCTTGCAAATTTAACTGTCTCTGGAGTATGATATGCTGTTTTGGCTTAATCTCACTCATGTTCAATGCACGAATACAGTCAACATTCAATCATCATTCATTTTGTTGCATAAGTGATGTTCTGGAACTCGGGAGTTGAGTTTATGCTCGACCCCCAATTTTCAGGGCGTTACAGGGTTCCCACGTCTACATGGTGAACATCTGGATATACACTGCCTCGCTGCCAGACCCATACAACTTGCTGACGCCTTCAGCACGGCACCACCCGTCCAAATGGACATTGTGGATTTAAACGCATAGATCAAGGGCTTCCACCCACACGTGTCAAACATGTGTGGGTGGGTCCACACCATATGAAAAAATATGGATGTTATTATAAAATACATACATCATGGTTGGAAGGGTCCCACCGTCCAGATATTGGACGGTGCGGATGCAGAATACATACATAAGGCCGGCCCAGCCTCACATGTGCCACATGTGTGAGTCGGCCCCACGTCTAATGAAAGTGGACGGACGGTAGGATATATCACATACCTCGTGATGGGGTCGCAGAACTTGCTGATGATAATGCAACAATAGCTGCGTGCTACTTGGGACCCACCATCCTTGCTTGGACATTGTGGATCCAACACATCATCAAGGTGGGTCCACACGTGTGGCCCACCATAGCTTTGAATAAAGCTGATATTTATATTTTTCATTCATCTAGATTATTGGGCGATGCCAGCAGTGTTGGACCGTCCAGCCACCTGCTGGATGTTTAGCAGGGTGGGCCCCATGGGTGGCTAGCATGGATAAAATACATCACGGTGGGCCTGTTGGCCGTGGACAGTCAGGATGTGCCCTGCACATTAGGTGGGCCACACATTAAGAGAGAGAGAGAGATAGAACGGTGATGATGGAGGAGCTCCCCAACTATGAGCTCCTCTACGATACAATGCATACATCAAGATGGGTCCCACCATATGTGGGCCCACAAATCATCAAATCCAAATAAAATCACCCACCTTTGATCTTTCTCTCGGACTCCTCCTTCCACTGATGTGATCTAGAGCTCCAAAGGGTGAATTTCAACTGTTGAGATGGACTTTAGATGGTGGGATTGGGTGGTAGGGAGTGGACCACCCTAGCTTCTTTTCCTTGAACGTTGGAGTTTTCTCCTTGTGAGACCCAACTTGAGTTCGCATGTGTGTGAGTGGGTATGCATCTCGTTCATCTTGGTCCCCGGTCTTATCGATCGATTCTGGTGACTTGCGATCATTGAATAGTGTTTACTGTCATCCTTAAGTCCAGTCATGTAGACCTGACTCGGATTAAGCCGAAACCTGTGCCATCTTGTTCGCATCGCCGTTGTGGTTCCGATGCCCGCGTCTTGTGCATCCATCCGACGTATAAATCATAAGATGTAGGCAATTCAATTCTATCCGTTAATAATGATCATGTGGCCCACCTAGTGAGGAGAGCACATTTTTCAAGGTGGCCCACTCCCTTTTTGGTGCAATTTCTAAAAAATACCACACACACTACCTAGAGTTCCATCTCACACACCACCTACCCTTAAACACCACCCACATGCCTACTAACCTATTAAACCTACAACTTTGGTTGTAACTTCCTACTTGCAATCATCTCCCCTCTCTAACCAAGTTAAGAATGCAATGATTGCTTTGCTTAAAAGGATTTTCTCCTCTTTTTCCCTCATTTTCTCCTCTATCTCCCATTGTTAGAACCTCCAAAACATCCTACCTTACTGAAAATTGTAGCCACATTTCTTCCATCTCCCTCCTCATCTAACCCTGCACTACTCATCTTGACCCTTCATCCATGGTCCTTTGAAGCCTAAGGATTTCAATGCATCAAGAACTTTGAAGATCCAAGTAAGGTGGGTGCTCTCCTTAACTTCTTCTCTCTTTCTTCTCTCTTTATTGTGCCATTGGGCATTGCATGTTACCTTTCCGAGGGTTGTAGTATTCCCCCCTGTGCACGTTAGATTCTTGGAATTGATGCATGGTTGATTGTGTGATTCATGCATCTGGCATTGCATAGCATATGGACAATTATTGCCCTTGCTTCATTAGGGCTTTAGCCTCCACAGTTATATCGTGGATGGCCAGGATTAGACAACCGAAAATATTACTTGAGCATATCGGGTGCATAGGATGCCCATGGGTGAAATTTCTAAAACTTCCATGGTACCAAAGATCTGCTCCAACGCCGTGACCGAGTGGAAACAATGAGCACATGAGGGCCTTACACCTTTAGGCCGCGACTCCCACTGTCGTGTAGTCTGTTGGATAGGGGTGTGGCCTTACTCACCTGATGTAAGGAGGCATTGCTAGGTTGAGTCTGACCAGCTAGTGAATGGGTCCGCTACTTTCAGGACTTGCTGGTGATTGGTTGTCCGTAGGCAGGGTAGTGAGGTCTCTTATGCTCGTTTGATTGTGCGGGGTCTGTAGAGCGGCAATCATCTAGCATGTAATGGACCCTGGTGATTTCCTTATGATGGAAATGTACTTGATATGTGGATTGGATATGACAGGCATTACTTTACTTCGCATTGTATTTGCATCGGCTGTGTAAGCCTCATATTGCATCGCCTTGGCATGATGCCCAGTACTCATTGCATTATATAGCCTTGGTATGGTTTCTTGCATTATTGTACTACCTTGGTATAACTTTTTGCATTCATGACAATCTTGGTTAAGCTGGTGGAGTTGGCTTTGATCACGTTTCCCCTATATCTCCTATTATTCTTCTGTGCACTATTATCACACACGTTCACTACCCTCTAAGCTTCTATAAGCTTATATAGGATTGATGCATGCAGGAGATCCTAGTAAGGTGTCATAGTGGTAAATTTTGGGCTGGAGCTAAGCTTGAGGGCCCAGTGTTGTAGACTTCCTTTTCTTCTTTTATTATCTTATGTATGTCCTTTTGGACCTTATGGATATTTGTAAAAGTTCAAATTCATAGTGGATTTTGTGATGTGTGCCTTTGTTATTCTCAGATACTTGCTGTGATCTTGGGTATGCTCGTATTGAAATGATTATATGGTTATGAAAATCCTCCTTGTAGGATCCTAGGATCGGAACCTACTTAAGGAGCTGAGAATGGGGGACTACGGAGGCTGTTATGGCCAGAACCGGCGGTCGGGTTCCTTGTGAGTCCGATTACCGAGTCTAGGGTGTGACAGGAGTTAGTATCAGAGCATAACAAGTAATTTTCGGATAACTTGGGATGTTATCACATATCTTTTGTGAGCTTAGGACAAGTAGTGTCCCGAGTCGTTTCTCTCGTTCTGTGTGAGCCTTCAAGGATTCTAATTCTTAGGTGTCCATCACCTTTGTTCTTTTTGTAGACCATGCCATCTAGTCAATATGCCCATGATTGTGATGCCCGTGGTGGTGGTACCCATGGACATGGTTCTCATTCCGCTTCAGTGATCCGAGTAACTTTTGCTCCATCATCTGAGATTCTTGTTTCCCCTTTGGAGCTTGCCATACCTATTCCTGAGGCTCTCGCCGTACTTGTGCCTCCTTCAGAGCCAATGCTACCCGCCAACCCCACCCCCGCTTATCTGACGATCTTTGTAGGTTGAGCATCTCCAGCAGTTGATGCAGGTCGTCACTGATGTTCTTCAAACCCGTCAGCCCATTCCTGAGATGCCCGGACAGGCGGAACAGGAGCATGCGAGTCCCCTTTTGCGAGATTCAACTCTGCAGCGAGATCCGTTGGTCGTATTTCTACTTCATGGTGAGGCTGAGTAGGCTAGTTCGCAGAGGGATCATGATCAAAGGAGAGGCTATAAGAGGTAGGCTCCCCTAGTAGCTCCTGGCAGCATCGACAGCGACAGAGGCGCGTAGCCTATCAAGCCGCCAGTGCATCAGCATCACATGCAGTAGCTTCTTCAACATTATGAGCACCGCCGACCACTTCATCTTCTGGCCCCTTTTCTAGAGTTTGCTTCGGTTGTGGGCAGACGGGACACCGTAGGCACGAGTGTCCCCATCAGCAGGATGGACCTTCGCAGTGACCGCAGTAGCAGCAGAGACCGCAGATGCAGAGGAGACAGACACCTCCCCAGCCACCTCACGCTTGATTTTGTGCGACTTAGCAGGACGCTTAGTTATTAGGGGAGTCGTTATGGGTATTTTTCTTATCTCTGTATGTAAGTCTTGTGTTTTGATGCATCGCACCCTTTTGTATCCAAGGGCTTTTGTTCACTCAGATTGCTATTAGAGTCTGCCGTAAGGGATTGTCAGTATCAACATTTTTGTGAAGATCGCTGTGTTAGGTCATGATATTATCGTGTTCTGTTTTGGTTGGTGAGATGTTCTTGCCCATTGAATAGTTTTGTATTGCCAATGTTGAGCTTGTTGGCTTATTTTGTTGTTAAGGCAGTGTTTCTGGTTAGGGAGGCCAAATTGTGAGTTTTGTGGCCGAGTGTGACACTTGCCAGCGTGTCAAGGCCGATCATCAGAGACTCCCTGGTCCATTGCAGCCGTTGAGCGTTCCACAGTCGAAGTAGGAGCACGTATCGATGGATTTCATCGCAGGTTTGACAAGGACTCAGCGCGGTCACGATACCATCTGGGTTATCGTCGTTCGTCTGAGGCTACAGACGTCAAAGGTTATTGATGTTATCAGGTAAAGGATGCGCACAACTCAGAGCCGGCAGAAGAGTTTTACTGATCATCAGCATCGACCCCCTCGAGTTCGCAGTCGGGGACATGGTATATCTCAAGGTCTCACCTATGAAAGGCGTGGTTCGCTTTAGTGTGAAGGGCAAGCTTGCCCTGAAATTTATTGGACCTTTTGAGATTACCGAGCACGTATGCTCTCTGTCCTATAGGCTTGGCTTACCTCCTGAGTTGTGTGCGATCCACGACGTGTTCCATGTTTTTATGTTGAGAAAATGTGGGTCGGACACTATTCATGTGATTGATTGGTAGCCACTTAAGGTCCATGAGGACGCTTCCTATATTGAGCAGCCGATTTGTATTCTTGATCGGAAGGAGCAGGTCCCTAGGACCAAGGTCATTCCCTTAGTGAAGGTGCAATAGGGTAATCATTCGGAGGTCGAGGCATCTTGGGAATGTGAGGCCGATATTAGAGAGCATTATCCCCATTTGTTTGATGATTGATTGCTTGTATTGCTTGCATTGCCTTTTCATGATTGATGATTGATATATGATGATGTTTATGCATTTAGTTGTCTCAGTTTTGTCAATTTCGAGGACAAAATTTCTTTGTTTGTGGGGAGGATTGTGAGACCCCATCCGAGTTCGCATGTGTGTGAGTGAGTATGCATCTCGTTCATCTTGGTCCGTGGTCCTACCGGTCGAATTTCGGCAACCCCGCGACCATCGGATAGTGTTTGCGGTCATCCTAAAGTCCGGTCACGTAGACCTTACTCGGATTGAGCCGAAACCTGTGCCATCTTGTTCGTATTGCCGTTGCAGTTTCAATGTCGTGTCTTGTTTATCCATCCGACGTGTAAATCATAAAATGTAGGCAATTCAATTCTAGCCCTTGATAATGATCACATGGCCCACCTAGTGAGGAGTCATTTTTCAAGGTGGCCCACTCCCTTTTTGGTGCAATTTCCAACAAACACCACACACACTACCTAGAGTTCCATCTCACACACCACCTACCCTTAAACACCATCCACATGCCTACTAACCTATTAAACCTACAACTTTGGTAGTAACTCCTTACTTGCAATCATCTTCCCACTCTAACCAAGGTAAGAAAGCAACGATTGCTTTGCTTAAAAGGATTTTCTCCTCTCTCTCCCATTGCTAGAACCTCTAAATTATCCTAGCTTGTTGAAAATTTTTGCCACATTTCTTCCATCTCCCTCCTCATTTAACCCTCCACTCCTCATCTTGACCCTTCATCCATGGTCCTTAAAGCCTAAGGATTTCAATGCATCAAGAACTTTGAAGATCTAAGCAAGGTGGGTGATCTCCTTAGCTTCTTCTCCTTTCTTCTCTTTTCTTTCTTGTACTTACATGCATGGAAGCATGTAGGACCCACCAATCCATGGTGGTCTTACATGGTTCCTAGGACGAAGGTCATGGGCCTAGATCCTACTCATTTCCTTCCATGGTTGGCCATTCTCCATGGACCCACCATGATGCCTTCTCCTTTATTCTTACATCTCATAGACCACCTAGGCCTTTGTATGCATGAAGGGAGGGTGTCCCTACCCTTTAGCAAATTATCTTAATGCATAATAGCTTGCATGTAAGTGTATACATAGTGGATGGTGTGGATTGTGGAGTGGAAGGTCCATTAGTGGCGGGACCTTTCACCAATGGCCCATTTACTTCTTCCTTCTCCCTTTCTCTCTATTTTCTCATGTGTACTCTAATGATGTGTAGTCCACCAAGCAGTGGTCAGCAACATCTCAAACCCTTAGCTAAATGGGAAGTCTAAGCCCACTTTAACTAGATGTCCAAGCCCACCATGCATGCATGGTTTGGGTGGCCTCCAAAATGGCTTTTTCATGGAGGTCGGAGTGAGCTCGTAGGTTTGAAATTTTGTTAACCCATCAAGGTAGACCCCACATATTGAATCAGGGCCATAAACTCCTTTCATTAATTTATATGGGCTGAAATATAGACAACACATGTTACTCTCCAGATTTCAGGCCCAGTTTGAGCATGACTTTTGAGCTAATGTTTGGATATGTTTGCATGTCTTTTTCTCTCAAATTTCTTTAGGGTTTTTATAGAGTGTAGACCCCACTTTGATGTGGAATGGGGCCCACATCAATTTCCCCATGCTTGAGGCCTATGGGATGGGCCAGAGTAGGCTGACTATCTAGAAATTTCTGGACAGCCAGCAACATTGCATGTTAGAAATGCTCATTTTCCATCTTGATTTGGGAGTAAGTGAGCCACTCCAGTGGACCCCACTTGTTGTCCAAATGTGGGCCCATAACCCACAGGTCACAAGATCAGAACCTACCTCAGGAGCCGAGAATGGGGTACTATGGAGGTTGTTGCGGCTAAAATCGACCATTGGGTTCGTTGTAAGTCTGATTACCAAGTCTGGGGTGTGATACTCCTCTCCTTGGGGTTGCTTGAAAATGGAGAGAGAGAATGAGAGAGAGAGAGAGGTGATGGGAGAGAAGTGATGTAAAACCCGTATCCTAGTTCGTACTATTCCGATGAATCCTGCGATCCTTTCCGTCGAAGTCCGGCAGTCCGTGACTGATAATTGATGTTGCGCACGACCGTAAGTCGTATCCTTTAAATTCGAGTCGGTTTAATCCGAGACCCATACCGTTGTGACCGCCGCCGTCACCGCGTCCGCGATTCCAACGCCGCGTCTCATGCGCCAATCCGACGTTTAGATCATAAGATGCGGACCATACATTATAATAACCGTGGACCGCACATTGCGGGACCCACCCATCTCATGTGGCACAAATCCCTAGGTAATTATGAGAGTGATGGATGACATCACCCTAGCCTAGCTATAGCCACCCTAACCAAGCTATAGCCACCCTACCCCCTAGCCTTCTTACAAGTACTTATGACTAGCCACCCTACCATTAGCCTCTTACAACCATTTATTACAAGCCACCCTCTCTTACAAACAATCATGGCCTACCTAAGCTACTCTCTTCCTCTCTTTACTACACACTCTCTCTCCCTCATTTCTCATCACCATTCCAAGCAAGAGCAGTCCCACGTCCAAGCTCCCAAGTGAGAGAAGAGAGAGTTTGTGTGGCCCACCTTTCCCATTCCAAAAACCCATCATCCTAGCCATCCATCCCCCATCTTCCACCATCAAAGTGAAGCACAAGGAGATAGGCTTTCCAACGGACCAAAGAGATCAACCGGTGGGTGTTTTGATAGGGTAGTTTTTATGCTTTCTTAGATGGGCCAAGTGAGGCCTACCGATCAATGGTATGGATCTCACTTGGGACCCTATGATGTGGCTAATGGCCCACTTTGATTACCTTTTTATGTATGATGGAATGCAAGGGGAGGGCCCATAGTGTCGGGGTCCCTCCATCACACGTGTGTCCCACTCTCTCTCTCCCTCTCTCTTTTCATTTTTCTTTTCTTGTGATGATGTGGTTGATTGGCTTACTCGGATGGACCCCACCATGAAGTATTTTATCCGGGTTGTCTATGAGTGGGGACCACCTTATATGTGTTGTACCACACCATACATCATGTGGTGGCCCACCTGAGCAGGCCCACCTTAATATTTACTGGTTGTATACCAAACTGTCCAGCGTCCAGAGACGCTGGACGTCAATACAGCATGAGGGCAGTGGGTGTACTAACGTTAGTAGTAAAAAAAAAGTGGTTTGGGAAGGGCTGCCCATGTAGGCTCCACCCTGATGTATTTTTAAATCCAAGCCGTCCATCCCCTTTTTCACCTCATTTTAGGCGTTGAGCCAAAATGGCAAGGTGATCTGATCACCGGGTGGGCCATACCCTCTAAAACCATGTAAAGACACGCCTGAACATATAAAAGTACATGGTGGGACCCACCTTGAGTTTGGATGTAGTGAAACTTAACTTGGTCTGGACGGCCAGACAAGTGGGACACACATATTGGGTGGGCTGGATTATGAATCACAGGGCCCCATTTTTTTTAAAAAAAAAAAAAAAAACAATAAAGCAACATCCTGCTGTTGTCTCTCTGACAAAGGACGCAGGCGTCCTGGCGTGAAACGGGCAGGGACCCACGGCTCCAGCCGTGGGCCCCACCATGATGTATATTTTGTATTCACACCGTCCATGAGGTGGACCACCCTTGAGGTGGGTCCCCTCCAAAAATCAGCACGATCCACGCTCAGGTGGCCCACACCAGAGGAAACAGTGTGAATGAACATATACCATTGAAACCCACATGGGGTCCACAGAAGTTTTGGATCAAGCTGAAATTATTTTTCCTCTTCATCCCAGGTCTACGTGGGACCTCATGAACGGTTGGATGGCGTATAAACATTATGTGGGCCCCACGTGGAACCCACGGTGATGTATGTGCTTTATTCCCACCGTCCAGGCGGCGGTGGGAGCCTATGCATGTGTTGTAACCCACCGTCCAGTGGACGGTGGGGCCCCTGTGCATGTGTGTGCACGTGTGTGGGTGGGTGCATGCGTGTGTGATGTGTGTGGTGGTGTGTATATATATATATATATATATATATATATATATATATATATATATGTATGTGTTATATTATATTATTTAAAAATTTTATGTTATTTTTTTATTATAAGGGATGGTGGGCTTTCATGTGGACCCCACCATGATACTTGTGTTGCATCCAACAGTCCACCATTTGGCAAGCTTGTATTAAGGCATGGGGCCAAAAATAAGATAGATCTAGTTATCATGTGGACCACACTGTATAGTGACGATTGAACGTCCACCATTAGACCCTTGGGCCACCAAGTTCTTGGTGACCCTATGAACAGATTGTATGAGAAATAAATGTTATGGTGGGCCCTAGGAATTTTAATGGTGGAATTCTTTATCACCACTTACATTGGTGCAGCCCATTGATGTGGCCCATTTGATATGTATACGCCCACTTGGTATAAATAAGGCCCATGTGATGGGGCCCATTTTGATGTATTTGTGGTCCGTGGTTGGGGGCCCACTTTGATGTATATAAAGCCCATGTTACGAGGCCCATTGTGATGTTTTCAAAATCCATGGGATAGGCCCATTGCAATGTACATAAGGCCCATTAGTGCGGCCCACTTGATTTATGTAAGGCCCATATAAGGCGGCCCATTTTATGTACCTAAGGCCTTTGGGTCGAGGCCCAATAAGGTGTATGTAGGTCCATTGCAATGTACGATTCCCTATGATATTTTGTAGCGGGCTATGCCTTGGGAGCAATGTTGGTTTGACGTCCACATTGTAGAATAATGTTGGTTTAATGTCCGCATTATAACCCTCCCTAGGGCCCATTAGTAGGCCCACATTTGTTGATAGTTCACCACTTTATAACATGCTTAGTATAGCTCCATGATTCATACCCATACGCATCATATGTATGCTTGATATGAGTAGTGACTGAGCATAGCATACGCCATTGGGCAGACCACTTAGGGGACTCCTTATGAGGCGGAGTGCCCCACATTATCGCATTGTACGCGCATGGATTGCTGCATGATTTGACGGTGTGATTCATGCATCTCGCATATGTGTGACTTGATCACTGCACGCCCTAGCGACATCAGGGCCGTGGCTCCACAGGCACATCGTGGATGACCGTATCGGATACCGGAAATACTTGTTCTAGCACTGTGGGCACTTAGGATGTCCTTGGGTGAGAGTCCCAGAACCTTTTTGGTACCAGGAGATGCTCCAACGTCTAGACCGAGTGGATACACGACGCCCGAGTGCCGAATACCAGTAGGCCCGCGTCTCCCACTGTGTCGTGGTCGGTTGGAAGGGGTGTGGCCTTATCCGCCTGAGTGAGGGGCTATAAGCTAGGCTGGCTGAGTTTGACCAGCTCGCAAATGTGTCCGCTATCGACGAGCCGGGTAGGTATTGGCAGACTACTGGTCAGGCGGATAGTGTGGTCTCTTCCACTTGCTTGACTGTGCAGCTCGGGAGGAGGCAGTCAGTGTGAGGTGTATTAGACCCCGGTGATATCCAGAGAGGAACTGTACTGATATGTGTACATGACGAGGAATGACATGCTTGTATTCATCTATCTCCATATGGCATTCGGCTACGTGGCCTTGCATTGCGTCGGTATGGCCGATAGCATTCATGTTTCGCATCGCATGGCCTTGGTATGGCCGATATCATTCATGCCTTACATTACATAGCTCTGGTTGTATTCATGGACTTACCGCATATTTCCGCATTACTCTGATATTGTACACTTGGCGTTTGCCTTGTACACACACTTACACCACCCTCTAAGCTTTTGTAAGCTTATGCACGACCGTTGCGTGCAGGTAGCGTTGGACAGCAGCCGCGCTGAGGCAGGAGCGCGTATCAGATCTTTTTGGAGCTTTTTGATCACCTTGTATTTCCCTTTCTGCATTGTACTTAAAAGTTTTTAATATAGTGGATATGTGGTGATGTTGTTTTTGTGACTTGGTTATGCTTTTGGTTATGCTCCATTACATTATATATATATATAAAAAAATCATACTGAAAATCCTCCTTGTAGGATCCCAGGATCGGAATCTGGCGTATGGGCGCTGGAAGCCGAGAATGGGATACTACGGAGGCTGTCGGCGCCGGATTCGGCGATCGGGAATTTTGTGAGCCCGGTTTCCGAGTTTGGGGCGTGACAGAAGTTGGTATCAGAGCATAACTTGGGAATACCTGAGATCACAACACATATCTGTTATGAACTTAGAATAAATAGGTTTCGAGTCCTGATAACTTAGCAATTTTTTGACATAGCCCCTTGACGTTTATGCCTTCGAGAATTCTCAAGGCTGATAGGCCCTTGTTGCTTCCTGTAGGACGTAATGGCTAGAATACCGACCCGAGCGAATCCCGCTCCACCACCTGCTACTCTCCTGCTCTACCACCTGTGACTCCCGCTTCATCACCGGATATTCCTGATTTTCAGCCTGTAGATGCCACTCCTTTACCTGAGACCGGTGCGGATCCGACCGTACCTGTGAGTGCCACCCAGTTGCAGCAAGATGCTTCAGGCGATGACTGCCATTCTTCAGGGGCAGAGTAGGCGTCCCACTGTTACACCACCAGCCGAGGCCGAGCAGGAGCGAGCGCGCCCTTCTCAAGGACTTCCGACGGCACGATCCTCACGTTTCAGGGGTGAGCCAGACCCCACTGCAGCCGAGATATGGTGCTCTGAGGTGGAGAAGATATTCGACACCATGAGATGCACACCCAGCAGCGTGTCCCATTAGCCGTATTTCTTCTTCAGGGTGAGGCTCAGTATTGGTGGGCATCTGTAGCCCGGTCGGTAGCGGCCGATTTCGAGTGGACCTGGGAGGATTTGTTGACCGGTTTGACCGGAAGTTCTTTCCCGAGCATGTGCGACAGCAGCGCGCACTAGAGTTTGAGACTCTGGTCCAGGGGACATGACCGTGTCCCAGTACGAGGCACGTTTCGTCGCACTATCGAGATTCGCGACGTATCTTGTAGATGATGAGGGGCGTAAGGCCCGCCGTTTTGAGAATGGCTTACGTCCTGCCCTCAGGAGCCGTGTGATCGGACACATGCTTCCGACATTTGAGGAGATAGTGGAGAGAGCCATGATATATGAGACAGATTGGGCTAGTGTGCAGAGAGCCCGTGATCAGAGGGGAGATCAGAAGAGAAAGGCGCCCTCTGGTAGTTCGCAGCCGCAGCAGCATCGTTCACAGCAGCGACGTACGACTCGCCCAGCATTTCGAGCACCAGCAGTACCCCCAGCACCACCTTCAGGACCATTCACCGGTACATGCTTTGGGTGCGGTAGGACGGGACATCGTGTGCACGAGTGTCCCCATCCGCAGCGACAGCAGCCGAGGACACCGCATCAGCCTCCACGACAGCCGCCACATCAGCAGCAGCGACCGCAGCATCAGCCTCCTGTACCTCCCCCGCAGCAGCAGAGACAGCAGGTTAGGCCCCCACAGCGGCCACAGCAGCAGCAGAGACCTCAGAGGGGACCTGCACCTCCCCAGCAGGCCCAGGGCAGGTTCTATGCTGCACAGCAGGACCCACAGTCATCAGGAGGGGTCGTCGAGGGTACACTCCTTGTTTCTACATGCATTGCACGTGTATTGTTTGATTCTGGTGCATCGCATTCTTTTGTGGCCGATGATTTCTGCCGATCGATCGACCGGTTTGCCGATGGAGTTGCCCGTGAGGGTTTGTCAGTATCGACGCCCTTAGGGAAGACTGCAGTGTTGGGCCGATTTTGTGCATCTTGTCCCATTCTGGTTGGGGATATCTTTTTACCTGCTGACCTGTTCGTATTACCGATGTCCGATTTTGATGTCATCCTGGGCATGGATTGGCTCGCCGAGTACCACGCCATATTGGACTGCTCCGTGAGGATAGTCACGTTCTGTATACCCGGCGTGCCAGAGTTCTAGTTTGTTGCCGAGCCCAGAGGAGTGCCTTTTCTTGCCTGTTATCGTGTGCCATTGAGGAGCCAGTTGCTTTGTGTATCGACCAGCTGCCGGTTGTTTGTGGTTTTCCCGATGTGTTCCAGGAGATTCCGGGGTTACCACCTCGTCGGCACACTGAGTTCCAGATTGATCTCGTGCCGGTACCGCGCCTATTTCGAAGGCCCCGTATCGTATGGCACCGTTGGAGTTACGGGAACTGCAAAAGCAGTTGGACGAGCTACGTGAGTTAGGCTTTATCCGACCGAGCAGTTCGCCGTGGGGAGCGCCGGTACTCTTCGTGAAGAAGAAGGATGGTTCGTTGAGGCTTTGCGTAGATTACCGCGAGCTGAACAAGGTCACGATCAAGAACAAGTACCCGCTTCCGCGGATCGATGACTTGTTTGATCAGCTGCAGGAGGCGCAGTTCTTTTCAAAGATTGACTTGCGGTCTGGTTATCATCAGGTTCGGGTTCGAGATGAGGATATCCCGAAGACAGCTTTCAGGACGCGCTACGGTCATTTTGAGTTTCAGGTCATGTCCTTCGGACTGACTAATGCGCCTGCAGTATTCATGCAGTTGATGAACGAGGTCTTCCGTCCGTATCTCGACCAGTTTGTTGTGGTGTTCATCGACGACATTCTGATTTATTCGAGGACTCGTGAGGAGCACGAGCGGCATCTGGAGATTACATTGCAGACCCTCCGTGCACACCAGCTTTACGCGAAGCTGGAGAAGTGCGAGTTCTGGCAGGAGGAGGTGAAGTTCCTCGGTCATGTGGTGACGAGGCAGGGTGTCGCAGTGGACCCCTCGAAGATTGATGCCGTGCGTCAGTGGGGCCAGCCCACGAACGCATCCGAGATCCGCAGTTTTCTTGGTTTGGCGGGCTACTACCGACGTTTCATTGAGGGATTCTCTCGTATTGCAGCCCCGTTGACCAAGTTGACCCGGAAAGGTGCCGAGTTTGTATGGAGTGACACTTGTGAGCATGCATTTATGGAGCTGAAGGACCGCCTCACGTCCGCTCCTGTCCTCACTCTTCCCTCTGGGAGTGATGGATTTGTTGTATTTACTGATGCCTCACGAGTTGGTTTGGGTGCTGTCCTGATGCAGCACGGGAAGCCGGTGGCTTATGCGTCTCGCCAGCTCAAGGTGCATGAGCTGAACTACCCCACGCATGATTTGGAGTTGGCGGCAGTGGTCTTCGCACTGAAGGTGTGGAGGCACTATCTTTATGGGGTGAGGTTCGAGCTCTTCTCCGACCACAAGAGCTTGAAGTATCTGTTCTCTCAGTCTGAGTTGAACATGAGGCAGAGGCGTTGGATGGAGCTCCTGAAGGACTATGATTTTGACCTCCAGTACCACCCGGGCAAGGCGAACGTGGTGGCGGATGCCCTCAGCCGTCAGCCACGAGGCCTGGTGGCGCACTTGATGATTCAGGAGTGGAGGATGCTCGAGGATGTTGCAGAGTATGACTTCGAGTTTGGTCTGCAGTCTTCTATCGTTCAGTTATCGAGCCTTTCGATTCAACCCTCTCTTGTTGCAAGGGTGATCGAGGCTCAGCAGGCAGACGAGTCGTTACAGGATTACCGAGTAGAGGCAGCATCTGAGAGTCAGTCTGACTGGCAGGTTGGTTCTGATGGTGGACTTCGCTTTAGAGGCCGATTATGTGTCCCGGATATTCCTGAGTTACGCCGAGATCTTATGACCGAGGCACATCGATCGCGTTTCTCTATCCACCCTGGGTCGACGAAGATGTATCGCGATATGAGGCGTCAGTATTATTGGTCGGGGATGAAGCGCCAGATAGCTAGCTTTGTGGCCGAGTGTGACACGTGCCAGCGTGTCAAGGCTGATCACCAGAGACCCCCTGGTCTATTACAGCCGTTGAGCGTCCCGATGTGGAAGTGGGAGCACATATCTACTGATTTTGTCATGGGTTTGCCGAGGACTCAGCGCGGTCATGACGCCATCTGGGTTGTTGTGGACCGTCTGACGAAGTCGGCACATTTTCTTGCGATTCGTGAGAGTTGGCATACGGACCGGCTTGCCAAGATGTTTATTGATGAGATCGTGAGGTTGCACGGTGTTCCTGTTTCGATCGTTTCAGACCGAGACTCGAGGTTCACGTCTCAGTTTTGAGGAGCTTCCAGAGAGCGATGGGCACTGATTTGCAGCTCAGCACCGCGTATCATCCGCAGACCGATGGGCAGACCGAAAGGGTCAACCAGATCCTTGAGGATATGCTTCGGGCTTGCGCGATTGACTTCTCGGGTAGTTGGGACGAGCACCTACATTGGCTGAGTTCGCGTACAACAACAGCTATCAGGCGACCATTGGCATGGCTCCTTTTGAGGCATTATATGGCAGACCGTGCAGATCTCCAGTTGTTGGACCGAGGTTGGAGAGCGCCGTCTCCTAGGTCCTGAGCTTGTGTTGCAGACATCAGAGGCTATCGATATCATCAGGCAGAGGATGCGCACAGCTCAGAGCCGACAGAAGAGTTTTGCTGACCGTCGGCGTCGTCCGTTGGAGTTTGTCGTTGGGGACCATGTGTATCTCAAGGTCTCACCCATGAAGGGTGTGATTCGTTTTGGAACGAAGGGCAAACTTGCCCCGAGATTTATAGGACCTTTCGAGATCACCGGGCGTGTTGGCGCCGTGGCCTATCGGCTTACCTTGCCATCTCAGTTGTCTGGCGTCCACAACGTTTTCCACGTCTCTTTGTTGAGAAAGTGTGGGTCAGACATCGTTCCTGTTATTGATTGGCAGCCGTTGGAGGTTCGTGAGGACGCTTCTTACATTGAGCAGCCAGTTCGTATCCTCGATCGGAAGGAACAGGTCCTGCGGACCAAGGTCATCCCCTCAGTGAAGGTGCAGTGGGGCCATCATAGTGTAGATGAGGCGTCTTGGGAGCGCGAGGCGGAGATTCGCGAGCGCTATCCCCATCTTTTCGATGTTTGATTGTATGTTGTACTATGTTGTGATTATATATGATGTTATGTTTTCTATTCCTTGAGAGTTACGCTTAGCTGTGATGGTAGTACAAATTTCGAGGACGAAATTTTTATTTAGGTGGGGATAGCTGTAAAACCCGTATCCTAGTTCGTACTATTCCGATGAATCCTGCGATCCTTTCCATCGAAGTCCGACTGATAATTGACGTTGTGTACGACCGTAACTCGTATCCTTTAAATTCGAGTCGGTTTAATCCGAGACCCATACCGTTGTGACTGCGCCGTCACCGCGATTCCAACGCCGCGTCTCAGCGCCAATCCGACGCTTAGATCATAAGATGCGGACCATACATTATAATAACCGTGGACCGCACATTGCGAGACCCACCCATCCATGTGGCACAAATCCCTAGGTAATTATGAGAGTGATGATGACATCACCCTAGCCTAGCTATAGCCACCCTAATCAAGCTATAGCCACCCTACCCCCAGCCTTCTTACAAGTACTTATGACTAGCCACCCTACCCTTAGCCTCTTACAACCATTTATTACAAGCCACCCTCTCTTACAAACAAATCATGGCCTACCTAAGCTACTCTCTCCTCTCTTTACTACACACTCTCTCTCTCCCTCATTTCTCATCACCATTCAAGCAAGAGCACTCCCACGTCCAAGCTCCCAAGTGAGAGAAGAGAGAGTTTGTGTGGCCCACCTTTCCCATTCCAAACCCTCATCCTAGCCATCCATCCCCCATCTTCCACCATCAAAGTGAAGCACAAGGAGATAGGCTTTCCAACGGACCAAAGAGATCAACCGGTGGGTGTTTTGATAGGGTAGTTTTCATGCTTTCTTGATGGGCCAAGTGAGGCCTACCGATCAATGGTATGGATCTCACTTGGGACCCTATGATTTGGCCAATGGCCCACTTTGATTACCTTTTTATGTATGATGGAATGCAAGGGAGGGCCCATAGTGTCGGGGTCCCTCCATCACACGTGTGTCCCACTCTCTCTCTCCCTCTCCTCTTTTCATTTTTCTTTTCTTGTGATGATGTGGTTGATTGGCTTACTCGGATGGACCCCACATGAAGTATTTTATCCGGGTTGTCTATGAGTGGGGACCACCTTATATGTGTTGTACCACACCATACATCATGTGGTGGCCCACCTGAAGCGGCCCACCTTAATATTTACTTGTTGTATACAAACTGTCCAGCGTCCAGAGACGCTGGACGTCAATACAGCATGAGGGCTGGGTGTACTAACGTTAGTAGTTAAAAAAAAAAAAGTGGTTTTGGGAAGGGCTGCCCATGTAGGCTCCACCCTGATTATGTTTTTAATCCAATCCAGCCGTCCATCCCCCTTTTCTCACCTCATTTTAGGCGTTGAGCCAAATGGCAAGGTGATCTGATCACCGGGTGGGCCATACCCTCTAAAACCATGTAAAGACACGCCTGAACTATAAAGTACTGGTGGGACCCACCTTGAGTTTGGATGTAGCTGAAACTTGGTCTGGACGGCCAGACAAGTGGGACACACATATTGGGTGGGCTGGATTATGAATCACAAGGGCCCCATTTAAAAAAAAAATAAAAAAAATAAAACAAATAAAGCAGCATCCTGCTGTTGTCTCTCTGACAGGACGCAGGCGTCCTGGCGTGAAACGGGCAGGGACCCACGGCTCCAGCCGTGGGCCCCACCATGATGTATATTTTGTATTCACACACGTCCATGAGGTGGACCACCCCTTTAGGTGGGTCCCCTCCAAAAATCAGCCGATCCAACGCTCAGGTGGCCCACACCAGAGGAAACAGTGTGAATTGAACATATCCATTGAAACCCACATGGGTCCACAGAAGTTTTGGAAGCAAGCTGATAATTTATTTTTCCTCTTCATTCAGGTCTACGTGACCTCATGAACGGTTGGATGGCGTATAAACATTACAGGTGGGCCCCACGTGGAACCCACGGTGATGTATGTGCTTTATTCCCACCGTCCAGGCGGCGGTGGGAGCCTATGCATGTGTTGTAACCCACCGTCCAGTGGACGGTGGGGCCCCTGTGCATGTGTGTGCACGTGTGTGGGTGGGTGCATGCGTGTGTGATGTGTGTGGGTGTGTGTGTGTGTGTGTATATATATATATATATATATATATATATATTATATGATGTATATATATATTATATATAAATTTTATGTTATTTTATTTATTATAAGGGATGGTGGGCTTTCATGTGGACCCCACCATGATACTTGTGTTGCATCCAAACAGTCCACCATTTGGCAAGCTTGTATTAAGGCATGGGGCCAAAAATAAGATAGATCTAGTTATCATGTGGACCACACTGTATAGTGACGATTGAACGTCCACCATTAGACCCTTGGGCCACCAAGTTCTTGGTGACCCTATGAACAGATTGTATGAGAAATAAATGTTATGGTGGGCCCTAGGAATTTTAATGGTGGAATTCTTTATCACCACTTACATTGGTGCGGCCCATTGATGTGGCCATTTGATATGTATAACGGCCCACTTGGTATAAATAAGGCCCATGTGATGGGGCCCATTTGATGTATTTGTGGTCCGTGGTTGGGGCCCACTTTGATGTATATAAAGCCCATGTTACGAGGCCCATTGTGATGTTTTCAAAATCCCATGGGATATGGCCCATTGCAATGTACATAAGGCCCATTAGTGCGGCCCACTTGATTTATGTAAGGCCCATATGAGGCGGCCCATTTTATGTACCTAAGGCGTTTGGATCGAGGCCCAATAAGGTGTATGTAGGTCCATTGCAATGTACGATTCCCTATGATATTTTGTAGCGGGCCATGCCTTGGGAGAATAATGTTGGTTTGACGTCCACGTTGTATGAATAATGTTGGTTAAATGTCCGCATTATAACCCTCCCTAGGGCCCATTAGTAGGCCCACATTTGTTGATAGTTCACCACTTTATAACATGCTTAGTGTAGCTCCATGATTCATACCCATACGCATCATATGTATGCTTGATATGAGTAGTGACTGAGCATAGCATACGCCATTGGGCAGACCACTTAGGGGACTCCTTATGAGGCGGAGTGCCCCACATTATCGCATTGTACGCGCATGGATTGCTGCATGATTTGACAGTGTGATTCATGCATCTCGCATATGTGTGACTTGATCACTGCACGCCCTAGCGACATCAGGGCCGTGGCTCCACAGGCACATCGTGGATGACCGTATCGGATACCGGAAATACTTTGTTCTAGTACTGTGTGCACTTAGGATGTCCTTGGGTGAGAGTCCCAGAACCTTTTTGGTACCAGGAGGTGCTCCAACGTCTAGACCGAGTGGATACACGAGCGCCCGAGTGCCGAATACCAGTAGGCCGCGTCTCCCACTGTGTCGTGGTGGTCGGTTGGAATGGGGTGTGGCCTTATCCGCCTAAGTGAGGGGGCTATAAGCTAGGCTGAGTTTGACCAGCTCGCAAATGTGTCCGCTATCGACGAGCCGGGTAGGTATTGGCAGACTACTGGTCAGGCAGATAGTGTGGTCTCTTCCACTTGCTTGACTGTGCAGCTCGGGAAGAGGCAGTCAGTGTGAGGTGTATTAGACCCCGGTGATATCCAGAGAGGAACTGTACTGATATGTGTACATGACGAGGAATGACATGCTTGTATTGCATCTCGCATATGGCATTCGGCTACGTAGGCCTTGCATTGCGTCGGTATGGCTGATAGCATTCATGTTTCGCATCGCATGGCCTTGGTATGGCCGATATCATTCATGCCTTACATTACATAGCTCTGGTTGTATTCATGGACTTACCGCATATTTCCGCATTACTCTGATATTGTACACTTGGCGTTTGCCTTGTACACACACTTACACCACCCTCTAAGCTTTTGTAAGCTTATGCACGACCGTTGCGTGCAGGTACGTTGGACAACAGCCGCGCTGAGGCAGGAGCGCGTATCAGATCTTTTTGGAGCTTTTTGATCACCTTGTATTTCCCTTTTTGCATTGTACTTAAAAGTTTTTAATATAGTGGATATGTGGTGATGTTGTTTTTGTGACTTGGTTATGCTTTTGGTTATGCTCCATTACATTATATAAAAAAAAAATTCATACTGAAAATCCTCCTTGTAGGATCCCAGGATCGGAATCTGGCGTATGGGCGCTGGAAGCCGAGAATGGGATACTACGGAGGCTGTCGGCGCCGGATTCGGCGATAGGAATTTTGTGAGCCCGGTTTCCGAGTTTGGGGCGTGACAAGTGATGATGGAGAGAGGGATGGTGATGATGGATGGGTGTACATGACTAGGTATGGGTTGTAAGAGAAAGAGTTGACTTTGGGGTTGCCTTGTACATGACATGATGGGATGTGATGTGATTGATTAATGAGACATGTTCTCTTGGGTTTGCAAATGCACGACGTTTTTCTTGAACTAAACGCGGGCTTACATCTCTTAGCCCGGGTATTACCTCGCTGCGTGGGACGTGACATTGAAACCACAACGACGGCACGGTCGCTAGGGTACAAGTCTCGGGTCGAGCCGACTCTGGAATATGGGATATGACTCAGGATCGCACGCAATCGCCGGTTACAGACCATGGGTCGCTGAAATTCGATTGGGAGGACCGCGGAAGCCTACGGAACGATACGGGATAGGATACGGGTCTCACACCCATTGCAACACCTTAATCATTCATGGATTTCATTACTCTTTTAATCAAGATAATGGAGAAGATATTTGATGAAGGCATCGAGTCCTTCCTGCGTTCTTCCTTTATGACAACCAGGTTCAATGACTAATATACAACTACGATCCATTATTCATCGTAATCACGATCCAAATTTGATGGCAACCACAGTCAATTGTGCATGTGAACCATGATCACAGGAGAGGGTCATGGCTACTATGTTAGATGGGTCATGGTTATCAGATGATATGGGTTGTGGGTCGTAGTATTCACGGTATATGGATTGTGGTTGGCAATGACATTGTACTACTCATGTACAGTCGTGATCCAATGTAACATGATGACCGCGATGCAATGTCCTGATATTCTTGTAATTAAACGAAAGTTCACATATCGATTTTATAGTCATCTTGTGGATTTCACAGTTAACGTAATTTTCGGATGCAATAGAATGTCATGTAGATCGTGGTGAGGGTCCTAATTGTCATGTGGTAAGGGTCAAGGTTGTAAGGGCCGCGTTATAGTCCTAACTCGTTGGCCCCACTGTGTTGAATTGTGGTTGACATGTTATATGTGTTGTGGTTCACAGTTATATAGGTGTCATGATTTACACTTAGGAACCACTCAGAGGGAATATACGATTTCAACTAAAATGGGTCGTGGTTCACAAGGCAGTGAAAAGCACGATCCTTATAACATGATGACCACCACCCATCTAGAATGACAACCACGACCCATAACATCTGCCAACCATGACCCATGTAACATGATGACCATGACTCATGTGTGTTCAAAAAGCACGATCTTTATAATGTGACAACCAAGACCCAATGTGCATGGGAAACCGGTACCACGATCCTTCGCATGGGAACCCTCTCGACTCTGATCATCCTTTCCCTTAACAAACTGCCTACAATATAAAATAAAATAAGGACCTCGTAGTGGAAGAGGATTTCAGACAAGGACAAACAACGTCCCTCTCTGGCAGTTGGTCCATGTATCTTCTCTTTTTCTTTTCTTTTCTATAAAAACGAAAAAGAAGGTCTATAAAAGGTGCATGTGAAAGGCTACACCTGGCCCCTCCAAAGCTCATATATTCTTCCATATAATCCCTGGGATAACAGATTGGTTACTCCCCCTATAAACAGCAATGGGCCCAACCATGACGTATGTGTTATATCCATTCCGTTCATCTGTTTTTACAATGAAAGGCACGATCGTTCATCTGTTTTTACAGATCATTTTAGGGCTTGATCCCAAAAATGAGAGGGATCATTTTAATGGTCTCGACGGTCAGTCATCACTATTCCTTGTAATGTTGTCCACCTATGATTGGTGTATCGTTCGTTTTGGACTCATACCATTAAATGATCTGAAGAAATATATGGATGGCATGGATGAAATACATACGTGGTGGTTAGGCCCACGGAGCACCGAGCACTAGCCATTGGCCAGTGCCCCGGGGAGTAGTCGATCCATCACTTTCTCGAGCGTTGAAACCGACGGTAACTTCTAATTCACTCAAGGTCCGTACGTCTCCTGAACCAGGGTCAGGGGCATTTTCATCAGAAACAATCTCAAAAAGTTGTTAGAAGGCCTCTATGTATGTGTTTCATCCATGCCGTCCATATATTTTTCTAAATCATTTTATGGTAACTATAAAACCAAAAATGAGTTGTATCCCAATAGAAAGTGGACCACATCACAGGAAACAGTGATGAATGAGCGTCGTCGATCATAAAAATGATCCCTCTCATTTTTTATATCACGCCCTAAAATGATTTGTCAAAATAGATGAACGATCGTGCCTTTCACTGTAAATATAGATAAACGGAATGGATGAAACACATACATCATGGTTGGGACCATGGCTGGTGACTGGAGGCCATAATAGAAAACAAGGGGGACAATGGAATCCACTGTTAGAAGTGGACATGTAACAAACGCGACCCATATAAAATGACAACCACGACCCATATGGGTCCACATTGAAGTATGTTTATTGTTCGTGTTACCCATCATTTTGTCTTGTGATTTTAGGGCTACAATCCATTTTACATTCGAACCACGATCCATTTAACATGACAACCACGGTCCATATTACATGACAACAACGATCCATATTACATTACAACCACGACTCACATTACATTGACAACCACGATGCATATTACATTATAACCACGGCCAATCATACATGTTAACCACGACCCATATTACATTATAACCACGACCCATATAACGTAATAACTACGACCAATGACAACTGTGAATCATTTTAATGGTCTATGACGGTCATTCATCATTGTTCCTCGTAATGTTGTCTGCCTGTGATTGGAGTATCGTTCGTTTTTGGATTCCTACCATTAAATGATCTGGAGAAATATATGGACGGAATAGATGAAACACATACGTGGAGGTGGTCTCATGGAGTGTAGAGCACCAGCCATTGGTCGGTGCCCCGGGGAGTAGCCGATCTGTCGTTTTCTTGGGGATTGAAACCGAAGGTAACATCTGCTTCAATCCAGGTCCATATGTCTCCCGAACTAAGGTCGGGGGCATTTTCGTCCGAAATAATCTCAAAAAGGTTGTCAGATGGCCTCCATGTATATGTTTCATCGATGCTGTCCATATGTTTTTCAAGATCATTTTATGGTAACTATAAAACCAAAAATGAGGTAGATCCCAATAGAGAGTGGACCACATCACAGGAAACAGTGATGAATGAGCATCGACGATCATGAAAATGATCCCTCTCATTTTTTGGATCAAGCCCTAAAATGATTTTTCAAAATAGATGAACGATCGTGTCTTTCACTGTAAAAATAAATAAATGAAATGGATGAAACACATACATCATGGTTGGGAGAAGTGGACATGTAACAACCACGACCCATATAAAATGACAACCACTACCGATATCAAATGACAACAACGATGCATATTACATTACAACCGTGACCCATTTTACATGAAAACAACGACCCATATTACATTATAACCACAACCCATGTCCACCACGACCCATATAATGTAATAACTACGACCAATGACAACCACGACACATATTTCATGATAACCATGACCCATATAACATGACAATCACAACCATAATTAAAATACAATTTGAAGAACTGTACTCTTCGAAGGGCACCCAACGAGATGGAAAACTCTTTTGAGTATGTCTTATTTTGGCCTGACCAAAAACTTTGTTGAGAAGGTGAGGCTTAAACAAGACACTCTCAAAAGTGCTTTGCAGCTCGTTGGGTGCCTTTCGAAGAGAACTGTTCTTCACATTGTATTTTAATTATGGTCGTGGTTGTCATGTTATATGTGTAGTAGTTATCATGAAATATGAGTTGTGGTTATCGATTGTCGTAGTTGTCATGTTTTATGGGTCGTGGTGAACATGCAACAACCACGACACATATAACATGAAAACCACGACCATATTACATGATACCCACGACCCATGTTACATGACAACCATGACCCATAACAACTACACTCTCACTTCTCTGGTCAGAACGATGGATCGTGAATTTATTATTGTTGTGAGAATAGAGTTTGAGAGATCTGCAAAGAGAACACGGAATTAAGGGGAAGATAATATGGGATGGTGACGTTTATCTTGAAATCACTGACGACAACTATAAGCCACGATTATGAAGAACATCTTCAAAGGAGACTTAGCGAGCCAAAAACATCTGTTGAGAAGGAGTCGTTGATCTTCCACGGGCACCAAACGGTCTTCAGAATTTTAGGTGAAGGCCGTTGCTCTTCAGGAAGATCGTCAACATTCCCGAAGAAAGGGAAGGGATCACCCATATAGGAAGAACGCGAGAAGGACTTCTGGTTAGGATTGGCTTCTGAAAAATGAAACCCAAGTACCACTTTTATAGGCTGTTCAACCAATGGTTAATGTGGGCATGGTGATTTCGAAGGGTTGCTTTGATTTCAAAGGGATTACGCGTAGGTAGCGACATTAATGCGATTTCTTGCAATTGAATGTGGCGCTGATTTCGAATGGAAGGGTCGTTGATAAGACGAATGTTGGGTCGTGGATGTGAACCACAACTCAATGTAGATAACAACAACGATCTCTATAGTATGACAACCACGATCATCGTTGGTGTGCCTAATGGATTGTGGTTAACAAGCACAGTGGATCGTGGATCACATGGTGGGTGGTCTTGACTGTCGACCTCGAACTAGCATAGTTGACAACAACGAACAGTGTAGCATGACAACCACGATCCTTTAGAACTCTTGATAAACACGACCCTTTGTTGGTTACATCAATAATCAACTAAGTAGTACAATTATGATCATGTTAGATTTTGTAAGATATTCTTATTATTGATTAACAATCCACAACCATATTGGAATGCAGGTCGAAAAAGAACTCATGATATTTATTTGGTCATTCAACGCGCTGGTCATTCAATGGTCAAACCGTTGATCCCACGGACGGCTGAGGATGAAGCACCATGAATAACACAGCAAGGTTACTCTCAACATCTCCCTCTGAAAGGGTGGAGAGTTTTCTACCCGGCATCATATTTATAGAGAGGTTGGCTGATAAATTATCTTATGAGCTAGAAGTGTATGGAAATCTGTCCATAAAGTTAGGACATGGCATACGTAGTTATCAAAAATCCTATGTATATATATGTGTTGTAGTTATTAACACGTGGAAAATGTGTTCGTCGGTGAATTTATTGTTGTCGTGAGAGTGGAGTTTGAGAGATTTGTAAAAAGAACAACTGGATCATTGGTTGTGTTAATATTGGTCATTGTTGTCGTATTAATATTTTCATGGTTCATATATGTAATAGATCGTGGTTGTCATGCATGTTGGATCATTGTTGACAACCACGACCCTAAGAGAAACACGATCCATACGTCATGGAAACCATGATCTATACGTCATGGCAATAGAGATCCCCATGTTATGGCAACCACGACCCATATGGCAAGTCACGGGAGTGCAGTACCCCGAAATGTGTAACATGAAAACCACAACCCATATAACATGAAATCCACAATCCGTGGCTTGCCATATGCGGGTCCTGGTTGTGAACCACAACTCAATGTAGATAACAACAACATCTATATAGCATGACAATCACGATTGTGGTTTCGATCTAAGGTTTGCTAATGGATCGTGGTTGACAAGCACAGTGTATTGTGGCCCACATCTTATGTGGGTCATGACTATGAATCATGGTAGTAATGCTATATGGTTCGTAGTTATGCCAACATAGATCACAATAACGAACCGTATATCATGACAACCACGATAGTGGTTGCTTCTCTTTAGATCGTGGTTGTCAACAATGATCCAACATGGATGACAACCACAATCCATTACAACTGTGAACCACAACAATTTTAACATGACAACCATGACCCATAACAACTACGACCAATGCTTCACGTATAGCACGAACCATACTATACAAATCAACAAATGTAACGTGCACACACATATGACGGTAACGCAGGTAAATTTTTTATATATTACACTACTCATTCATAAGACAATAACACAGAAAATCATCTGAGAACTACAACCCTTGTAACATAATAACCATGATACATGACAACTACAATGCATATAACATGAAACCATGACCTATATGTTCTTTTCCAAATAAAAGAAGTTTGGCCCGCTTATTTCTAGGTTGCCTCGCTCACTTTCCAAATCCAATGTTTGTTTCTGTTACAATTTCTTCTCTTGACATCGTAGTTATAGAGAGGTTGGTTGAGAAATAATCTTAATGACCAAGAAGTGTATGGAAGCTCCAGTCTTAGTTGCTCAATTTCCAAATCCATAGAAGAATTTTATTCATTGAAGCTTCCTTTTCCTTGAGTGGCGTATCTCCAAAGAAAATGGTTTCTTTTCCGATGGCTAGGTGCCCGTTGATATTGTCGAGATGCTGGAGTTCTGAAAATGTCTTCAGAATTCCTGTGGAGATCGTTGAGCGTTAGGAAAATTGTAAATGTCCCTGAGGAAAGGGAAGGGATCACACGTAAATGAAGAACGCGAGAATGACTCGATGCCTTCTTAGAACATCTCCTTCATCATTATTTTTTTAAAAGCTCTTTAAAACCAAGTACCACTTTTAGAGGCTCGTCATTCAATGATCAACACACTGATTCCGAAGGGTTACGCTGATTCTGAACGGTTGCACAGATTCCGAAGGGTCGCGGTCGGTTCCCAACAGATTGCTTGGAGGAAGCGACATTAATACGATTTCCTGAAATGACTATGGCAGTTGTGTTACAAGGGTCGTGGTTGTTATGTTATATGGATTGTGGTTGTCTGGTTATATGGGTCGGGATGTCATAACATAAAACCACGACACATATAAAGTAACAACCATGACCCATATAACATGGTTCATGGTTCTCGTGTTATATTGGTTGTTCTTATAATGTTATATGAGTCGTGGTTGCTATTCCATCTTTCAACAATCCAGGATACAATGTTGGATGACAACCACGATCCGACGTGGATAAAAATCATGATCCAGTGTGCATATGAACCATGATTGGTACGGTTTCTTGTTCGGATTGGCTCGAAAACCAATTACCACATCTATGTCTTACAATTCAATGGTCAAGGCTCTGATTATGAATAGTCGCGTGGATTCTGAAGGGTCGAGCTCAGTTCCCAATGGATTTCATGGCGGAAGCGACATTAATGCGATTTCCTGAAAGGACTGTGGTGGTTGTGGCTGTTGTGTTACAGGGGTCATGGTCGTTAAGTTATATGGATCATGGTTGTTACGTTATATGGGTCGATAGAGTCATACCATAAAACCATGATACATATAACATAACAACCACGACCCATATAACATGACAACCACGTTCATTATTACAATACAATATGAATAATGAGCTGCTTTAACGGGCACCCAGCAAGCTGACAAACACTGCTGAGAAGGTCCATATAACAAGGTTCGTGGTTCTCGTGTTATATTGGTCATTGTTAGAATGTTATATGGGTCGTGATTGCCAATCCTTTTTTAACGATCCAAGATTCAGCGTTGGATGACAACCACGATCCAATGTGGATAAAAATGAGGATCTAATGTGCATCTGAACCACGATCCAACGTGTAAGATAACCACAACCAATTTTTGGTCATATCCACGACCCTTCCCTTCAGAATGTACGCGATCCTCCGGAAATAGCGCCACATTCTACTTTATCAGGAGAGGACATCGAAAATCGCTACTTCTCTGCAATATGTTGGGCACCGAGTGCGATCCTTTGGAATCTGCGCAACCATTCTGAATCAATACGACCCTTCAGAATAGGCGCCTTGACCATTGAATGACCACCCCATAAGAGCGAGACTTCTTCTACGACCCAAGTAACGTAATAACCCTAACACACATGACACATATGCCTGTTCAATTGCTTTTATTTTTGATACATTTATGATTTATATTGCTTTATTTTGTTCCTATATCAAGTTCAAATTATTTATCAATATTCTAGTTTTTTGTTAAAAATTGAGTGTAGATATATCGTCATCTTACCCATTGGCAAACATTTGGGACTACGCTTCCCTAGTTGAATCACCACCAAGGTCTGGAAAAACAAAGATTAAGTGTGGTTTGTGTGGCGTGAAGTTTGGGAACAAGACTAATCAGTTTCAGTCATGTCGAGGTGGTGATGCAAAACCATGCCCCAATGCCGCTAAGGATGTCCAAATTCTTTTTCAAGCCCTGTTAGATTCGAATAGAAAACCTTCCACTCTATCCAAACTTTCTGCTTCTGGACCTAGTACACAAATGTCATCCACAAAAGATGTGGAGGAGGAAGATATATTAAAAGCTTTGGAGGAAGAACAATTCTAACTCTCCCTAAAACTCAGTATGGAAGATGTTTCTAGACTTCAGCGATATTCGAGTCAAAGATAACACGATGTTGAAGCAGGATCCAGGACGACAAACAAGAAGAAGAAAATGAGTAACAAATTCAAATTCCTGACTCATCTCGGTGAATTTTATAAGGCAGTGGGTACTACATACAATTCTTCACATAAAGAAAGTTTGAAAAATCTACTTCAAAGTGAGCCAGAATTTATATGAAAAAATAGATAGTAGTTCCGATGGATTAGATGATAATACAGGAAGGCACTCCTCTTATGGAGGTTATTAGTTGTAAATTGTCATTTTGAACAATGTAAATATATAATTATCGAAGTTTCTTAATCATAAATTATGCATTTTATATATTTTATTGCTTTATTCAACTTTGAATTCCAATTGACAATCGAATTGAAATTCAAATGAACCTCAATTTATAACTCGAACTCGGCTCAATGCTCGAACTTGTAACTCGTTACTCAGCTGGAAAACCCTGCTCGAACTCCACTCAAATTTAGACTCGGACTCGAACTCGACTCAAAAACTCGAACTTGGCTCAAATTGAGACTCGGACTCGAACTCAACTCAAAAACTTGGACTCGACTCGGCTCGATATCTACTTGAACTTAGCTCGAAATCGGATGAGCAGAGCACAAGCCGGACATTCGAGCTCAAAGCCCGATCCAATCCGAGTACGAGCTGGGACTCGGGTGGTGCGAGCCGAGCATGAGCTCGGCAATACTCGGCTCGACTTGACTCGTTTACATGCAACTCTAGTTGTAATGGACAATGACCCATCAAAGTTAGGTTATGGTATACGTAGATTTTGAAAATCCTATATACGTGTGTGTGTGTGTGTGCGTGTGTGTGTGCGCGTGTGTGTCATAGTTGTTAACAGGTGGCGACAGGGTGGATAAAAGTCGATACTGCCCAAGTAAGGACTTTTTGGGGCCACAACAAGATTGCCGATAGGGTTGATAAATCAGTACAAACGGTTTGGTAGAAAAGGAAGACAACACTTTGAAAACCACAACCACGATAACATGACAACTACGATCCATATATCATTGCAACTACAAACTACATAGCATTACAATCACGACCCGTATAGCATTAAAACCACGACCCATTTAACATAATAACAGCCAAAAGAGAAGCTCAGTGATGCACAAGACTCTGCAAGTTTCTTCTACTTAAGCTTGCAAATGGGGATATTAAAATACTTTATTCCTTCCACTTTGGATTCAATGCGACCCTTCGGAATCAGCGCCACATGCATCATGCAAGCCACGACCCACTCGATGTTCAGGGCACCATGATAAAATTTATCATGTGGCACACTAATTCCAAAGGGTCGTGCTACTGCGAAAGAGAAGCTAAACTATTCTTCAACAACGTTTTTCTGCTGGCTAGGTGCCCGTTGAAATTGTCAAGTTGCTATTGTTCGAAAATTGTCTTCAGAACTTTCTGTTAAGGCCGTTGAGCTTTTGGAAGATCGTCAACATCCCTGAGGAAAGAGAAGGGATCACTAATAAAGGAAGAACGCGAGAGGGACTCAATGGCTTCCTTGAATATCTCCTCCATTATTTTGAATAAAAGAGCAAAGAAATCCATGAATGCGTAAGGTGATGCAATAAATAAGGATTTTGGTTCAGATTGGCTTGTTGAAGTAATGAAGCCCAAGTGCTACTTTTATAGGTTGGTCATTCAATGGTCAAGGCACCGATTCCAAAGGGTCGCGCTGATTCTGAACAGTCTCGTAGATTCCGAATGGTCGTGTTCGGTTCCCAACAGATTGCGTAGAGGAAATGACATTAATACAAGTTCCTGAAATGACTGGGGCGGTTGTGGCTGTTGTGTTACAAGGTCATGATTGTTATGTTATATGAATCGTGGTTGTTACATTATATGGGTCGGGGATGTCATAACATAAAATCATGACATATATAAAGTAACAACCACGACCCATATAACATGGTTCGTAGTTCTCGTGTTATATTGGTCGTGGTTAGAATGTTATATGGGTCGTGGTTGCCATTCCTTTTTTCAATGATCCATGACCCAGCGTTCAATGACAACCAAGATCCAACGTGGATAAAAACCACGATCTAGTGTGCATGTGAACAATAATGCAACGTGGAAGAAAACCATGACCAACTCTTGGTCATATCCACTACCATTCCCTTCAGATTGAGCGTGACCCTTCGAAAACAGCGCCACATTCTACTTTTTTCAGGAGAGGATATTAAAACTCGCTACTTCCCCACAATCTGTTGGGCACCAAGCGCGATCCTTCAAAACCCGCGCGACCGTTCAGAATTAGCGCGACCCTTCAGAATCGGCGCATTGACCATTGAATGACCAACCTATAAGAGCAGTACTTCTTCCACAAACCAATCTGAACCTTATTACAACACCTTTCACATTCATATAGTTTCTTTGCACTTTCATTCAAAATTATGGACGAGAAAGTCGAAGAAGCCATCAATTCCCTATCACCTCCTTCCTTTAATGGTGATTTCTCTTTCCTCAGGGATTTGACGATTTTCCTGTAGCTCAACCACCTCCATGGGAAGTTTTGAAGATGATCTTCACAGCTCTTTTGACCCTTAGTAATCAGCGTGCCATATGATAATAACTGCTTCTCATACAATATGGCAACCGCGACTGCTATAACATGATAATCAGGACCATAATCACAACATAATAGGAAGTATAGTCTCCTCAACGGGACCCAGCGAGCTAAAAAATACTAGCGAGAATGTCTTGTTTAAGCCTGACCTTCTTAACAGAGTTTTAAATCAGGCTAAAACAAGACATTCTTGATAAAGTTTTTCCACTGGTTGGGTACACGTTGAAGAAATCTTCTCTTCGTATTGTTAATGTGATTATGGTCGTGGTTGAAATCTTAGAAAGGAAGTAGTGCGATGATTTATTTATCATGGTTGTCATGTTAAATGGGTCGTGGCTTGCATGTTGCATGTGGCGTTTATGCCGAAGGGTCGTGGTGAATCCGAATGGAAGGGTGAAGCTGAATCCGAGGGGAAGGTCATAGTTATTAACTACTGATGATGAGGGTAAGGAGGTTGATAATATCCCCATTTGCAAGCTTAAGTGGAAGAGTCTTGTGCATCACTGAGCTCCTTTTCTGGTAGTAACTGTGTTATATGGATTGTAATTGTCATGGATTGTTTTTTAATGCTATCCTGGTTATGATTTTCATGTTATATTGGTCATTGTTTGTAATTTTACATGGTAGTATACACTATTAATGTTATGATGTTATACAGATTGTGATTGTCAGCTGATATTGTTCTTGGTTTGCATGGCAGAAGGGTCGTGAAGATGACATGGGTCGTGGTTGTCTGCTTATTTCGTGTGGTGTGACCAGCCTATATGGGTCATAGTTGAAATGTTATATTGGTCGTACTTGTCATGTTATGTAGGACAGGGTTGTTACGCTACATGGGTCATCGCTGTCTGCTGATTTCATGTGGTGTGTTACACCTTATATGCTTGTCACACGACACGAAATCAGCCGACAACCAAGGAAATACAACGTAACAACCACGACCCACATAACATGACAACAACAACCATATAACACAAGAACACGACCCATATAATGTAACAAATACGACCCTTATAAACGGGTCGTGGTTGTCATTCCTCTTTCCTCCGATCCACGATCCAGCGTTGGATGACAACCACGATCCAACTGGATAAAACCACGATCCAACGTGGATAACACCACTATTAAAACCTTGTCTTACTGCAACACCTAACACAATTTTTTTCCAGATTTCTTTGCTCTTTAAATCGAAATAATGAAGGAGATATTCAACGAAGGCAACGAGTCCATCTCGCTTTCTTCCTTTACGGGTGATCCCTTCCCTTTCGTTACCGATCTCCACGAAGCTCGACTGCCTCCATAGGAAGTTCTAAAGACAATTTTCAAGCTCCGACAACACGAAAATTTCAACTGGCACCCAGCCAGTAGAAAAACGTTGTTGTGGAATAGTTCTCTCCATTGACATGTTCTCTTTGGCAGCTCGCCACGTGATAATAACTACTTTCCTTATATATTCACAACAACAATCCATTGTGCTTGTCAACTACGAGATCCAACTATATGGTCGTGGTTGTAAACAACGATCCAATGCTAATGAAAACCACGATTCGTTGTTCTTGTGTATCCCACGATCCAACGACAGGGTCGTGGTTGACATACACAAATTGATTGTGTTTTCCAACAAATATCCATTATGCATTACATCATCACCCAATGTTCGTCACATCCAAGAACATTCGAATTTGTCGTGGTCGGCATGAGTCGTTGTTCCAATGCTTCAGGGATCCTGGTTATAATGCTACGTGGGTCGTGGCTGTCACGATATATGGATCGTGGCTGACAACCACGATCTAATGTGCATCTGAGGCATGATCACTGGGTGATGGTTTCCAACCACAATCCATTGTGGATGTTAATCACGATACATTGGTGTAACGCCCCGAATTTCGAGGGTCTAGCAGAGCTCGACTCCCGAGATCCGTCGCATCACTTATGCAACATAAATAATAATGATTGAATGTTGTCCATATTAGTGCATTAAACATGAACGAGATTACACTAAATCAGCATATCATATTGTAGAGACAATTAAATTATGTAAGCAGAAGAATGTGATAGATATATAAAGTATATAAGTGGTTATAAGTCCCAGATATGAACATGTCACCAGGTTAAATAATTACATGTATAGTTCTAAATTTTACAAAATGATACAATGTGATGGCATCTAATCCATATCCTTATAACCCCGGCGATGCAACTCCAGGTCTACATAGACTCGCCAGAGAGTAGCATGTAAGATAACTCCTCCTCGTCGTCATAAAAGTCAGGATCCATCTCATAATCCTCGCCATCACATGCAGCTACAAGCTACAACAAAGTCTGGTTGGTGTTTTAAAACACCGTCCCAGAGTGGGAGTGAGTGATCAACTCAGTGGAGCTATAAGGAAAAGATTAACATGTTATCAATTTAGTCAAACAGTAATGATAAAGTAGTATAACAATCATATCCTAACTGCTCTGGTTAATGCAAGAATGGTATGCGATAATGATGCATGCCCTCGCCTGCACTCCCTCAGTGACATCATCTCACGGTCGCGCATGTTAAACTCCCACTGTGCTTTTCCTCGCCAAAGGCACATGCAATGCGATGCATGAACGTGTTAGCCAAGTAATTTATTAGGCTTATTCATACAACAGATTTGGGAAGCTAAGGTACCTCCCTCTATATCATTTTCCAAACAATGATCCATCTAGGGTCGTCAATCCTAGTTAATTGCATACCATAGGCAAGTTATAGGGAAACATCACCCCTGATTGAAAAGCAGTGGATAGGCAAGTTCAGGTCACTACGGAGAGGCTTGTCACCTCAGCGTAGGCCTAGTTTATACTCGAGGTTATTACGGAAAGGCTCGTCACCTTAGCGTGGGCCGACAACTCGAGTACAGTGTCCCATACCATCGTATTCGGCTCACGAGTTTGGGTTTCTCAATGGACACTACGGGGAGGCTCATCACCTCAGCCTAGGCTGACAGCTCAACCACGGTGTCCCATACCACCATGCCCTGCTCATGAGTCTTAGTGGATCGTGGTACCAAGGTTAAATGAGTTTTTCATTGGTAAGTGGTACCTTAGATTCAAGTAGTAGCGTCCATACATGGTGAATATACATTAGGCCAATCGGGTTACTTGACAAGCTCAACTGGTACGAGTGCATGTTAAATTAATCGACATGGAGCGCATACACACTCCTTGTGGCCTAACCACCGTCGATAATCACCGTACCACTCGGATTCATCAAACGTATCCGTTGTGGCGAAACTAGTTCGGCCATTGATCGTAAACCGGTATCGATTGCCTGGACTACGATTTAGTCCCAATCACACTCAAATACAATATGCATTCATATGTGATAGTCAAAACAGCACGTGACAACCAATTCAAATATAAATCTCATTTGAGCATTTTAACAAACACATAGTGCACATGTTATCATACATATGCATTTCATCCATAAATCACATAGTAGCGAGATAGGTTACATGAAGGAAACTATAACTATAGGTACAGTAATTGAGAATCCTATCTCAACACCCTTATTAAATACATTTCAACAAGTAACTTCTCATTCAGACATTTTATCAAACATGTAGACTACACATATCAACATACATGTAATAAATTAATTATAACATATAATATAGCAAATCCTTTCACAAAGGAGTTGTCACACATACAACAATCATATATTCTCAATCAATAATCATGGCAAGCACATATCATAATTTCATATTCATTCAAACATTTCAACAAACACATGGAATGCATTATATTCAACATAGTTCATATATATGTATAATATAGGGAAAACATCGCATCTAAGTACATATGACAGCAATCAAGTCAGTCATAAATCATTAATTAACATTGAAAACCTTGAAAACCATAACCTAAACGTTTATAGTCCACACCTTTCACTGATACGCCAATTACGAACTCGATTCGTACACTACGCCTGTGTCTACGACACAACGACTACCTAAATCATGGAATATGTTAGCTATTTCACTGTTTCCTCTATTCGGATTCCTAAAACAGATTAGGGTTAGGATTTCTTACCCAAAAATGGATTCAGATTCGACGGTGTAGCGATATAGGAGAGATGATTCGGCATGTGGAGTGGTGGGAGTGAATCCCAACAACTATTTTTTTTTCTCTCTCTCTCTCTCTTTTCTCCTCACTCTTTCGTCCTCTTTTCTCTCTTCTCTCTCCTAGGGTTTTTAGAAATTCGTATGGAATGAGAGAGGGGTGGGTTAGGGCTTTAAATAGGCCTAGAAGTGATGTTAATGGCCCCAGGGCCATGGTATACTTAGGGTATAGCCAAAAGGTGGCTGCTTCGGGCCAATGGAGCTCATCTGGAGGTCCATTACCTGCATACGGTCTGGGGAAAGTTCCTCGACAATGGATCCATGCCAGGTTAAGATTTCGGTCTGATCAAATTTTTGGATCGACCGTGGAGGACCAGTTTCAATTGAACGATCATTGTCACTCGATCAGGGCCACAAGTACACTGACGTGTGTAGGGAAATTTTCCTGATCCAAGGGTGTAGTTTGGTCAGAATCTGACGTTTTGAAACCTTAAATTTGGCCTGCAAGTGAACGGTCCAATCAGTTTAATATGAGTTTATCTTTTAAAGATATTCGCGTTTCTCACACACTTCGCTCCAAGTTCAAGTTGTACGTTTCTGGATACTATTTGGACTCAATTCCCATGATGGTTGTCAAGCCTAATAAGGTGGTCATAACCTTATAGTTTCACAGTCATCGGACTTTCGACGCACGCTCCAAGTCCGATACGGAGTTTCAATGTACTCCCGAGAGCAACTGGGTTTTGAGATTTCTCCTAGGTTTTTAAGTAATGTAGAGTTAGAGATTCTACTGGTTTTGGGTTTTGCAGTTTGTATAGAAAGAAGCTCAATCTAATCTACTAATTAATTTAGTTTAGTACTTAATTAATTTTTATCTAATTTCTACATAATTTGACCCTTAGTGATTTCTGCCTAAAGTGGTACTCGGGTCTTTGTACGGATTTTTTCAAGACGTTACAATTGGTTATCATATCCACGACCCATCTCATTCACTCAACTATTATAAAAAATATTTAGAAGAAACATCAAATACACCAATTCATTCAGCATTTAATTATTAATCAGTATTTGGCTCTCTTAGGTGGTTTACACAACGTCTCTTCTTGTTTTTTTGGGTAAGCGGGCTCATCTTCTGACTTCGCGAACTGCAGACAGTCATATGCAATTGTCTTTCGAAATTTATGAATGTCCTCCTACAGAAAAAGAACGAACTAATATTACATCAAAGAATAGAGCAATCAAGATTTAATGTAGACGAATATATATATATATATATATATATATATATATATATATATATATATATATATATATATATATATATATACCGACCTTCGTGAAGTCAATTGTGTGCACGCTGCTCGAGAAGTCTATATATTTCATCATGAATACGCCACAATCATCCGAGTTGTCTTGCCCAGGTGTGTCACTGATTGTCTTCAAACTCCATGGCTTCTCTCAGTTCTTAGATCCATTATTAAGAATATGGAATAGCCATCTCAGTCCGTCCGTTATCTGCACAACAATCAACTCGTTGTGAGAAGTCAACTCGGTACTCAGGCTGTTGTACAAAGTGACATCTCTCTTCTTCAGGTTAACAACAGCCAAGAACTAGTGTTGGCCCCTCGCATTGAGTGGGATGTATAACTGTTAAGCACAAGAAATATGACAACAGTTAAAGACTTGCCTTTTCAAAATGAATAATATCATTTAAGTTCATGTACATGTGCAAGTAAATAAGCTCTTACCACTTCATACTTCCATAGAGGCTTCGATTTACTTCGACCGTCGACTATTTCTATAAGAATTTCATTCAAGTTGCCATTCTTGATGATGGCTTGTTGATCCTTATGGTTGCTAGCTCCATAAGTTTGCAAGACGTTAAGTTGCACTTCCATGAATTGCTATTAATATATTGGAAAGGGTCAGAAACATAAACAATTAATGATGTTTTAAAGATAACTATGGTCCTCAAATTCACATTACCGTAAATAGTGACGGGATGAATGCGCAGTCCTGTCTACCTTGTGGTCTTTTTTTCTAACGCACTGATAGGTAGTGTAGGTATATATCGATGGCCTACACAACAAGGAAGATGTGTGATATAATTTTCATACATCGATATTAAATAAAGAAATACCATATTTAGAAACTTACCTTAGAGTCGACCCATGATTTTAGGTCATGGTTGCTCTTCAGCCGGACAAGTGAACCTGATGATGCCCTAGCAACTCTCAACTCATTGTCTTTGTCTTTAGTTAGAGCTCGGTGCAGACCATGTACCCTTGACAACTCTCCTTTACAAGTAGAGCTCGGTGGGGTTCCGCTGTATCGCGGTGTGGTCTCCCTTCCTCACTCACTTGCGAAGTACCGATGTTGAGCTGTAATGAAATGACATATTACCTATGCAATTCACAACATAATGTCCATTTAAAATCACGATTCAAATGCAATTTCACATATAATTTTCTTATTAGCTTCATCCTTTAGCAGATTCATATCATGGCTCAACGTAGCATGGAGCTCCTTCAGATGAAGAATTTCTTCTTTCTTATTGTGCATCGAAGTAATTTTCTCCTGTAACAAGCATATTATTTACATATTTCAACATGTAATGTAGTGAAGTAATGCTGTCATCCATACAATGACGTGGATCATGGTTGTTGTCCACATAGGGTCGTGGCTTCAATGGTCATGGATCGTGATTATCATCCACATAAGGTCGAGGTTCATAATTGGCCTAGTTCGTGAATCGTGTCTATCATCCATAGTGGGTCACTGTTCATCCACGATATACTTTGGGCATATCCATGATCAATTATAAACGATAACCACGACCAATAGACGATAATAACGATCTGAAATGATGACAGTTACCACAGTCCTCATTGGATTGTGTTTGTCATCCAAATTGGGTCGTGCACCAACCACCCACGACTCACTATGGTTGGAAACCACGACCCACTAGTGAGCAGGCTCATCCCAGACTCAGCGGTGGAGCTGTTGACCTGTTATAAAATCGTATATTAGAAGACATTAAATTCATAGTGACTTGTTAACTATTAATTCAAAGGCAAACCACGTACATATTCTGTATGTGATATCCTATATCATCAACATTGGGTCGTGCATCAACCACGACCCATGTGGATGATAAACATGACCAATCACACGTGATAACAATGATCTAACCTTTACGATAACCACGATCTAAGGTGGAACACAACTACGACCAAAATTCAATTTCATATATCTTTATTGCTTGTATCGTCTCTTCAATATGCTTCATCTGCTCATTCATATAAGCATTCTCTTCCCTGAGTTGGGCCACTGAATGGTCATGGGCCTGTAACAACGACCCGCACCGTATCATAACCATGACCCAAAAGGAACACAACAACAACCAATAAGATTCAGGAAAAGTTCAACTTCATATACCTTCATTCCCTGTATTTCCTTCCCAAACTGCTTCATCTGCTCCAGCAGTGAAGCATTCTCTATGCTCGAAGGGCTGGTCGAAGGGACATTATGATGTAATAAAATCATATATAAAAAATGAGACAAAACGGGACACAACTATGACCAAATAAGATTCAGGATAAATTGATAAATTCAATTTCATGTACCCTCATTGCCTGGATCTCCTTTCTAAGTTGCTTCACCTGCTCTTGCAGTGAAGCATTCTCTCGTATGAGAGGGCCGATCGATGCAACGGATTCCTGTAATAGAGTCATAAATTATTATGTATTTCTATGTATGATAACCACAATCCATAGTTCATAGAAACCATGACTCTCGGCTGGATCATTGTTACCACCAATGTTGGGTCGTGTATCAACTACGAACCAATGTGCATGACAACCACGATCCTTCCTATATGATAACAACGATCATATGTGGATGATAACCATGATCCATTTTTCATTTACCTTCATTGCCTAAAACTCAACTATTAGCTGATTCATCTGCTCCCACAGTGAAGTATTGTCATCTTTGAGATGGATCATCCCTTCTTCAAAACATTTGAGATGGTCCATCCCATCATCAATAGTTGTTGTTGTTGTTGTGTTGTTGACCTATATTAAAAACATTATATTAGAAGATAGTATATTCACAGAGATCTATTAACAAATAAAATAGGGTAATTTCACGTACTTATTTTGTATTAACATCATCTCTCATCGACTTCACTTCTTCGCGTAAAGAAGCACTATCCTCCTTGAGGTTATTTATTTCTCCTCCAAACTCATCAATTCGCTTCACTTCTTTGCGTAAAGAAGCATTATCCTCCTTGAAGTTCTTTATTTCTCCGTCAAACTCATCAATTCGCTTCACTTCATCCTTTATTCCTTCCACTTCAGTGATAAGGAACTCAATCTTCTTATTTAATTTCTTTATTGCGGATCTTGATTTTTTATTATCTTTCATTACCTTGTTAATATCTTCCTGGATGGGGGTTCTAACCTTAACCCCAACTTCATTTCTCATTTCCAAAAGGGAGACGGTAAGATCAGCCTCAACTTTATTTCTTATTTCAACGTTCTCCACCACTATTGTCTCTACCGTGGGTGATGCCCATCTAGCCTTGTCATTCGTACAAGTCTCGTCGGTTATGCTCCTGACAACCTCGATCTTTGCTTCTTCGACTGTTGTTTGAAGCTCTGAAGCTAGCACGACATGCATGGGAAAAGTTGATTTATTAATTATAAACATACTGCATAATTAAATTACACTACTAATTAAATAAGTCTTACCGGTACAGCTTTGAAGATGGCAGATAAGGAGAGATATCTACATACTTTCTTCAAATTCTAATTTAGTATTCGAGGAATCATTGCAGACAGTCTTCTAACTGCCCACCCACTGCCACTAGTGAGTTTTGGGAACAGTTCGTGCATTACATATTGGTTGACATGTATGGACAAAAAATTCAAACTTAAATTATGAATTAGGACAAGAATAACGTACTTGCAGGGCAAACACGTATCCACATATGTTATATGATTTGGGGTACCGGCCAGTCGCCCAAATAATGCCAGATGCAGCATTAACCCCACCCATTAAATAGTCATACCCCACACTGTCCTAGGGGTAGTTATTAAAATAATCCAAGTCATCAACCATGTTAATAAACCTATCAACACAGTAATTCTTTTATGGAGATCCAACTAATAGACTCTCAATGCAAATTATTAGAGCCAGCTTCACCGCGTCCATATGTTCTTCTTTATTGGTAAGTGACAAATAGGCTTCTTTCAGTTCTGTTTACTAACACCACCTACTCTCAGGTAGGTCTCCCTAATACCTCTTCCTCCCTCTACTCTTCCGGCCTCGGCATGACCGTCACCATCTATCCTAACTGGTCCAAACTTAAGACCCATTATTAAAGCAAAATCGAGCTCAGTAAACTTTATCTTGGTGATCTGAACCTCAAATTTCAGATCACCAACATGCCTTTGCATTAGGCAATGCATGATCCGAGAGTGTGCCCTCCACTTCTTCAATGGAAAGTGAAGAAGAAATTCAAAACAACTGTCTCTAAATAGTTCTATCTATCAGGATTCTTCTCCATATCTGCAATAATATACTCCAAAAAACTGACGGAGCACTTGGGAGAGAACTGTGTAACTTCGAAGCCCAAGCACGTGGTCATCATTGGCTTATTTCGACCTGCATTCCAATATGGTCATGGATTGTTAATCAATAATAATGTCTTACAAAATCTAACATGATCATAATTATACTACATAGTTGATCGCTGATGTAACCAACAAAGGGTCATGGTTATCACGAGTTTTAAAGGATCGGGGTTTTCATGTTACACAGTTCGTTATTGTCATCTATTCTAGGTCAAGGTCGACAGTCATGACCACCCACCCACCATGTGATTTACAATCTAGTTTGTCTGTTAACCACGATCCAATAGGCAAACTAACCGCCCAACCACGATCCATTTGGGCATATCAACCACAATCACAACTCAACGATCATGATTTTCATGCTATACATATCGTTGTAGTCATCTACATTAGGTCGTGGTTCATAGGCACTACCGACATTCATTGTGGATCACAATACACTGTCCCTGTCAACCACGATCCATTGAGTTGTGGTTCACATTTATGACCCACAAAACATGTGAGCCACGATCCACTGGGTACATCAACAATGATGACAACCACGATCATTATTGTCATGCTATACAGATCGTTGTTGTGGTCTACATTGAATCGCAACCACGATCGTGGTTGCCATGCTATACGGTTCATTGTTGTCATCTATGTGGCATAACCACGACCCATATTGCATGACTACCATGATTCACAGCCACAACCCACATAACATGTGAGCAATGATCCACTGTGCCTGTCAACCACGATCTACTTTTGCATATCTACCACGATCACAAACACGATCGTGATTGTCATACTATACATATCGTTGTAGTCATATACATTGGGTCGTGGTTGACAGCCAGTGCCCACGTAACGTGTGAACAACGCTATACTGTCCCTGTCAACCATTACCTTGCTTTGTCATTTATATGAACTGAGCTGCACTCAACTTCTATAGATGTACTCGCTGAGTGGCGATGGAGGGGCCCAGTAAAAAAGATTCAAAACTAGTAAAAAAATAAAGGGTTAGGGATAAAAAGTGCAGGGGTCTCAGAGAAGAAGCTCAAAGATAAATATATAAATATATAAATATATAAAGTCAGTGTTTCGCATGGGGACAAGCAGTTGCTTTACATTGTCCAACCTCGGACGTTTCTAAGTCACATCGAATTGCGTTTTCTATGATCTGCACCATCCATTCTATTATAACATCAAGAAACAGAATTACCCAAAGAATGATCAAAATATTTAAATCCAATGGACCACAATAGTTCAAACCAACAGGTTATGTAAAATCCCATAATTTGTCATCTTTAGGCAGTGTGGGCCACTGATGGCTCCATACGTGTCGCTATTAAACTTTTTGAAGGAATCCATCAGCCATGAACAATTCCAATAGATTAGATCCAATTTATGATGGACCCATAAACTTGAACAAGATGATCAACGATTGATGTTATGCGTTGGGAATCGTAAGCGAACCTTTCGCCTTTTATATGCCATTTTAATGTATGTACATGTGACATATTTTTTCAGTACAAACTTCGATATGTGGGGTCCACCTTGATGTTTGTGAGAAATCAACTCCATCCATCTGCTTTTTGAGCTCATTTTAGGGTGTGGAACCAAAAATGAACTGGATCTAAGACTCAAATGTTCTGAAAACGTGAGGATTGAGCGTCCACAATTGAAATATTTATGGGGCCATGAAAGTGTTGAATCAGGATAATATGTGTTTTTTCAGTTCATCCCAGTAGGAATGACGTTATGAACGGTATGGATGGCATGTAAACATAACTGTCGACCCTAGGGAAGTTTCAACAATTGGAATTTCCCTACCCACATTTTCCTTTAATACGGTCCACTTGAGTCATGGATCCTACTCACTTTTTGTCTCAAGCCTTGAATTAAGCTAAAAAAAACACATGAATGGGATAGATTTCTCACAAACATCAGGGTGAGGGCCACTTAGGTTTCCAGCGTAGGACCTTTCTGCGAAGGCTTTCGTAGGAAAGCGCATCCGCACCGACCTTACCTTTTCATCATTACATCTTTTTGCATGTTGATGGAATATTGGTCCATAAAATTTTAATACCATGATCTATATAAAAAAAAAAAAAAACTACGATCTATATCATGATGTCAACTACAACCCATTGAATAGTAACACCATGACCATATAAGATAATAACCATGATACAAAGTTGCGGGCCAAAGAATTGGGCTTCAACACGGGCCCTTGAACATGGGTCGTGGTTGTGACAGAATATGGTTCGTGGGTTCCAGTAGATATGCTCGTTCATGTCATGTTATATGAGTCGTGGTTTGCATGTTAGAAGGGTCGTGATTGTCAGATAACATGGGTTGTGGTTTAATTGAGTAATGGGTCGTGGTTGTCACGGCATATGGATCATGGTTATCATTTTACAACAACGATCCATTATTCATCATAACCACGACACTACGTAAATTACATCCACAACCCATTGTTAGTGTAAACCACGATTCAATATGCATGTCAACCATGACGTGACTTCCAGGCCGTGGTTGTCATACACAATGGACGGTGGTTCTCAACTACGAACCCATTAAATGACAACCACAACCATACGAACACGATAACCACGAACCCATTAACATGACAACCACGACCCAACCTCCGTCATAAAATGACTGTTTCCCCTTACCTGGAAGGTTCTGGGAAAAGGATAACGACCGTTCCCCATATAGGGAATGTAATGTAATGGAATTACCAATGGAAAACGACTGTTTCCCTAGACGGGGGTGTATCTATTTATCAGACCTTCTTGTAAACACTTGCTATAGATTGCGAAGATCAAACTGGATATGGTGAGGGCTTTCGTTTTCAAGTGAAGGGAGCTTACTATAGGCAACACCTTGATCAAAGTCATCTCAACCTTCCATAGTGATAAACATGACCCTTCGTAGATGACAACCACGATCCTTCATGTTCTCAAAACATGACCTAGAAAAAGGATGATTGTTGATAGTTTTTATTTATTATGGTTTTCATGTAAAATTAATTGTGGTTGTTATGATATATGGATCGTGGTTGTCAAAGTTACATGGGTCGTGGTGTCGGTTGTTATGGGTTGTGGTTTTTATGTTTTATGGATCATTTTTATCGTATTATACGGATCGTTGTTGTCATGCTACAAAATAACGAGTTCTTTTGTATAGCTTTCACATCAGCCTGGAACCCGAAAGAAGCCAAGTTACATCAGCCTAGAATCCTGAAGAAGCCATTACACACTAGGTCCGCCAACTCTGAGCAGATGCTCATCGATAAAATATCAAGTTCTTTTGTTTGGCTTTTACATGAGCCTGGAACTCAGAAAAGCTGAGACGGAAGGATTCAGATTACAAGGTTGTGCTCAGACAGAGACAAGCCCTATGATCGCACTCGAGACATGATACATGGGTCGTGACTGTCATTGTATATGGATCGTGGTTGTAATGTTGTATATGTCATGGTTGTCATGAAATATGGATCTTGAATGTAATGATATATGGGTTGTGGTTGTCATGTTATAAAAATTGTGGTTGATGTCTTATATGGTTCATGGTTGACGTGAAGCATTGATCGTAGTTGTCTTTCGATATGGGTTCGTGGTTGTCATGTTATACGAGTCGTGGTTGTCATGATGATTGGGTCGTGGGTGACATTTTAAATGCGTCGTGGTTGTCATGTTTGTAATTGATCGTTGTTGACAACCACGACACTGAGTGAAAGTATGAACCATTAACATGACAACCACGGACAATATATCACGGAAACCACAACCTATTGTTATATACACTATTTCTATATTTGGGTCGTGGTTCAAATGCATAAAGGCTCATGATTATCATCCACATTTGGATCGTGATTAACATGATACATGGGTCGTGACTGTCAATGTATATGGATCATATTTGTAAGGTTGTATAGTCGTGGTTGTCATGATACATGGACCCTGAATGATATGATCTATGGGTCGTTGTTGTCGTGTTATATGGGTCGTGGTATACGTGAAGCATTAGTCGTAGTTGATATGGGTCGTGTTGTCATGTTAAATTTGTCATGGTTCACAGTTGCAATGGATCGTGGTTTTCGTCCATGTTAAATCGTATTCGACAACCATGACCGTATGAGGAACACGACCCATACAACATGGAAACCACGATCCATATGTCATGAGAACCATGACCCGTTGTTAAGTTCACCATCCATCGTGGATGACAACCACGACTCATACAACTTGCAGAGTCTTACATACCACAACCATGATCAAGGCAACATAACAACCGCGATCCATATAACATGGCAACTACAACCCATATAACATTACAATCACGACAAGATAACATGAAAACATCAACCTTTATAACATTACAACCACGACCTATATAACACAGTAACTGCCAGAAGCGAAGCTCAGTGATGCGCAAGACTCTACAAGTTTCTTCCACTTAAGTTTACAATATAATAAGAACACACGGCCCTTATAACCACTTTAACGGGTAGTGGTTTCCATGACATGGGGATCGTAGTTGTCATGACGTATTAATTGTGGTTTTCATGACGTATAGATCATATTTCTCTTAGGGCCGTAGTTGTCAACAACGATCCAACATGGACGACAACCACGATCTATTACATATATAAACCACGGAAATATTAACACGACAACAATGACCAATATTAACACGACTAGCAATCCAGTTGTTCTTTTTGTAAATCTCTCAAACTTTACTCTTACGACAACAATTAATTCATCGATGAACAAGTTCTCCACATGTTAATAACTATAGCACATATATATACATGGGATTTTTTATATCTACTTATGCCATGTCCTAACTTTGATGGGCAGATTTTGTACTAACTCAGAAAATCCTGTACAATGGCCCGAGTACCACCTCAGGTAGAAATCACTTAGGATCAAATCTTTTAGAAATTAGATTAACTAAGTGTTAAACTAGATTAGCCATGAAATCCGCTTGAATTACTTTAAATATGATCTGCAAGACCCAAAACTTGTAGAATCATTGACGCTAAGTTACCCTAAAATCTAGGATCAAACTCATTACCCGACTGCTCTCGAGAGCACATTGAAACTCTATATCGGATCTGGACGGCACATCGAAAGTCTGAATGATACGAGGTTATAGAATTAGGACCGCCTTGCTGGACTTGAGAACCATCTCAGAGATCAAATCCAAATAGTGTCCCACGGCTATTCGCTTGAGCACGGAGTGAAGAGTGTGAGAAAACGTGATTTTCTTTAGAAATTAAATCAAATTTAAGTAATCTGAGACTTGATGTTTGTGGGCCAAATATAAGCAATCAGACCGTCGAAATCTGACCCAAATACACCCTCGGATCAGGAAACATTTTCCATACATGTCTGTGTACTTGTAACCCTGATCGAGTTTCTGTGACCGTTGAACTGAAACTGGTCCGCCACGTGTGATCTGGGAACTTAATTGGAATGAAAACTTAACTCGACTTAGATCCAAGGTCAGTGAGCTTAAGTCCGACCTTTGGCTCAAGGGGGGCTCCAGAAGTGCTCTGTTGAGACGGAACAAACCTACTTTGGCTATAACCTAAGTATACCTTGGTCCTGAGTCTAATTTGGAGTGTTTTAGGCCTATATAAGGACCTTAAACCCTCTCTCATTCTCACCATACGAATTTGAGAAAACCCTAGGAGAGAGAAGGAAGAAAGAGAGAGAAAGTGTGAGAGAAGTGAGGGATTCTTCCTGATACTCTACCCTGCTATCCTACGTGCTTAACCATCACGATCTAATCGCTTTTCTGGCGATTTCAGCTTCATTTCTAGGTAAGAAAACTCTAACCTTAACCTGCTTTAGGGTTTCTATTGGCACAAGTAGCGAAGTAGCTGACTTACCTTGTGTTATAGATCGTCGTATCAACGTTGATGAAAGCGTAGAGTTTCTGTTAAGTTCGTTACGTTTCCATGGCGTAAGGTGCGAACTTTAGACGTATAGGTTAAGGTTTTCAAAGCTTTCAATGTCAGATAATGATAGATTCATGATATGAGTGTTATTGTACATGCACAATCCGATGTTCGTTTTGCGTTTCAGTTGCGTATGCAAATTATGGCATATTGTGTATTCTGTATATTTGTAGAAAATACCGTATACGTATAAATTTTGAAAGTGTGTTTGCCATGATAAATTACTGTATGTACATGCTAGATATAAGTGTAATACTTACTCAGTGAAAGGATTCGCCCTAATATATGTTTTTGCTGATATACGTTATGTATGTTAATAAGTGTATCCTAAGTGTTTGTGAAAATGCTTGTAAGAGTAAGTACTTAGATGATTGTACTTTAGGTAGGGTTTGAGATAGGATTCTCGACTAACTTAGAGATGTATATGATTTCCTCCATGCAAGTTGTGTAATTTAATTGCTTACTTATGAAATATATGTGTTTGAATTTCCTGTTTATATTGTGCTTTATAACATGCTTGTTAACATGTTTGAATTATTTTATTTATTCTACATTGCTCTACATGCTTTTGGTTAAGGATTGAATATGATTGGGGCTATGTTATAGTCCAGGCGATCGGTAACAGACTTGAGTTTGTGGTTGGGATTCCTTCGCCACGTAGGATGTGTTTGGCGAACCCGAGTCGTACTTCAGTTGGTGACAGTGGTTAGACCACACGAAGTGCTTATGCACTTCATGTCGTTCAGTTGGTTGTGTGCTCATGCTAGTCGAGCTCGTCAAGCAACCCGACCTGTCTAATGTATGTTCACAATGTACGGACGCTACTGCTTGAACCTAAGGTACCAAACTTACCAGTGTAACCCCGTTAACCTTGGTACCTCGATCCGCTAAGACTCATGAGCAGGGCATGGTGGTATGGGACACCGTGGTCGAGCTGTCGGCCTACGCTAGGGCCACGAGCCTCCCCGTAGTGACCAGTGAGCAACCCAGACTCGTGAGCCAAATACGGTGGTGTGGGATACTGTATTCGAGCTGTCGGCCTACACTGATAAGGTGATGGGGGAGGGGTGTAACGATTGCGTGTAACAGCCCTGACAGCCCTTTGTAGTGACCTCGAGCATACTCTGAATCTGCGGAGAGATGACGAGCCTTCCCGTAGTAAACAAAGTATAAACTAGGCCTGTATTGATAAGGTGATGGGGGAGCGGTGCAACGAGTGCGTTTAACAGCTTTGACAGTCCTTTACAACGACCTAGAACCGTATCAACGTGTGAGATTATCTAGGACTGACGACCCTAGAATGGATCATTGTTTGGGAATGATATAAAGAAGGTACCTTAGTTTCCCAATACTGTTGTATGAAAAGGACTAATAATAACTCGGTAATCACGCTCATAACATAGCACTGCATGTGCCTGGAAGATATGGAGCACTGAGGGATGAATGCATGTCGCGGACGTAAGATGTTGTCGCACGAGGGAGCGTTGGCGAGGGCATGCATCATGATTGCATTTCATACTTGCATTAATAAGAGTATTTAAGAATGTTTAGTTGTACTGCTTTATCATTACTGCTTGACTGAATTGATAACATGTTAACCTATGCTTTATTGTTCCACTGAGTTAGCTACTCACTCCCACATTACGGGACGGTGTTCTGGACACCCACTAGACTCTGTCTTAGATGGAGGTATCGACGAGACGCAGGAGGCTGAGCCTGATTACTATGATGATCAGGATGAGTTCTCCTACATGCAGTTCTCTAGAGGCTACGCTTAGGCCATTCAGATGACGGGGCTACAGGGTATACCATTATAGTTGTACCATTTTTGGCATTTTGATTTTTGAAGCAAATACATGTATATGGTAACTCAGTAAGGTGTTCATACTCTAGAGACCGATTGTGACGTTTTTGGTTTTATATACATTTATATACATCTTTCAGTCTTCCGCTTGTGTTTTATAACTTGATCTGGAGTATGAATTACTGTTTTGGTATAATCTCACTCATGATTATTGCATGAACACAGATAACATTCAATCATAAGCATTTATGTTGCATAAGTGATGTTTTGGAACTCGGGTGTTGAGTTGCTACTCGACCCCTGATTTTCAGGGCATTACAAGTTGGTATCAGAGCATGATTTGAATTAAACCGGACCTGGGTTATGGTCACACGACGTACGCTGACGCATTTCAAAATAGGAGGGTGTGAGAAAATGTAGAAAACAGTCATAGGTATCCCGAATTTGCCAATTGGCGAAGTTCATTGAAATCGGTCATTTTGTCTGAGTTTGTACTCAACCGCGATCTCACGAGTCGACCACAAACCACTTCTAGACCATCAAACAATGGGTTTAGATCACAACTCAACCCATCCCAGCTGTTAAAAATTGGTAAATACAACTATGCATCAGAAACATCCCAAAACTACCCGAAACGACTCAAAACGGAGTCAGGGGCCTATCCACGCAAATCCAAAGGGACCCAGGGTGGACCCCACATCATTTTGGGGCCTAGGGGGCACGAGGACCTCTCCCAAATGGCGAGGCATCGCCGATTAACGGGCTGGACCAGGCGGGCCGGTTGGGCCAACTGTCTTTGGGGCCTAGGGTGACCCCCTGATACAGGGGTCGTGGCTTAAAACCTCCCCAAACACCTACCTCCATAAAACCCACCTCCAAGCTCTCCCTTTCCTTCAAAATTTTGATTTTCTCTCTCAAATCTCCCCTCCAATTGCCCATTCTCCCATTTCCTGTTAAAACCCACACCCCTCCATTGTTTACAGCAACACCTACCCTCTACCCTTTCCATTTTCTCTCATTTGAGCTCCTACACCTCCTCATTTAAAGTTTAAAATCGTCTAAGCTCTCAACCCATCCCATTTTTCATTTTCTTTCTTTCATCCCTATCTTTTGGGCCTTTATAATCCCTGTTGAGGCTCAAATCCGTGGAGAACCAGAAACTACAGCCCTATTTCCCATTTTTCTTCACTTTTCATGGCCTTATTGGAGTTCATTGCGGCCATTTTCTCGGTTTCCACCGTCCTTTCTCTCATGGAAAGAGAAAGGGGGTCATGGATGAAGTTAGGCCTAGTCGCCTTATGTGTTCAAGGAGGCCGAGAGGTGTCGCCGCTAGCACAAGCGTCGCTTGGGAGTTTCGGACAAAGCGAGATCCTGATCCCCGGATTCCTACTGAAAGGGCTCTATTGGCGGAGCTGCCCCATGGAGTGTATGAGGGTCGTAGGGTCCTCTTTGAAGCTTAGGTGGATGGGCGGCTCTTTGGAGAGTATCTGTTGTTCAAGTTCTTGGAAGAAGCCCATTAGGGTCCACTATTTGATGGCGGGTATCGCGCCAATCCGAGCTCTGTCCGAGCTTTCTATGCCAACATTCACGAGCCTACGTTCGAACCCTTGCAGTTCTGGATCCCATGTGGAAGGGATCAGTTGGTCACAGTTGATGTCAGGTTAATATCTCGACTTCTGAATGTGCCCCTTGGCGAGGTGCATGCTAGCAAGCTGAACCTGAGGACTGCTCGTGAAAGGGATCATCACACCCGTTTCCTTTGTAGTGGCCTACTGGTCGAGTGGCAGACGAATAAAAGTCTTCTAGCGACTGAAATGTCTGACGACTTCCATTTGCTCCATCACATCTTCACATTCAATGTCTACCTCAGGTGGAGCAATCGTAGTGAGTGTACGCACCTCATGGTAGATTTCCTGTATCAAGTGGGGCAGAGAGCGAACCTGTACGTGCCTATGTTCGTGTTACGACAAATAATTAAGATTGCACACTCCACTAGAAGGACTAATTCGCTCCCCTTCGGCCGACTCATATGCAAGATTGCACATGAGTTTGGCTACAGTCTTGGGGCGGAGATGTCGGTGCCGGTTCATCACATCGACGAGACTACCCTCAATTAGATGAATATCAGGCCACGACAATGCAAGGCTCGACTTGAGGAGAACGATGATGAGACGGAGAGCGAGGAAGAAGAGAGTGAGGCAGAAGATGGAGCTGAGATAGAAGAGGAGGAACAAGAATAAGAGGAAGAGGAAGCCCAAGATACAGAGGAGAGCTCCCCTCCTACAGACCGGTACAAGGCACTGATCGGGCTGCTTGGGATGCTCGTATAGTTCAACTGGAGGAGGATCATGCTGAGTTACGACAGGGTCAGGCTGTCCTACGACGGGATGTTATGGATCTTCGGGGCTTTGTGAAGCATAAGTTCAAGAAAGTAACTCGCGGGTTGAAAACTATCATGTCCTGCCTGAAGGATAAGGGTGCCCCTTCTCCATCGCCAGACTCGGATGCCTAGTCATCCATACTGTTGTCTTGTAGTTGCTTTGGTTACCGCCTTAGGATGCTTATGTTTTCATGTTGATGGGTGCAGTAGTTGGTAGAATGTTTTAGATGTTTGAGGCTTTAGTTGTATTAGCTCCCATGCATCTTCTATCATGATTCATGTAACTCTGTATTCCATGTATTGTGACAATTTTGGTAAATGAAATGCATACAGCCTTTTTTGCTTGAAGTGTGTGGAATGCTTAAGTGATTGTGTATTGTGTTGATATGCTTCATCTTACATGCGTTGCACCCTATGTTGTATAGGGCATGCCACTGAAATATGCACAGAGCACGGTACACCTCGCACTCACTGATATGATGGATCAGGCTCCTTCCCATAGAGATGGTCGTATGGACCCTGGTTTGGACCCGGATTGTGAGACTATACCTGCATCTCAGCCTTCCACTGGTCCTACAGCTAGACTACCACCTTATACACCGGCGGTTCACGAGCAGAACCGTCCGTCTTCCTCGACGCTATACGTGCCTCAGCCTGCCCCACCTATTGATAGGTTTGAGCAGATGATGATGTTGATGCAGCAACAACACCAGCAGCTCTTGGCTACTATTGTAGGGGCCTTATCTCAGGGCGGGAGTGCGACTCCACCTTCACCATCTACACGTCCTACTGAGATTGCAGAGCCTTCTACTCAGGCTGAGGATGTGTCTCCGCCTGTACCTACTGCATACCCTACGGGGCATTTGTGTACTAGTGGCCTTCTCGACCGATTCCAGTGCTTGAGGCCTCCTACTTTTACGGGTTCTCACAGACTCGAGGAGGTTGAATATTGGCTAGACCGCATCTCCAAGATGCTACGGATGCTGCATTGTACCGAGTCAGAGTAGGCTGAATTGGCCACATTTATGTTTGAGAAGGAGGTGCATGGCCTTGGCCTTGGTATGGCCGACATCGTTCATGCCTTGCATCGCATAACCTTGGTACGGCTGACGGTATTCATGGATTCACCAACATGTTCCGCATTGCTCTGATGCTGCATATCTGCATTACTACCTTGTGCACACACTTTCACCACCCTCTAAGCTTTCTATAAGCTTATGCACGACCGTTGCGTGCAGGTGACGTTCGGACGTAGCAGCACTGAGGCAGGTACGTAGAGCAGATCTTTTTGGAGCTTTTTGCCTATCATCATTGTATTTCCCTTTATGCTCATTGTACTTGTAAAGTTCTTGATCATAGTGAAAATGTGATGGAGTTTTTGGTTGTTGTTTGTGGGTTATGCCTTTGGTTATGCTTATTACGAATCGAACTGATGTTGAAAATCCTCCTTGTAGCATCCCAGGATCGGAACTTGGCGAATGGGCGCTGAGAGCCGAGAATGGGGTTATACGGAAGCTGTCGGCGCCGGATTCGGCGATCAAAAATTTTGTGAGCCCGATTTCTGAGTTTGGGGCGTTACACCTAAGATATTTATGCATATATTTGAACTGCAAATCATGGGGCACATTCATATTATCTACCTTCTCCTCAAGAGAACGCAACTGCAAATCAAAGTCAGATAGTCGATAATCAGGATCATCTGCTGAATTGGATTCGATCTCATAAAAAATATCGTCCATGTTAATGTCATCTAGAGGTAAATCACCTTCTTCTTCATTCACTGCAGTAGCTCCACCAACACCCACATTGACTTGGCCTGTGGCCAACCTCAGATTCATTTTGTTTATATTGGAGTTGTTGAAGATTAGGTGTTGAATGGGAGCCTCTGCAATAGGCGTAACCACTAAAAAATGGGTGGCCAATATAGTCATAAGGTATGCGAAAGGGATATCACTATGTCCATGATGGAGACGGAATTGAATGATACAATAACAGATTAAAGAAGGAAGACATACATTGGTTCCAGAAGCAATGGAATGAAGAATCCGAACCATGAAAGTAGTGAGTTCGGTTTTGTTACCACTACAGGGATACACATTCGAAATGAATATCCTATGAAGGACTCTGTATTTGGGTAACAAATACTTTGAAGCAAGCGCATTTCCATTAGTACTCCATTGCGCATCTATATTGCACAAATCTCTAATAAGCATTCATTTTTCAGATTCAGATGGTTTAGCTACTAGAGTGCTAATGGGAATACCTTCACCATTGACAGGTATGTCCATTTGTAACATCCCGGATTTTTGCCAACCTGGGATTAGACGTCCTTAGGCATTGGGTCGATCCTAAGACCTTACCAACTTGTCAAAACTAAACCACACAGTCTAAAATCGCTTCTGAACCCATTTCCTTCACAAATCCCACCCTTCTCTACCTTGTGCTTTCAATTTTCAAAGCACTTTCGCCCTAGACACTATCTTAAACTAGCTAAGTAGTAAAACTTGGATCACTTTATCTACAAACTGCAAAGGCCTAAGTACCATCTCAACCAGAAAACAATTAGGATTAAATCCTTTAGAAATTTAACAAAGTTAACTAAGTGCAAAACTCGATTAGCCATGAAATCCGTTGGGATCGCTTTAAATACGATCTGCAAGACCCAAAACTTGCAGAATTTGTAACTCTAGGTTACCCTAAAGTCTAGGGCCAAACTCATTACCCGTCTGCTCTCGGGACTGAAACGAAACTTCGTATGAGGTCTAGATCGCACATCGGGAGTCCGATTAACACGAAGCTAAGGAACCAGGACCGCCCCACTGGACTTGACAATCATCTCAAAAATCAGATGATTCCGATGTCCCACGGCCATTGTTTTCACTCCGGAGCGAGGGAGTGTGAAAAACACTATTTCCATCCAAATGAAAATATCTGGAATAGTGATCTGGCACCTTTCGATTGCGCGTCAGTATTAAGCAACCTGACCGTCAGAATCAGACCAAATTACACCCTCGGATCAGGAAAAATTTCAGGAACATTTACATGTACTTGGAATTTCGGATCGTGGCCCACTGACCGTTGAACTGAAAGTGGCCCGCCACGTGCGATCTGGGAATCCGATCGAGTCGAAAACGTAATCCCTCATAGATCCATGTGTGGTGAGCTTAAGTCTGACGTTTGGCTCAAGGAGGGCCACCAGAACCTCTCTTTTGAGCTGGAAAAGTAACGAAATACCTATATTAGCAGTAACCTTTGAACAGGAGTCTATTTCGGTGAGTTTTGAGACTATATAAGGACCTTAAACCCTCTCTCATGGCAGCCATACGAATTTGGATTTGAGAGAGGGAAAAGAGAGAGAAAGTGAGGGAGAAGTGGGAGAATCTCCCTGCCGTCGTTCCCTGCCACCACACGGGCTGCACCATCCCTTTCTCATCGCTTTCCCGGCGATTCCAGCCCCGTTTCTAGGTAAGAAACCCTAACCCTAATCTGTTTTAGGGTTGTATAGGTTGTAGGTTATGAAATAGCTAACCTATTTCGTTCTCTAGGTTGCCAAACTGCCGAATACGGAAGCTTGGCAAACCTATCAACTCCGTTACGATTCTACGACAAAAGGTGCGGACTTTAAGTGTATAAGTTACGTTTTTCAACGCTTTCAATGTCAGATAATGATAGATTCATGATCTGCATGCAAATGCACATGTACAAAGTGCTTTCCGTTTCCTGTTTCGATTAGCGATGTAGAATATGGAATTTCACATACTCTAGATATACGTAGAAATACCGTATACGTATTTTTCTTGTGAAAATGTTTGACATGATTATTTAATGTTTGATTATATGATATGTGGATAAAATGCTAGTTTGGCGAAAGGAATCGCAAAAATACATGTTCATGTGTAAATGTCATGTATGTTGAAATTGCGTATTCTAGAAATACCGCATATGTGCGGATTTTGGAAATATGATTGTCATGATTATTTGTAGTATGATTATGGTATACATGGATAAAATACTCGTTTGGCTAAAGGATAACCCTAATACATGTTTTACTAACATACACCATGTATGTTGTAATAGTGTATTCTAAGTGTTTGTGGAAATGGCTGAATGAGTATAGAATTCTCATTTGTGCTCGCCATGACTAATTGTCATGGATTCATGATTGATGTATGGGCGATACCCCCTTTGACGAAAGGATTTGCCCTAAGTCACGCCACGGCCAATATACACTATATGTGCTAAATGTGTGGCCCAAGTGTTTGTGGAAATGACTGAATGAATATGGAACTTGGATTCCTGCTTGCCATGACTATCCGTCGTGGGTGTACGCGTGTTATGATTGGGGCAACTCCCTAGTGAAAGGATTTGGCCTAATGCCTATGTGATCGACATATGTCATGTATGTTGATGTAGGTTTGTTTAAGTGTTTCTTGAAATGTCTGAATGTGTAGTAGTTAGCAAATTGTAATGTATAAGGGTGTTGAGATATGATTCTCAACCTCTTTTAACTATGTGTATGATCTCCTTTAATAGTTGTGTGATTAGGAATTAAACATGTACAAACTCATGCTTGTGTTGTGATTCATAACATGCTCAACTGCTTTATGATTTTAACTGTGTAATGCATATGTTTAAATTTATATTTACGTTGTATGATCCGTCATGGGTGATGGGGGAGCAGAGCAACGAGTGCGTGCAACAGCCCTGGCAGCCCTAAACGGATAATACCAGACTGATTGTATGATTTGAATCCTGATCCATTACTGCTTTATATCTCTGTAATTGATTGTGATTGGGGCTATGATTATAGTCCAGGCAATCGGTAACGAGATTGAACTCGTGGCTGAGATTCATTTGCCACATGGGATGTGTTCGACGAACTCGAGTCGTGCGTTGCCTGTCGGCAGTGGCTAGGCCACACGAAGTTGTTTATGCACTTCATGTCGTGCAGCTCAACGGGCGATCACGCTAGTCGAGCTCATCAAGTAACCCGATCTGCCTTATGCATGTTCACCCTGTTTGGTCGCCACTGCTTGAACCTAGGGTACCAAACTTACCAGTGGTGATTCCCGTTTAACCATGGTACCTCGATCCGCTAAGACGCATGAGCCGGGCATGGTGGTATGGGACACCGGGGTCGAGCTGTCGGCCTACGCTGGGGCCATGTGCCTCCCCGTAGTGACCATTGCGCAATCAACTCGTGAGCCGAATATGGTGGTATGGGACACTGTATTCGAGCTGTCGATACTTCGGCGAGAGCCGAGTACGGTGAGATCTGTGCTCGTGCTGACGGGCGACGAGTCCTCCGTGGTATCATCGAGTACACTCCAAGGGTCTGTGATTGGCCACGAGTCTTTCACAGCAACTAGAGTGTGAGTTGAGCCGAGTACGGTGAGACCTGTACTTGAGCTGACGGCTAGTGATTGAGCCGAGTACGGTGAGACCTATACTCGAGCTGACGGCCAGCAATTGAGCCGCATACGGTGAGATCTGTATCCGCGCTGACGGGTGACGAGCCCTTTGCGATGCCTTCACTACGCTTCTCAAACCATAATATCGTATGAGATTAACTAGGATTGACGACCCTAGAATGGATCATGTTGGGAATGATACAAGGGAGGTACCTTAGTTTCCCAATACTGCTGTTTGAAATGGACTAATAAAAACTTGGTAATCATGAGCATCATCGCACCGCATGTGCTTTGTAGATGTGGCGCACTGAGGGAGTAAGCATTCGCGAACGTAAGATGATGTCGCTTGAGGGTGGTTTGGCAAGGGCATACAGCATCATGTCATTTCATTCTTGCATTTAATAAGAGTAGTTAGAATTGTTTGATTTGTACTGCTTTATCATTACTGCTTGATTGAATTGATAACATGTTAACCTATGCTTTACTGTTCCACTGAGTTGATCACTCACTCCCACGTTACGGGACGGTGTTCCGAACACCCACCAGATTTGTTGAGTTTCAGGTGATGGCGATGCTTATGAAGCAGAGCCGGACTTCTATGATGTGGAGGAGGAGTTCTCCTACATGTAACTTTCTGACAGGCCAATGAAGACCTGGTATTGTATTGACGGGGTTATGGTTCTTGGGATAGAAGGCATTACACTTCCTCACATTTGGTAAATTTTAGAACTGCACTTGTATTTATTTAACCTGGTAATGTTATCACACTCTGGAGACTCATCATAAGTTATATAATTTATCTATCTATCACAGTCTTCTGCTTGCAAACTTAACTGTCTCTGGAGTATGATATGCTGTTTTGGCTTAATCTCACTCATGTTCAATGCACGAATACAGTCAACATTCAATCATCATTCATTTTGTTGCATAAGTGATGTTCTGGAACTCGGGAGTTGAGTTTATGCTCGACCCCCGATTTTCAGGGCGTTACACCATTAGACCGGAGATCAGATGTCGGTCTACTTCAACTGAACCTTCTCTAGTTGTAATAGTAAATGTAAGATTTTCAGTGGAAAAATCAGAAATACATGCATACATAGCTTGCGCAATGGACTAGTATGCCGACCCACCCCAATGTAGAATATTATCCCATCCTACAGATTGGAGAACAGGAAGAATTTCAAATGGAGCAAGATGTTCAATATGAACAGTTCGTTCAACTATTGTGCAACCTAATATCCCACACATAGGAGGGATCATCTTCGGTTGATCGAAGGTGACGCACTGTGATAGGTGTCGATTTAAAAGATGAAGGACCACGAGAACTTTTCTTTTTTTGCCTCTACCCTCCATTTGCAACTAGGAAATCAAGGAACCAAGTGGTTGCAAAAGAAGTGGAGTGAGTTTTCTCAAGATCAGATTTTGGAGAAGAAAACCCCAAAAACCACTATGAAGCAAGAAATAAATCACACTAAAGATGAAAAAGGAGTGATATAAACTTGAATCTACAAGAAAATTGAAAATAAAGCACTAACCTTGAAGAACTAAGAAGATGGGTTCAACCGATCGACCTAGGACTCGTTGGAGAAGAAACCCCACAATGAAGAAAAAAGGATTTTTCCCCCAAATAAAGCATCAACCCGTGCTACACGACTGGTTGAGTACATGCTCGACCGGTCGTGCCACGACTGGTTGAGTATGCACTTGACTGGTCGTGCACAGCCAAAAATATGCAATTTTCTTAAAATTTAAAAATTTAAACATATAAAATAACAAATATACATACAATATAATACAGAAATGCATGATCTATCAATTCAAATTGCACATACCAAGATCAAATTTCAATTTAGAAAACCTGCATTTGTCGAGCGGTTTCGTGAAAATGTTAGCAAGTTGAGTCTCGGTCGGAATATATTCTAAAGAAATTGTCTTTTCTCCCACTAATTCACGAATGTAGTGATATCTAATGTCAATGCGCTTGGTTCGTGAATGCTGGATTGGATTTTTAGATATATTAATTCACTGAAATTATCACAATATAAAACCATAGAGTCCTGTGCAATTCCGTAATCGCTTAATATTCTTTTCATCCATATAAGCTAATTACATACATTACTTACTGCAATGTATTCAGCCTCAGCAGTTGAGAGCGATACAGAACTTTGTTTCTTACTTTGCCAAGAAACTAAACAGTTCCCTACATAGAAACAACCACCACTGGTTGATTTCCTATCATCAACGTTACCTGCCCAACCAGCATCAGTGTAACCAGCTAATTGAACACTAGTATCATGTGGATACCAAAGACCCAGATTAGTTGAACTTGCAACATATCGCATAATCCGCTTAACAACAGTTAAATGTGACTCTTTAGGGTCAGATTGATATCTAGCGCAAATTCTTACGCTAAATGCAATATCAAGTCAGCTTGCAGTTAAATAAAACAAACTACCTATCATACTGCGATACAATTTAGAATCCACTCTCTTACCTATAGAGTCCTTTGAGAGTTTTAAAGTCGTACTCAGAGAAGTATCAAAAGTTTTCTCATTCTCAAATCCAAACTTTTGAACTAAGTTCAGAGCATATTTGGTTAGAGAAATAAAGAAACCATCAGGTTGTTATTTAACTTGCAACCCTAGGAAATAATTTAATTCCCCAACCATGCTCATTTCGAACTTAGATTTCATAAGATCTACAAACTCCACAGTCATGTTAGCACATGTAGATCCACAAATAATATCATCAACATAAATTTAAACTATTAAAATGTGATCATTATGTTTCTTTACAAACAATGTCTTATCAACACTTCCCATCATAAAGTTATGACTTAGTAGAAACTTAGTCAACTTTTCATACCATGCCTTAGGAGCTTGTTTCAAACCGCAGAGGGCCTTTTTTAGGTGATATACATGATTACCATTCTTAGGGTCTTCAAACGCGTTGGTTTTTCAACATACACTTCTTCATGCAAATCGCCATTTAAAAAAGCAGTCTTTACATCCATTTGATATATTTTGAACTTTCTAAAGCAAGCAATGGATATAAATAGTCTGATTGATTCAAGACGAGCTACTGGGGTAAAAGTTTCATCATAATCGATGCCTTCAATTTGAGTGTACCCTTGTACAACCAGTCTAGCCTTGTTTCTAATTATATTACCAAGTTCGTCAAACTTATTTTTGAAAATTCACTTAGTTCCGATAATATGTTTATCTTTCGGTCTAGGAATTAAGTACCAAACATCATTTTTAACAAATTGATTAAGCTCTTCTTGCATCGCAACTATCCAGTTTTTGTCAGTAAGAGCTTCTTTTACGTTAGCCGGTTCTATCTGAGATGTAAAACACATGTAGTTACACACATCTTCTAGTTGTTTATGAGTGCGTACACCAGTGAGAGGGTTTCCAAGAATCTGATTGGTAGGGTGATCTTTAACAGTTCTCAGTTCAGAGCTATTTTGACTTGATGAAGGATCTGGTTTATCAATTAGAAAAACTTCATCATTTTTTGAACTAGAGACAGGTGTATTCAAGTGATCGTCAATAACCACATTAATGAACTCTTGAATTACACATGTCCTCTTATTAAGAACCCGATATGCTTGACTATTCAGAGCATACCCTAAAAATATCCCTTCATCACTTTTAATGTCAAACTTACTCAGATTTATTCCGTCACACAAAATATAGCACTTACTACCAAAAACCCGAAAGTATTTGACAGTAGGTTTCTTATCAAACCACATTTAGCAAGTCATTTTACTATTTGATTTTCTAGTATAAATGCGGTTAATTATAAAACATGCAGTATTTACGGCTTCGGCCCAAAGATTTTTAGGGAGCTTCATACTATTTAACATTACATTTGTCATTTCTTGAAGCACTCTATTTTTTCTTTCTACTATTCCATTTTTTGTGGTGTTTTGGGTGCAGAGAATTCATGTGATATTCCCTGATCACTGCAAAACTTCTCAAAACCGCTATTCTCGAATTCTGATCCATGATCACTATGGATCTTACAGACTTGAGACTCTTTTTCAGTTTGGATACGTCTAAGTACCCTTTTTACTTCATCGAGAGTTTCTGATTTGTCTCTTAAGAAGACTACCCAAGTATATCTGGTAAGGTCATTAACAATTACTAAAATATACTTCTTGCCCCCTCGACTCTCCGTTCTAGTTGGTCTAATGAGATCCATGTGGAGGAGTTCGAGCGGTTTAGATGTGCCATTAGAGTCCACCTTTTTTAAGAACACCTAGTTTGCTTGTCAATCTGGCATTCGCCACATATTTTATCTATTTTTTGTATTTTGGATAAGCCTCTTACTAACTCTCTTTTGCTCAATCTATACAAGTTATGGTAGTTGTAACATCCCGGATTTTTGCCAACCTGGGATTAGATGTCCTTAGGCGATGGGTTGCTCCTAACACCTTATTATTTCGTCAGAACTGAACCCCACAGTCTAAAATCGCTTCTGAACCCATTTCCTTCACAAATCCCACCCTTCTCTACCTTGTGCTTTCAATTTTTCAAAGCACTTTCGCCCTAGACACTATCTTAAACTAGCTAAGTAGTAAAACTTGGATCACTTTATATACAAACTGCAAAGGCCTAAGTACCATCTCAACCAGAAAACAATTAGGATTAAATCCTTTAGAAATTTAACAAAGTTAACTAAGTGCAAAACTCGATTAGCCATGAAATCCGTTGGGATCGCTTTAAATACGATCTGCAAGACCCAAAACTTGCAAAATCAGTGACTTTAGGTTTCCCTAAAGTTTAGAACCAAACTCATTTCCCGTCTGCTCTCGGGAATGAAACGAAACTTTGTATTAGGTCTAGACCGCACATCGGGAGTCCGATTAACACGAAGCTAAGGAACTAGGACCGCCTCACTGGGCTTGACAATCATCTCAAAAATCAGGCGATTCCGATGTCCCACGGCCATTTATTTCGATCCGGAGCAAGGGAGTGTGAAAAACACTATTCCCTTTGAAATTAAAATATCTGGAATAGTGATCTGGCACCATTCGCTTGCGCATCAGTATTAAGCAACCAGACCGTCAGAATCAGACCAAATTACACCCTCGGATCAGGAAAAATTTCAGGAAGATTTACATGTACTTGGAATTTCGGATCATGGCCCACTGACCGTTGAACTGAAACTGGTCTGCCACGAGTGATCTGGAAATCCCACTGAAATGAAAACTTAATAGAACGTAGATCCATAGATGGTGAGCTTAAGTCTAACGTTTGGCTCAAGGAGGGCCACCAGAACCTCTCTTTTGAGCTGGAAAAGTGACGAATTACCTATATTAGCAGTAACCTTTGAACAGGAGTCTATTTCGGTGAGTTTTGAGGCTATATAAGGACCTTAAACCCTCTCTCATGGCAGCCATACGAATTTGGAATTTGAAAGAGGGAAAAGAGAGAGAAAGTGTGGGAGATGTGGGAGAATCTCCCTGCCGTCCTTCCCTGCTGCTATCCATGCTCCACCGCATCCTTCTTGACGCTTTTTCGGCGTTTCCGGCGTCGTTTCTAGGTAAGAAACCCTAACCCTAATCTGTTTTGGGGTTTAGACTGTTGTAGGTTGTGAAGTAGCTAACCTATTTCGTTCTATAGGTCGCCTAGTTGCCGTATACGGAAGCTTAGCAAACCTATCAACTCCGTTACGATTCTACGACAAAAGGTGCGGACTTTAGGTGTATAGGTTACGTTTTTCAACGCTTTCAATGTCAGATAATGATAGATTCATGATCTGCATGCAATTGCACATGTATAAAGTGCTTTCCGTTTCCTGTTTCGATTAACATTGTAGAATATGGAATTTCACATACTCTAGGTATACGTAGAAATACCGTATACATATTTTTTTTGGAGAAGTGTTTGACATGTTTATTTAATGTATGATTATACTATACATGGATAAAATACTAGTTTGGCGAAAGGAATCGCCGTAATACATGTTCACTTGTAAATGCTACGTATGTTGAAATTGTGTATTCTAGAAATACTGTATACGTATAAATTTTGGAGATGTATGTATCATGATTATTTGCTGTAGTAATATATTATACATGGATAAAATACTAGCTTGGCTAAAGGATAACCCTAATACATGTTTTACTAACATACACCATGTATGTTGTAATAAGTGTATTCTAAGTGTTTGTGGAAATGGCTGAATGAGTATGGAATTCTCATTCATGCTCGCCATGACTAATTGTCATGGATTCATGATTGTTATATAGGCGATACCCCCTTTGACGAAAGGATTTGCCCTAAATCACGCCACGGCCATTATACCCTATATATGCTAAAATGTGTGGCCCAAGTGTTTGTGGAAATGACTGAATGGATATGGAACTTGGATTCCTACTTGCCATGACTATCCGTCGTGGGTGTACGCGTATTATGATTGGGGCAACTCCCTAGTGAAAGGATTTGGCCTAATGCCTATGTGATCGACATATGTCATGTATGTGATGTATGTAAGTTTAAGTATAACTTGAAATGTCTGAGTGAGTAGTAGTTAGCAAATTGTAATGTATAAGGGTGTTGAGACATGATTCTCAACCTCTATAAACTATGTGTATGATCTCCTTTGATAGTTGTGTGATTAGGAATTGAACATGTACAAACTCATGCTTGTGTTGTGATTCATAACATGCTCAACTGCTTTATGATTTTAACTATGTGATGCATATGTTTAATCTATATTTACGTTGTATGATCCGTCATGGGTGATGGGGGAGCGGAGCAACGAGTGCGTGCAACAGTCCTGGCAGCCCTAAACGGATAATACCAGACTGATTGTATGATTTGAATCCTGATCTATTACTTCTTTATATCTCTGTAATTGATTGTGTTTGGGGCTATGATTATAGTCCAGGCAATCGGTAACGAGATTGAACTCGTGGCTGAGATTCATTTGCCACGTGGGATGTGTTCGACGAACTCGAGTCGTGCGTTGCCTGTCGGCAGTGGCTAGGCCACACGAAGTTGTTTATGAACTTCATGTCGTGCAGCTCAACGGGCGATCGTGCTAGTCGAACTCATCAAGTAACCCGATCTGCCTTATGCATGTTCACCCTGTTTGGTCGTTACTGCTTGAACCTAGGGTACCAAACTTACCAGTGGCGATCCCTATTTAACCATGGTACCTAGATCCGCTAAGTCGCATGAGCCGGGCATGGTGGTATGGGACACCGTGGTCGAGCTGTCGGCCTACGCTGGGGCCATGTGCCTCCCCGTAGTGACCATTGCGCAATCAACTCGTGAGCCGAATATGGTGGTATGGGACACTGTATTCGAGCTGTCGATACTTCGGCGAGAGCCGAGTACGGTGAGATCTGTGCTCGTGCTGACGGGCGACGAGTCCTCCGTGGTATCATCGAGTACACTCCAAGGGTCTGTGATTGGCCACGAGTCTTTCACAGCAACTAGAGTGTGAGTTGAGCCGAGTACGGTGAGACCTGTACTTGAGCTGACGGCTAGTGATTGAGCTGAGTACGGTGAGACCTGTACTCGAGCTGACGGCCAGCAATTGAGCCGCATACGGTGAGATCTGTATCCGCGCTGACGGGTGATGAGCCCTTTGCGATGCCTTCACTACGCTTCTCAAACCATAACATCGTATGAGAATAACTAGGATTGACGACCCTAGAATGGATCATGTTTGGGAATAATACAAGGGAGGTACCTTAGTTTCCCAATACTGCTGTTTGAAATGGACTAATAAAAACTTGGTAATCATGAGCATCATCGCACCGCATGTGCTTTGTAGATGTGGCGCACTGAGGGAGTAAGCATTTGCGAACGTAAGATGATGTCGCTTGAGGGTGGTTTGGCAAGGGCATACAGCATCATGTCATTTCATTCTTGCATTTAATAAGAGTAGTTAGAATTGTTTGATTTGTAATGCTTTATCATTACTGCTTGATTGAATTGATAACATGTTAACCTATGCTTTACTGTTCCACTGAGTTGATCACTCACTCCCACGTTACGGGACGGTGTTGTACACACCAACCAGATTTGTTGAGTTTCAGGTGGTGGCGATGCTTGTGAAGCAGAGCCGGACTACTTCTATGATGATAGGAGGAATTCTCCTATCTGTATCTCTCTGACAGGTCAATGAAGACCTGATATTGTATTGACGGGGCTATGGTACATGGGATAGGAGGCATTACACTTCCTCACACTTGGTACATTTTAGGACTGCACTTGTACTTATTTAACCTGGTAATGTTATCACACTCTGGAGACCCATCATAAGTTATATATTTTATCTATCTATCACAGTCTTCCGCTTGCAAATTTAACTGTCTCTAGAGTATGATATGCTGTTTTGGCTTAATCTCACTCATGTTCAATGCACGAATACAGCCAACATTCAATCATCATTCATTTTGTTGCATAAGTGATGTTCTGGAACTCGGGAGTTGAGTTTATGCTCGACCCCCGATTTTCAGGGCGTTACAGTAGTGAACATGTCTAAGGTGTTTATGCCATAACTCGGTCTCATCGGTATGAACCATGTAACACGATAATTTAGTTGAGCTTGAATCACTCACAATGTAGTAGTTTTCAGAAGTTCTGCAACCAGTTAATATTACAGAACCATTTTTATTTAAAATTTCGCACCTTAGGTTGGTAAATTTTACACTATGATTATTATCGCATATTTGAGAAATGCTTAATAAGTTGTGTTTTAACCCTTCTACATATAAAACATTCTCAAATAAAGGGATGTTATAGAGTTGAACCGTACCTTGACCAACAATCTTGCAATTGCTACCATCACCGAAAGTGATTGAACCATCAGTTATGTCTTTAGGATTGGTGAAAAGACCTTTGTCACTAGTCATGTGTCTGGAGCATCCACTGTCTAGGTACCATTTTGAATGGCTTGTATTTTTGAAAGTAGTGTGGGCAACCAAGCAAATAACCTTAGGAACCCATTTCATTACAGTCTTGGGTTTAGGAGTATAGTTGGTCTTCTTATGTTTGTAGTTGATATAAGACCGACCCACTAAGTTAGATTTTAAGAGCTCTTTAAGTAAATCAACAATTTTCTCAGTGAAAGGATTACGATTCTGATTTTTATAATTGATATGATTGCTTTTAGGTTTTAAGGATTGACAAGTTTTAACATTTTTAGGATGATTTTGATTTAGACTTTTCCCTTTTGAGTTTGAAGACTCTCCTTTTACAAACTTAGGAGATGTATTCTTATGTTTGGGAGGAATACTTTTGTCATAGCCCAAACCAGATCTGTCACCAAATTTTCTGGATCTAGATAAGAGTTTTTCGAACTTAGGATCACCTTGGGCATCTCCATGTGTCTTTTAAACTCAAAAGTGAAGACACTTCAAGTTTTAGTTTTTTCATTTTCAGATTTTAGATTTTCAATAAGAGAGGTTTTGAAATCTAAATCGCATTTGATTTTTTCAAAACAATCTGAAATGTGGGATTTTTCTAAAACAATAATATCAAAATTTTCTGTAAGTTTTGAAAACTTTTCTATGGGAAGTTTTAGTTTTACGACAATTTTGTAACTTTCCTTGTATAGGGCATTGTAAGCATCTTGAAGATCTTCTTCATTTTCATGATCACTATTCAGATTTTCTTCACTAGTTGAATCATCATGATCTGAAAAAGTGAACTTGGCTAGAGTCATAATGGCTTTAACTTCATTACTCGACTCGGTTTCAAAATCTTCTGACTTAGAAGAGGCTTCAGAGCAGGAAGATTCATCCCAAGTAGCCAACATTCCTTTCCTTTTAGGTTTGTCCTTTTTAGGACACTTGTTTGCTAACTGCCCATATTCATGGCAGTTGTAACATTGGCTATCTTTTAAAGATTTCCAGGTTTTAGATTTTGATCTTTTCTTTTCATTAGGTTTTTGAAATCAACCATCTTTTTACTTTTGAAAATCTTATAAAACTTTTTAGCTAAAAGGGTCATATCATCTTCAGAATTTTCTAAATCAGAATTACTACTATTTTCTTGAGAAAAACATTTATAAGATTTAAGAGTGATGGATTTACCCTTAGGAGCTTTAAAAGTTAACTCATAAGTCTGTAATGACCCAACTAATTCTTCTACCCTCATATTATCCGTATCACGAAGTTCCTGGATCGCAACCACCTTTGAATTGAACCATTCAGGTAGTGAGCGTAGTATCTTTGTACAGACTTTACTTTCTACGATTTTATCATCGAGACCCCACATAGAGTTGACAATGTCATTCAATCTAGTATAAAAGTCCATGAAAGTTTCACTTTCCTCCATATGTATTTCCTTAAATTTGGTTGTGAGGATTTTAACTTTATATTTCTTAACAATTGTTGTTCCCTCATGTGTCATTTCTAAAATATCCTAGGCTTACTTTGCAGTATCACGGGATATAATTCTTTTGAATTCATCCGTTGATAGTGCGCAAGTGATTGTATTTAGTGCTTTTGCATTGGCACTACTCTCACTTTTCTAAAGAGTGGTCCAAGAGAAATAAGGTGTAACTTTCATAGTTTTGGATCCGTCGATATCAGTTACTTTAGTGGTAGGAGGGTCCAATCAGTCATTGTGGCTTGCCACACGCTCTCATCCATGGATTTTAAGAAAATCCTCATTCTAGCTTTCCAATAGGCATAGTTGGAGCCATTAAATGATGGAGGCCTAGTGACTGAAAGGCTATCAAAATTTGACATCTTACAAAGCTCAGATCGATTAGCTCAGGAAATTAATCCACAAGTAATAACAATTAAAACCAGCTATTAGGCTTTGATACCACTTAAAAAGGTCGAGCTATTAAGTCCTACAGGGGGGGTGTGAATAAGACTATGTCAAAGTAAAATATTAATAGTGGAATTTAATCAAATTAAATTAAGATAGCACATAAACAATCTCATAATGCGGAAATTAAATACAACCTCAAATGTACGAGTATTGAGAAATTGATACAGATGTTGTTCTAAGGACAACCTTACACCAAAAACCAAAGGTTTATGGTAGGACAACCTGATTCCTAGAAAGGTTTGTGTATCAAAACTCAAACTGATACAAAGGAATAAAGAAATAAATAACAAGGAATGAAATCTAAGCTATTACAACATTCTCACACTTGCATAAAAGAAATTACAACATTCTCCACAAATGCAAAGAGGAAATTACAAACATCCACAAAATGAAATAAACAATCAATCCACAAGATCAGAAATTATAGTGGTTAGCTTATGTTTTGTAAGTGCTATGGTTTCTTGTTCCTTTGATTGTTAAATGTTGTAGTGCCAAAACCACAATCTGTGTCTTGTGTATGTAACGCCCTGAAATTCAGGGGTCGAGATGAACTCAACTCCCGAGTTCCAACGCATCACTTATCCAATATAGATAATGATGGTTAAATGTTGTCTGTGTTAGAGCAATAAACATGAGTGAGATTATACCAAAACAGTAATTCATACTCCAGATCAATTGTATAAAGGCAAGCGGAAGACTGAAATTGTATATATAAGGTATGTAAGGAAACAAAACCATCATGAACTCCAGAGTATGAGCACTAACTGAGTACCCATATACATGTATTGTTTCTGAGTCAAAAAAGTCAAAATACAACTAGAAGATGAATCCTGAAATCCCCGCGATGCAGTCAGCCTAAGCAAAGCCATCAGATTACTGCATGAATGAGAACTCGTCCTCCTCATCGTAATCAGGCTCCGCCTCCTGAACCGACGTGCCATCTATACCTGTGACAGAGTCTGGTTGGTGTGTACAACACCGTCCCGTAACGTAGGGGTGAGTAGCTAACTCAGTGGAACAATAAAGCATAGGTTAACATGTTATCAATTCAGTCAAGCAGTAATGATAAAGCAGTACAAGCAAACAACCCTAACTACTCTTATTAAATGCAAGTATGAAATGACATGATGAATGCCCTTGCCAAACCACCCTCATGCGACACCGTCTTACTTCGCTAGTGCGTTCATTCCTCAGTGCTCCACATCTACTAGGAACATGTAGTGCGATGATGAACATGATTACCGAGTAATTATTAGTCCATTTCAAGCAGTAGTATTGGAAAACTAAGGTACCTTCCTTGTATCATTCCCAAACATGATCCATTCTAGGGTCGTCAGTCCTAGTTAATCTTAGACGATGATGTGTTTTCTAGGTCACTGCAAAGGCTGTCAGGGCTGTTACGCACAAAGGTTACACCACTCCCCCATCACCTTTTTAACGGTTCATCACTATACAGATACAGGCCTAGTCCATACTCTATATACTGCGGCAAGACTCGTCGCCTCACCGCAAATTCAGAATATGCTCGAGGTCACTACAAAGGGCTAGTCACCAATCAGTGTAGGCCGACAGCTCAAATATAGTGTCCCATACCACCATAATCGGCTCACGAGTCTGGTTGCTCACTGGTCACTACGGGGAGGTACGTGGCCCCATCGTAGGCCGACAGCTCGACCACGGTGTCCCATACCACCATGTCCGGCTCATGAGTCTTAGCGGATCGAGGTACCATGGTTAACGGGATTCCACTGGTAAGTTTGGTACCCTAGGTTCAAGCAGTAGCGACCAAACATGGTGAACATACATAAGACATAACGGGTTACTTGACGTGCTCGGCTAGCTTGAGCGCACAACAAGTTGAACGATATGCAGCGCAGAAGCACTTCGTGTGGCCAACCACTATCGCCAACCGAAGTACGACTCGGGTTCGTCAAACACATCCTTCGTGGCGACATGAATCTCAGCCACGATCTCAAGTCTGGTACCGAATGTCTGGACTATAGACATAGTCCCAAACTCAATCAATCTTTACTCATAGCATGTGGTGTAAAGCATAATAAACAAAGCAACTTAAGCATGTTAACAAGCATGTCATAAAGCATGTTATAAAACATGTTACAAAGCATGTTATAAAGCATATTATAGAGCACTATACAAATAGGGATACAATCACATATATTTCATAAGTGAGTGGTTAGAGTAAACAACCACATGGAGGAAATCTTACATGCCTCTAAGGTAGTTGAGAACCCCATCTCAACACCTACCTAAGGCACTAACATCTAAGCACTTACTCTCACAAGCATTTTCACAAACACTTAGAGTACACTATTTCAACATACATGATGTATGTTAGTAAAATATGCATTAGGGATATCCTTTCGCCAAGCGAGTATTTTATCTGTGTATATCATATTCTTACAGTAAATAATCATGACAAATACATCTCCAAAATTAATACATATACGGTATTTTCTAGAATACACAATTTCAACATACATAGTGTATATAAGCAAACATGTATTATGGCGATTCCTTTCGCCAAATAAGTATTTTATCCATAAACCATATATTCATACAACAAATAATCATGGCAAACACATTTCCAAAATTTGTACGTATACGGTATTTCTACGTATACCTAGAGTACGTAAAATTCCATATACTACATCTTTAATCGAAACAGAAAACAGAAAGCACTTTGTACATGTGCAATTACATGCAGATCATGAATCTATCATTATCTGACATTGAAAGCGTTGAAAACCGTAACCTATACACCTAAAGTCCTCACCTTACACCGTAGAATTGCAACGAATCAGCTAGGTTCGTTAGGCTTCCGTATTCGGCAGTTTTATAGCCTAAAGAGTGAAACCGGTTAGCTATTTCATAACATATCACCTTCACACCCCAAAACAGATTTAGGGTTAGGGTTTCTTACCTTAAAACGGAGTCGGTATCGCCAGGAAAGCGACAAGAAAGGGGTGGTGCAGCCCGTGTGGTGACTGGAAACAGCAGCAGGGAGATTCTCCCACAACTCTTTAGCTTTCTCTCTCTTTTTCTCTCTTCTTACTTAGGGTTTTTTCCAAATTCGTATGGCTGTGAGAGAGGGTGCTCTACGGTCCTTATATAGCCTAAAAACTCTCTGAAATAGACTTAAGTTCAAGGTATACTTATGTTATAACCAAAACAACATTGTTTTAGCTCAACGGAGGACTTCTGGCGGGCCTCTTTGAGCCAAAAGTCAAACTTAAGCTCACCGACCATGGATCCAGGTAAAGTTAAGTTTTCATTTTAGTCGGATTTCCAGATCACGCGTGGCGGACCAATTTCAGTTCAACGGTCAGCGGGTCTCAATCCGAAATTCCAAGTACATGTAAATGTTTGTGAAATTTTCCCTGATCCGAGGGTGTATTTGGGTCAGATTCTGACGGTCTGGTTGCTTATAAAATGTCCGCAAGCGACACGTGGCAGATCACTATTCCAGATATTTATTTTGTAAAGAAAATAAGGGTTTTCACCCTCTCTCGCTCCGGACTCGAGCGAACAGCCGTGGGATACTGTCTGGACTTGATTTCCGAGATGGTTGTCAAGCCCAGCAAGGCAGTCCTAATTCTTTAACTTCGTATTATTCGGACTTCCGATGTGCGGTTTAGACCTGATACGGAGTTTCAATTTGTTCCTGAGAGCAGTCGGGTAATGAGTTTAATCCTAGACTTTAGGGTAACCTAGTGTCAATGATTCTACAAGTTTTGGGTCTTGCAGATCGTATTTAAAGCGATTCCAATGGATTTCATGCCTAATCTAGTTTAGCACTTAGTTAACTTTGTCAAATTTCTAAAGGATTTAATCCTAAGTGATTTCTGGTCGAGGTGGTACTCGAGCCACAGTACGGAGATTTTCAAGTCGTTACAATCTACCCCCTTTAAACAAAAATTTTGTCCTCGAAATTTGTACCTTTCCATACTCCTCGAGAATCTGAGGGTAATTCTTTCTGACCTCGGCTTCCGTTTTCCACATAGCTTCCTCTTCTGAATGATGCGTCCATAGTACCTTCACAAGTGGAATGACCTTGCTACGCAGTACCTACTCCTTCCTGTCAAGGATACGCGTCGGGCGCAACTCATACGTAGCATCCTTGGTTAGCTGTACCTGCTCCCATCTGATGATATGTGAAGGATCAGGAACGTACTTTTTCAGCATGGATACATGAAATACATTGTGTACAGCTGCAAGCGGTGTAGGCAAGACAAGATGATAAGCCACAACACCCACTCGATCCAGTATCTGAAACGGACCAATAAACCTCGGTGTGAGCTTCCCCTTCTTCCCGAACCGAAGGACTCCCTTCATATGAGAAACTCTGAGGAACACATGGTCACTGACCTCGAACTCAAGCGGTCGCCGCCTCGTATCGGCGTAACTCTTCTGCCTGCTCTGCGTTGTAAGAAGTCGACGCCTGATAATGTCAATCTTCTCAGTAGTCGCCTGCACCAACTCTGGGCCAATCAGATTACGCTCGCCAACCTCAGCCCAACAATGCGGTGCCCTACAAGGACGACCATACAGGGCCTCATATGGCACCATACCAATACTCGCCTGGAAGCTGTTGTTGTAGGCGAACTCTGCATAAGGAAGACAGTCATCCCAACTGTCCTTGAAGTCCAACACACAAGCTCGCAACATATCCTCCAGAATCTGATTCACCCGCTCTTCTGCCCATCAGTCTGAGGATGAAACGATGTACTGAACTTCAACTTCACACCCATCGCTTCCTGGATACGAGTCCAGAAGATAGATGTGAACCGAGTGTCTCTGTCCGACACGATCTCAAGTGGAACTCCATGCAGACGCACAATCTCTCTGATGTATAGTCTAGCCAGCTGGTCTGCAGAGTTCGTGACTCTGATAGGGAGGAAATGGGTCGTTTTGGTCAACCGGTCCACAATCACCCAAATGGAATCGTGTCCCTTCCTCGTCTTCGGCAACCCTGATATGAAGTCCATGGAGATGAAGTCTCAGTTCCACTCTGCTATGGGCATGGGCTGAAGCAGTCCAGGAGGTCGGCGATGTTCTGCCTTGACCTGCTAGCACGTCAAACAACGAGAAACGAACTCAGCGATGTGGGCCTTCATGTTATCCCACCAATACGACCGTCTCATATCCTGGTACATCTTCGTGCTACCAGGATGCATCGCAAGCTTCGAATTATGTGCAAACTCGAGAAGCTCATGTCTCAAGTCAGGTACGTTAAGAACGCATAGGCGGCCACGGAATCGTAGACCCCCATCAGAATCAACTCTCCACTCGGAGTCCTCGGCGTCGCTAGCTTGCTCTCAAAGCTCAGACAACCGCTCATCGCCCCTCTGGGCCTCGATGATCCTATCATCAATAAGTGGTCGCACCCGAACATGCACAACACACTCAAATGGCTCCTCCACGGTGAGTCTCTACTCGAAGTCCCACACGAACTCAACCATGTCCCACTCAGCTATCATCAACGGAGCCACAAATGCTATCGCCTTCTTGCGGCTCAACGCGTCTGCCACAAGGTTCGCCTTGCCAGGATGGTAGGAAACCTCGAACTTGAAGTCCTTCAAGGTCTCCATCCATCGGCGTTGTCTCATATTCAAGTCTCGCTGCGTGAATATGTACTTAAGGCTCTTGTGGTCACAGAAAAGCTCGAACTCCTCTCCGTAGAGGTAATGTGTCCAGAGCTTCAATGCAAAGATGACAGCTGCCAACTCCAGGTCGTGTGTAGGGTAATTCTCCTCGTGCTTCCTTAATTGTCTCGAGGCATACGAAATCACCCTGTTCTTCTGCATCAGGACACAACCCAAACCAACGCGAGACGCGTTAGTGTATATCGTGTACTTCACCTCTTGCTCTAGCAATACTAGCACAGGGGCGGACGTCAACCTGTCCTTCAGCTCCTTAAAAGTTGCTTCCGCCTTCTCATTCCAGGCGAACTTCAGGTCCTTCCGTGTCCAACTGACTACACGAAAGTGGGAGTCCTGACCTAACGGTATAAGACCCTCGTGCGCTCATAATTTCACCCATGGGCAACGTATGCACCCGGTATGCTTAAGTATCATTTCTAGTGTCCACCCATCAACGAATATCCCTGTGGAGGCAAGACCCTAAAAAAAAAAGTAAGGGCATTATTATCATGAAATGTGATGCCAATGCATGAGTCACACATACAAATCATGCACAAGCTTCAGGGACTCATTGTGCACGAGGGAAGAAACTACATCCCTCAATGACCACCATACAATGCAATTAATTCATACAGATGATGCATATGAGTCATAATGATGTAAGTGCGCTACCTGTAGAATATATATTCCTCCTTCCCTAGGACGGACAAGGTCTAGATACATAGACAGGTATTCTAAGGAGAAGTGAAGTCCTCCAGTGGGGGCCTAATACTTTGGGATGACCCACAAGCTAAGAGAATCATAAAGTCTTAATGGAGGAAACGGTCCTAACAAGGTCCAAGGTGGGCCTTCAACCACCTATGTAACATCCCGGATTTTTGCCAATTTGGGATTAGATGTCCTTAGGCGATGGGTTGCTCTTAATACCTTATTATTTCGTCAGAACTGAACCCCACAGTCTAAAATCGCTTCTGAACCCATTTCCTTCACAAATCCCACCCCTTTCCTAACTTGTGCTTTCAATTTTTCAAAGCACTTTCGCCCTAGACACTAACTTAAACTAGCTAAGTAGTAAAACTTGGATCACTTTATATACAAACTGCAAAGGCCTAAGTACCATCTCAACCAGAAAACAATTAGGATTAAATCCTTTAGAAATTTAACAAAGTTAACTAAGTGCAAACTCGATTAGCCATGAAATCCGTTGGGATCGCTTTAAATACGATCTGCAAGACCCAAAACTTGTAAAACATGTGACTCTAGGTTACCCTAAAGTCTAGAGCCAAACTCATTACCCGTCTGCTCTCGGGACTGAAACGAAACTTCGTATGAGGTCTAGATCGCACATCGGGAGTCCGATTAACACGAATCTAAGGAACTAGGACCGCCCCACTGGGCTTGACAATCATCTCAAAATCAGCTCCGACCGATGTCCCACGGTCATTTATTTCGATCCGGAGCGAGGGTGTGTGAAAAAACACTATTCCTTTGAAAAGAAAATATCTGGAATAGTGATCTGGCACCTTTCGCTTGCGCATCAGTATTAAGCAACCTGACCGTCAGAATCAGACCAAATTACACCCTCGGATCAGGAAAAATTTCAGGAACATTTACATGTACTTGGAATTTCGGATCGTGGCCCACTGACCGTCGAACTGAAAGTGGTCCGCCACGTGCGATCTGGGAATCCGATCGAGTCGAAAACGTGATCCCTCATAGATCCATGTGTGGTGAGCTTAAGTCTGACGTTTGGCTCAAAGAGGGCCACCAGAACACCTCTTTTGAGCTGGAAAAGTGGCGAATATCCTATATTAGCAGTAACCCTTGAACAGGAGTCTATTTCGGTGAAGTTTTAGGCTATATAAGGACCTTAAACCCTCTCCCATTCCAGCCATACGAATTTGGATTTGAGAGAGGGAAAAGAGAGAGAAAGTGAGGGAGAAGTGGGAGAAACTCCCTGCCGTCGTTCCCTGCCACCACACGGGCTGCACCATCTCGTTCTCATCGCTTTTCCGGCGATTCCAGCCCCGTTTCTAGGTAAGAAACCCTAACCCTAACCTGTTTTGGGGTTTAGACTGTTGTAGGTTGTGAAATAGCTAACCTATTTCGTTCTCTAGGTTGCCAAACTGCCGAATACGGAAGCTTAGCAAACCTATCGCCTCCGTTACGATTCTACGACCAAAGGTGAGGACTTTAAGCGTATAAGTTACGTTTTTCAACGCTTTCAATGTCAGATAATGATAGATTCATGATCTGTATGCAAATGCACATGTACAAAGTGCTTTCCGTTTCCTGTTTCGATTAGCGATAAAGAATATGGATTTTCACATACTCTAGATATACGTATAAATACCGTATACGTATTTTTCTTGGGAAAATGTTTGACATGTTTATTTAATGTTTGATTATATCATGTGTGGATAAAATGTTAGTTTGGCGAAAAGAATCGCAAAAATACATGTTCATGTGTAAACGTCATGTATGTTGAAATTGCGTATTTTAGAATTCCGCATACGTGCGGATTTTGGAAATATAATTGTCATGATTAATTGTTGTATGAATATGGTATACGCGGATAAAATAACCGCTTAGCGAAAGAATAGCCCTAATACATGTTTGCTAACATACACTAGGTATGTTGGAATAGTGTATTCTAAGTGTTTGTGAAAATGGCTGAATGAGTATAGCATTCTCATTCGTGCTCGCCATGACTAATTGTCATGGATATATGATTGTTGTAATGGCGATATCCCTTTGACGAAAGGATTTGCCCTAAATCACGCCACGGCCAGTATACACTATATATGCTAAAATGTGTGGCCCAAGTGTTTGTGGAAATGACTGAATGAATATGGAACTCGGATTCCTGCTTGCCATGACTATCCGTCGTGGGTGTACGCGTGTTATGATTGGGGCAACTCCCTAGCGAAAGGATTTGGCCTAATGCCTATGTGATCGACATATGTCATGTATGTTGATGTATGGTTGTTTAAGTGTTTCTTGAAATGTCTGAATGTGTAGTAGTTAGCAAATTGTAAAGTATAAGGGTGTTGAGATATGATTCTCAACCTCTTTTAACTATGTGTATGATCTCCTTTGATAGTTGTGTGATTAGGATTTGAACATGTACAAACTCATGCTTGTGTTGTGATTCATAACATGCTCAACTGTTTTATGATTTTAACTATGTAATGCATATGTTTAAATTTATATTTATGTTGTATGATCCGTCATGGGTGATGGGGGAGCGGAGCAACGAGTGCGTGCAACAGCCCTGGCAGCCCTAAACGGATAATACCAGACTGATTGTATGATTTGAATCCTGATCATTACTGCTTTATATCTCTGTAATGATTGTGTTTGGGGCTATAATTATAGTCCAGGCAATCGGTAACGAGATTGAACTCGTGGCTGAGATTCATTTGCCACGTGGGATGTGTTCGACGAACTCGAGTCGTCCGTTGCCTGTCGGCAGTGGCTAGGCCATACGAAGTTGTTTATGCACTTCATGTCGTGCAGCTCAACGGGCGATCGTGCTAGTCGAGCTCGTCAAGTAACCCGATCTGCCTTATGTGTGTTCACCCTGTTTGGTCACTACTGCTTGAACCTAGGGTACCAAACTTACCAGTGGCGATCCCCGTTTAACCATGGTACCTAGATCCGCTAAGTCGCATGAGCCGGGCATGGTGGTATGGGACACCGTGGTCGAGCTGTCGGCCTACGCTGGGGCATGTGCCTCCCCGTAGTGACCATTGCGCAATCAACTCGTGAGCCGAATATGGTGGTATGGGACACTGTATTCGAGCTGTCGATACCTCGGCGAGAGCCGAGTACGGTGAGATCTGTGCTCGTGCTGACGGGCGACGAGTCCTCCGTATGTATCATCGAGTACACTCCAAGGGTCTGTGATTGGCCACGAGTCTTTCACAGCAACTAGAGTGTGAGTTGAGCCGAGTACGGTGAGACCTGTACTTGAGCTGACGGCTAGTGATTGAGCCGAGTACGGTGAGACCTGTACTCGAGCTGACGGCCAGCAATTGAGCCGCATACGGTGAGATCTGTATCCGCGCTGACGGGTGATGAGCCCTTTGCGATGCCTTCACTACGCTTCTCAAACCATAACATCGTATGAGAATAACTAGGATTGACGACCCTAGAATGGATCATGTTTGGGAATGATACAAGGGAGGTACCTTAGTTTCCCAATACTGCTGTTTGAAATGGACTAATAAAAACTTGGTAATCATGAGCATCATCGCACCGCATGTGCTTTGTAGATGTGGCGCACTGAGGGAGTAAGCATTCGCGAACGTAAGATGATGTCGCTTGAGGGTGGTTTGGCAAGGGCATACAGCATCATGTCATTTCATTCTTGCATTTAATAAGAGTAGTTAGAAATGCTTGATTTGTACTGCTTTATCATTACTGCTTGATTGATTTGATAACATGTTAACTTATGCTTTACTGTTCCACTGAGTTGATCACTCACTCCCACGTTACGGGACGGTGTTCCGAACACCCACCAGATTTGTTGAATTTCAGGTGATGGCGATGCTTGTGAAGCAGAGCCGGACTACTTCTATGATGATAGGAGGAGTTCTCCTATCTGTATCTCTCTGACAGGTCAATGAAGACCTGATATTGTATTGACGGGGCTATGGTACATGGGATAGGAGCATTACACTTCCTCACATTTGGTATTTCTAGAACTGCACTTGTATTTATTTAACCTGGTAATGTTATCACACTCTGGAGACTCATCATAATTTATATATTTTATCTATCTATCACAGTCTTCCGCTTGCAAATTTAACTGTCTCTGGAGTATGATATCCTGTTTTGGCTTAATCTCACTCATGTTCAATGCACAAATTCAATCAACATCAATCATCATTCATTTTGTTGCATAAGTGATGTTCTGGAACTCGGGAGTTGAGTTTATGCTCGACCCCCGATTTTCAGGGCGTTACAAGATGGTATCAGAGCATGATTTTGATTAAACCGGACCTGGGTTATGGTCACACTACGCACACTGACGCACTCTGACTTAGGAGGGAGCGACGGAATGTAGAAACAGTCTTAAGCATCCCTGTTCCGTCCAACGGCTAGTTCACTGAAAACGAACGCCGAGTATGTATTCAAACATGGTCGCACGGGTCGACCTAAAACAGTTCTAGGTTGTCTAGTGAAGGGTCTAGATCACAATCCACCTCATCTCAATCATTGAGATCAGTAAAAATGTGTGCGATAAACGTGATGAGGATAACTACCCCGAATCCTTGGAGCTTCTCTGGACTCCTCCCAGAGACTTCTCGAATCTACAAGAGGAGAAAGCAGGAAATAGAAATAAATTCTGATTAATACTAAAAAAAAAAAAACGAGTTCACAACCCTTTAAATAAGGATACCAAGTAATGAGAATGAAATCAGAAACAAACTACACTAAAACTCCTAGAATTCGCGACTTACTATAGGGTCGTGATGTCTATTAAGTGTGCAAGGCTTTCAGCCAAAAATAGTAAGTGTCCTATTTTATTTCACTAAACCATTCTCCTAATTATTCTAAGCTCTTTACACGATGCGCACAACTCCTAAAGCCCAACCGATGAAGAGTAATTAAACAAAAACTACTACTTTAGCAAAACGAAATTTAAGCGGGGAAATAACCGTCAATCGGAGGGTTTTCTCGCAATTTCGGGCTGCGCAACCCGGCGTAGCGGGGTTGGTTGGCTTCATTAGCTCGTTCTACCCCAAATTCATATATTTTACGTCAGATAACTCATTCCGGATTGCAAGTTACGTCCGATATCCCGAAACTACCCGTGGAGCGAACCGGAGTCGGGGGCCTCTCCACTTAAAACCGATGGGACCCAGGGTCGAACCAGGGTGCATTTGGCACCTTGGGACCATGGAGAATAGGTCCCCACCGCGGCGGCGCGGCTCCGGCCAAGTCCGGCCGCGGCGGCGCCGCGGGTCGGGCGGCGCGCCGCCGGCCGGTTGCTTTTCCGGCGAGATTTCAAGTGTGGGGTTGGTCGGCCCAACCCCCTTAACACAATGGCACGTGCGGTTTTATGTTTTGATTGGAATAAATAGGGTTGGAAGCACCCCCTTTCCATTCCACCCCTCTTTTCAAGCATCTCCACCCATTTTCGATTTCTCCAAAACCATCCCTACAACCTCCAAATCTTCCATTTTTCTTCCATATCTCACACATCCCAACCTATCACAACAGCCCTAGCCACCTACCCTACCCCTTCCTTTCATGTTTGAGCTCTCATCTTCCCCATTTGGAGCTCAAAACCGTGTAACTGCCAAACCTACCTCATTTCTCCCTTTTACCTTCTTCATTCCCTACCTTTTTGGCCTCTACAATTCCTGTTGAGGCTCAAGTCCATGGAGAACCAAAAACTCCAGCCCCCCACTTCCCTTATCCTCATTTTCCATGGCTCTATTCGAGCTCATCCATACATTGACTTGTAGTTTGCATGGGCTACTATCTTAGGGTGGTTATGTTTTCCTGTTGATAGGTGTAGTAGTTGGTAGAATGTTTTAGTTATTTGAACGTTTAGGGTCCGTTCGGCCAAATTACATTAGGTAAGTTTACGGTGGATAGAATTGTAAAAGTAATAATAAATGTATATGTAGGGTATGGCCCCTAGATTGGGTGTATCCTATGTCTTTCGACACCATGTTTAGAATGTACGCAATTAGGGTAAATTCCGAGAATTCCTTTCCAATAACACTTAGAAATTCCCATCGTGAGATATGGAAATCCCATCTCACGTTTTTCCAACACCAGGCTCATTTTCCAAGGCCTATAAAATTAATCCCCCTCCCACCCTCCTACCAACCATGTCACACCCAATCCCAGGTAGGATTAGCAATACAGTCCCATTTAATACAACTTAAGACCACTTGCCAACTAGTGTTGAAGTGATAAAGTCCCTTGATATACATTAACCTACCGCACTCTGATAGCTTAAGCTTTCTGAGTAAACGGTTGTTTGACAAATAGACCCTCGGAGTTTTGGGCCTAGAGTAGTGCTTCAACAGACCTGACAGTATAGGAAATCCAACCAATTAAGAACGTAAACTCTAGAACCCCCCTTGTGGTTGGTTTGAGCATGTGTGACATGCTCGGGCGTAGTTAAATTCAACTTTAGGCAACTCAATTCCAAATAGACAACTTTGACCCTAAGTGATGAAACCCTTCCTTGTATTAAAAATGAAGTGAAATCATCTAACGTATAAGCATCGACTTTGGACTCACCTATGGATTCCCGCTACTCCTCAATTAAGACTAGGCTACTGGGTAGGCTAAGGAAAGTACAAGACTAACTAATTATGCTAAGCCAAGTGAATAATAGACTCAGTTATTCGGCTTAACCGACTCAGACCCACTACACAATTTTCTTTCCGTGTTGGCCCAACCATTTACAATTAAGAGTTGATAATTTTGTCCTTGAAAAGTGTTAGGAGTATATTGCTGATAGAGACTTTGTCTTTTAGGCTTAAGGAATTGCCCAGATGGGCAACAGACAGTTGGGGATTAGGTCCCAAATCGCATGCCATGTTGGCATACATATTGTGTTTATGAACGTAAAAAGATAGCCTGCCTATTAAGCTAGACATAATTAAATAGGATAAGTCTGGACCGCGACAAAACTCCTTGGTAGAATTAGGCATCTTGCCTCAAACTCACACCCATCTGTGATAGCCCCTTTCTATAATCCTAGGTACTAAGACTGATGTTGTGGGAGACCGCATTTCATTTCATGTCAAGGATAAGACTTAAATTACACCTTGTTCCGACATACGGAGCAGGGCATAAATCTTGAGCCTTAAGGGCGAAAATAAAATTTTAAGGGGGGTAGAACATGATGAGCCCAATCTAGTTAGGTCACCTAATACACCTCTTTGATCTGGGTGGCGCAGCGGAAACGCGGTGGACCCTACCCCACTGGCCCAGGATCGAAACGGTGCTCGTTGAGTACGAGCATTATAGAAGCCCTAGCAAGTTCTACTATAAGGAACCGTTTTAGGATGATCTAGTACGATTTGATTCACCATTTCCTTGGACATAGATAATAATGAGGACTCTCTTAGACTAAGACCTAAAGGGCAACCTTAGAATAAACAATTTGAGCCTTTCAATGATGGACATTCCCTACTCTTAGAGAGTGATCGGACTACGGAGTTACTGAAATATACAACTGCAAAGTTTTCGCGGCTTGACCCAATTCCCAATCCTGGGTGACTACCGATGGACTCTCTGCTAACGAGCGGACGACCAGGATCCACCAGGATTCGGAAGGGATACGATGAGCTTCCTACCCTGGCCCGGTAGATGATCGATGTATCGGGATCGAGCCCACTATTACCGTCTCTCCGTGTTGGTCAAACAATGAAAACAGCTGTCTTACTCGAGATAATTGGGATTTGTCGTCAAGACTCCTAATAGGTAAATAAATAAATGGTAGCAAACCATCAGGGTAAGAGAAATGGATAAAGAATTAAGTTTTAAGGGGGGTAGACTAAAATGAACCTGCTGGTATTTACCCTACCATGCGTAGAAACTTGAAATCAATAAGTCTTAGGCAAATGAAATAATAGAAATTTTCCCTTATTACCCTTAGCCAATTTCGGGGGCGAAATTTTGTTTTAAGGGGGGTAGATTGTAACATCCCGGATTTTTGCCAATTTGGGATTAGATGTCCTTAGGCGATGGGTTGCTCTTAATACCTTATTATTTCGTCAGAACTGAACCCCACAGTCTAAAATCGCTTCTGAACCCATTTCCTTCACAAATCCCACCCCTTTCCTAACTTGTGCTTTCAATTTTTCAAAGCACTTTCGCCCTAGACACTAACTTAAACTAGCTAAGTAGTAAAACTTGGATCACTTTATATACAAACTGCAAAGGCCTAAGTACCATCTCAACCAGAAAACAATTAGGATTAAATCCTTTAGAAATTTAACAAAGTTAACTAAGTGCAAACTCGATTAGCCATGAAATCCGTTGGGATCGCTTTAAATACGATCTGCAAGACCCAAAACTTGTAAAACATGTGACTCTAGGTTACCCTAAAGTCTAGAGCCAAACTCATTACCCGTCTGCTCTCGGGACTGAAACGAAACTTCGTATGAGGTCTAGATCGCACATCGGGAGTCCGATTAACACGAATCTAAGGAACTAGGACCGCCCCACTGGGCTTGACAATCATCTCAAAAATCAGCTCCGACCGATGTCCCACGGTCATTTATTTCGATCCGGAGCGAGGGTGTGTGAAAAAACACTATTCCTTTGAAAAGAAAATATCTGGAATAGTGATCTGGCACCTTTCGCTTGCGCATCAGTATTAAGCAACCTGACCGTCAGAATCAGACCAAATTACACCCTCGGATCAGGAAAAATTTCAGGAACATTTACATGTACTTGGAATTTCGGATCGTGGCCCACTGACCGTTGAACTGAAAGTGGTCCGCCACGTGCGATCTGGGAATCCGATCGAGTCGAAAACGTGATCCCTCATAGATCCATGTGTGGTGAGCTTAAGTCTGACGTTTGGCTCAAAGAGGGCCACCAGAACACCTCTTTTGAGCTGGAAAAGTGGCGAATATCCTATATTAGCAGTAACCTTGAACAGGAGTCTATTTCGGTGAAGTTTTAGGCTATATAAGGACCTTAAACCCTCTCCCATTCCAGCCATACGAATTTGGATTTGAGAGAGGGAAAAGAGAGAGAAAGTGAGGGAGAAGTGGGAGAAACTCCCTGCCGTCGTTCCCTGCCACACACACGGGCTGCACCATCTCGTTCTCATCGCTTTTCCGGCGATTCCAGCCCCGTTTCTAGGTAAGAAACCCTAACCCTAACCTGTTTTGGGGTTTAGACTGTTGTAGGTTGTGAAATAGCTAACCTATTTCGTTCTCTAGGTTGCCAAACTGCCGAATACGGAAGCTTAGCAAACCTATCGTCTCCGTTACGATTCTACGACCAAAGGTGAGGACTTTAAGCGTATAAGTTACGTTTTTCAACGCTTTCAATGTCAGATAATGATAGATTCATGATCTGTATGCAAATGCACATGTACAAAGTGCTTTCCGTTTCCTGTTTCGATTAGCGATAAAGAATATGGATTTTCACATACTCTAGATATACGTATAAATACCGTATACGTATTTTTCTTGGGAAAATGTTTGACATGTTTATTTAATGTTTGATTATATCATGTGTGGATAAAATGTTAGTTTGGCGAAAAGAATCGCAAAAATACATGTTCATGTGTAAACGTCATGTATGTTGAAATTGCGTATTTTAGAAATTCCGCATACGTGCGGATTTTGGAAATATAATTGTCATGATTAATTGTTGTATGAATATGGTATACGCGGATAAAATAAACCGCTTAGCGAAAGAATAGCCCTAATACATGTTTGCTAACATACACTAGGTATGTTGGAATAGTGTATTCTAAGTGTTTGTGAAAATGGCTGAATGAGTATAGCATTCTCATTCGTGCTCGCCATGACTAATTGTCATGGATATATGATTGTTGTAATGGCGATATCCCTTTGACGAAAGGATTTGCCCTAAATCACGCCACGGCCAGTATACACTATATATGCTAAAATGTGTGGCCCAAGTGTTTGTGGAAATGACTGAATGAATATGGAACTCGGATTCCTGCTTGCCATGACTATCCGTCGTGGGTGTACGCGTGTTATGATTGGGGCAACTACCTAGCGAAAGGATTTGGCCTAATGCCTATGTGATCGACATATGTCATGTATGTTGATGTATGGTTGTTTAAGTGTTTCTTGAAATGTCTGAATGTGTAGTAGTTAGCAAATTGTAAAGTATAAGGGTGTTGAGATATGATTCTCAACCTCTTTTAACTATGTGTATGATCTCCTTTGATAGTTGTGTGATTAGGATTTGAACATGTACAAACTCATGCTTGTGTTGTGATTCATAACATGCTCAACTGTTTTATGATTTTAACTATGTAATGCATATGTTTAAATTTATATTTATGTTGTATGATCCGTCATGGGTGATGGGGGAGCGGAGCAACGAGTGCGTGCAACAGCCCTGGCAGCCCTAAACGGATAATACCAGACTGATTGTATGATTTGAATCCTGATCCATTACTGCTTTATATCTCTGTAATGATTGTGTTTGGGGCTATAATTATAGTCCAGGCAATCGGTAACGAGATTGAACTCGTGGCTGAGATTCATTTGCCACGTGGGATGTGTTCGACGAACTCGAGTCGTCCGTTGCCTGTCGGCAGTGGCTAGGCCATACGAAGTTGTTTATGCACTTCATGTCGTGCAGCTCAACGGGCGATCGTGCTAGTCGAGCTCGTCAAGTAACCCGATCTGCCTTATGTGTGTTCACCCTGTTTGGTCACTACTGCTTGAACCTAGGGTACCAAACTTACCAGTGGCGATCCCCGTTTAACCATGGTACCTAGATCCGCTAAGTCGCATGAGCCGGGCATGGTGGTATGGGACACCGTGGTCGAGCTGTCGGCCTACGCTGGGGCTATGTGCCTCCCCGTAGTGACCATTGCGCAATCAACTCGTGAGCCGAATATGGTGGTATGGGACACTGTATTCGAGCTGTCGATACCTCGGCGAGAGCCGAGTACGGTGAGATCTGTGCTCGTGCTGACGGGCGACGAGTCCTCCGTAGTATCATCGAGTACACTCCAAGGGTCTGTGATTGGCCACGAGTCTTTCACAGCAACTAGAGTGTGAGTTGAGCCGAGTACGGTGAGACCTGTACTTGAGCTGACGGCTAGTGATTGAGCCGAGTACGGTGAGACCTGTACTCGAGCTGACGGCCAGCAATTGAGCCGCATACGGTGAGATCTGTATCCGCGCTGACGGGTGATGAGCCCTTTGCGATGCCTTCACTACGCTTCTCAAACCATAACATCGTATGAGAATAACTAGGATTGACGACCCTAGAATGGATCATGTTTGGGAATGATACAAGGGAGGTACCTTAGTTTCCCAATACTGCTGTTTGAAATGGACTAATAAAAACTTGGTAATCATGAGCATCATCGCACCGCATGTGCTTTGTAGATGTGGCGCACTGAGGGAGTAAGCATTCGCGAACGTAAGATGATGTCGCTTGAGGGTGGTTTGGCAAGGGCATACAGCATCATGTCATTTCAGTCTTGCATTTAATAAGAGTAGTTAGAAATGCTTGATTTGTACTGCTTTATCATTACTGCTTGATTGATTTGATAACATGTTAACTTATGCTTTACTGTTCCACTGAGTTGATCACTCACTCCCACGTTACGGGACGGTGTTCCGAACACCCACCAGATTTGTTGAATTTCAGGTGATGGCGATGCTTGTGAAGCAGAGCCGGACTACTTCTATGATGATAGGAGGAGTTCTCCTATCTGTATCTCTCTGACAGGTCAATGAAGACCTAATATTGTATTGACGGGGCTATGGTACATGGGATAGGGAGCATTACACTTCCTCACATTTGGTATATTCTAGAACTGCACTTGTATTTATTTAACCTGGTAATGTTATCACACTCTGGAGACTCATCATAATTTATATATTTTATCTATCTATCACAGTCTTCCGCTTGCAAATTTAACTGTCTCTGGAGTATGATATCCTGTTTTGGCTTAATCTCACTCATGTTCAATGCACAAATTCAATCAACATCCAATCATCATTCATTTTGTTGCATAAGTGATGTTCTGGAACTCGGGAGTTGAGTTTATGTTCGACCCCCGATTTTCAGGGCGTTACAACCTATAAGGCCTTATGGGCCTACCTTAAGGCCACCAAAGAGGACATCCAACCTCAACTAGGTCCTAAAAGGTAGCCCACTACGCATATAAGGTAAGGTCCAAGGTCCAAGCAAATCCATGGCCTAATGGGCTATACACAAAACCCAACTCATAGGCAATATGGTTGGCCCCCAGGAAAAGTTTGGACCCAACTATAATGGTCATAAACCCATATATGGTGGTGGGCCTCATGGGCAGCACAGTAGTTTAACCATGTGGGCAATTTCACACTTAATACAAGTGAGTTGGGCCTCGCATATTAGCCCAAGTACGGGGTTAATTTGGTGGGCAGCCAAGGTCCCAACTACTTGCTTATTATGGCACATAAACCCATCATAATAGGTAAAAGAGTATAGCCCCAAAGGTTAATGGGCCTATCTAGAAGGTTCCAGTCCAAAAGGCCTAAGGAACTAGCAATTAACCACATACAATGATCAAAAAAAAAAAAACCCAACTTGGGTGGGCCTTAGATGAGCACTAATTACACCCAAAAATACTGAAGGAAAATGGCAAGATAACTAACTAAATCATCCTCAAATCTAGAGGGCCATGCTGCCCCAAAATAAACATTTATGGGCAGCAACATTGGGCCCATTACTATATTTCCAGCCCACCCATTTTCTGGGCTTGTTGGAGTCCAGCAAATAAACTAATTTATAGCATATTTATTTCCTGATGACCTACACACATCACTATGGGTCCCACCAGATGAGAGAGGGAAATGTACAACACAAATTTTAAGTGGACCATGCCGCCGAAATGCAAGCCCAACAGCCTAAGGTAAGGACGGCCTAAGCTATAGACGACCGGGCCATTACAGTAAGGTGGGCTCTTCACATCCCAAATGGCCTCCACATGGGACGTCCACTTAGGGTGACCACACACTCTCATGGCGCCATAAAATGGAAGGACGGCATGGAGGAAAAACATACATCATGGTGGGCCTGATCAAGGGTGGTCAGCCTATGGTGGGCGTCCACCAGCTAGACGTCCATCATGGACCGCTGGTCAAGCCACATGGACCCACAATCATGGCCCCAAGGCCATTTTAGGGCATCATAAAATGGGCCCCACAGACATGTATAAAGGTTCCAATGGGCTGGGCCCAATAAGTTCCATAGTTGAAAGGAAGACAGTAAGGTTAGTATAAAAATCTGCTACATATGTGTTGCTATCCTGAATTTGGGCCATCCAAATGGGTGGGTTCTGGACCTCCAAAATTCATGAAATCTGGACCCAAGGTCCCTAATCAAGCCTACAACAAAGGTGGAACCCAGAAAGATGGCCCACCATCAGAGAAATTATTTGTAAATTTTAGTTTTTATGAGACTATGCTGCTAGACTGCACAGCAGAAATTCCTAGCAGTCCACTATGTTGGCCTGCCCCTTTGGTTGCCCAAATGGGGTCAGTTGGGGCTAAAATTTGGTATGATTGTAGGTGGGTCATGGAGCTACAAGAATCACATATTAAACAGTATAAGTCTTCCTACCAAATAACCATAAAATATGCCCCAAGGTGGCTCAAAAATCTATCCAGATAGTTCTAGACAGTGACAATACATTGGAATAAAATAATTATAAACACTAATAAAAATGGGATTTAATCTAGAAAATTTAGGGACGGACCATCCTAATGGGCCCCATAAATATCCAAGTCATCCTACCATCCAAAACACCTTTGCATGTGCCCCAATTAGTTAGATTTTAGGGCCACATGTCATAGGGTGGAATGTTATGGGCGTCCTCCACTTTTTAGGTGGCTGGATTTTTGTTGGTCCACAAGATGAGCCATATACCATGACCAGGGAATGAAAATAAGGGAAAGGAAGAAGGAAGGGCAACCTGGCCATAGGTAAAGGGCTCCGCCACCATTGAACCCTCCCAAGAATAATCCCACCACACATCATGCATAGATCTACATCTACAACATGGATCTTACACATGCATGGCTTATGATCAAAATGTATGGTGGGGATGCCATCCCCACCATGATTACGAGGTCTAGATGAGCCAAACATGATATGCTATGAGAGAAAACTACCATGATGGGGCCAATAGAGAAAGGCCCCATACATGGATCATGCATCATAAGGTGGGCCATTAGGCCACAACCATGGGATTGTGTGGGATCACCACCATTAATTGGTGGGTCCCACACTTCCCTCATGAAAGAAAGAAAATAACTAAGCTATGGAACTCAAATTTCTATATCTAGAGGAGCACCCACCTCTAAAGATGCCTTCAAACTCCAAGATTTAGGTTCATAGCTTCAAGAGGAAGGTGATAGAAGGTTGTAGATGGGGTCTTGATGGCTAGATGGTGGAGGAAAGGAGGAAGAGAGTACTGGAATAGGGAGATGGAGGTTGGACATTTTTTGCAAGGGAAGAGGAAATGAGAGAATGAGAGGGAGAGAGAGGAAAGGGAGGGTGTATACCAAATGCACTCATTGCTCTCTTGGCTAGGGAAGAGCAAAGTCATGATGCCATGTAAGAGGTTGGGAAGAAAAACAAATGATGGTTTTCTTGTTTAGAGGAGGTAATGATGGGTTTTTGAAAGAAATTTCATAATGACTTGCTAGACTCTAGGTAGGCTAGTAGCTTTATTGGAGAAAGTGCTCATAGGGTGGGCCCCATGGGAGAATGTGCACACCCTATAAGTGGGGTCTACAATCATAATCAAGGGCCAAGAATGATCGGGTCGATATCACAAGATGCACATGTCGGCAGGACGTTGGAATCGCGGCGACGATGCGGACTAAATGGCATAGGCCTTGGGTTGATCCGAGTCGGGTCTACGTGACTGGACTCAAGGATGACCACAAACATTACCCGAAGGTCATGGGTCACCGAAATTTGACCGGTAGGACCGTAAGACTAAGATGAATGAGATGCATACTCACACACACACTCATGCACACATGCGAACTCGGGTCGGGTCTCACAGTTGTATTTTCATATTCGCAGGTTTTATGTACTTGTTGGGGATGATTATACTCTTGACCTATCTCCACATGAGTCATTTGGTGCCCCAGTAATGACATCAATGAAGTTAAATTTGAGGTCACTTCTTTGTGGCATATTTTCATCAAGGGCTAGACTACAGGAAAACTGGTAGTCAGTAGCAGATGGCATGTCATATTTTTTTATGCCATTTGATTCAGGTCAAATGATGTCTACAAGCACACTAAAGTTGTGGAGTATAGAGGAAAACGACCTTTAAATTTTCCTTACTGAATTCAGGTCTTCCAATCCAAGACATTTTCAGGAAATTGTCCATTCAGGTTAAATGATGAATGATGTTCTCACATTGTGGTAAATTGGGCAGGTTATGATATTCTTCGGTGCACATGGGGTGTCAGTAAGTTATGTTGAGGATGCAGGGGATCCTTATAGAGATCAGATGAAAGATTGTATCAGTTTAATAATGGAAGAATTGAAATCGAGAGGAATTGCAAACAGTCACTCTCTTGCATACCAGGTAATTCATTTAAAATTTTAGCTTTTGGTTTCTAGGTTTGATTTCCAATTGCTTTATGTAGTTCCCGTCCATTTGCTCACATTGTTTGAAGCCTGAGCATTGTCTTGTTTTAGAACTTTGGTCAAGAACAACACCAAATTCACTCCTAACTCTAAAAAAATGCAAGAGTAGCTAGTCCTTTATTCACTGATTTTTTTTTTTAAATTTTTTTTTAAAGAAGAATTAAAAAGTAGAAAAAGAAGAAAATTGAAAACGTACGATATTGCAGGTGCTTTGGGACATTGTAGTTTCAAAATTCAGTTGTACCCTTCTTATAGTGTTAACTATCGTAATACTTTGTATCATCGTGTTGCAAAAGAAGGTCTTCTTGTGGGTTTGCGCAGTTATCAATTTTTTGGTAAGTTACATTGTTCTGTTCTCTTGTTTTGAGACATTACTTAAATATTTAATTCATGTTTTATTCCTTGATTCCCATTGATCTTTGTTACTGAAAAGACATTACAAATTAGCATCAATTCCAGGTTGACTGGACATACTTTATTCCCTTTTGTTTTCTTACATTGGGAGACAACTAAACATATTATAACTTCCAAGCTTTAATTTAAGGTTTTTGAACAAAAACACTGCTATCAGTTGATATTAGGCTCTTGCTCTCGATTGCTATGTTTCTTTTTCCTAAAAGATAAGTATTATTGTAATAGCCAGCCCATAATAGCCGGGAGATGATGATGATGAATGTAAAATCAAAAAATCAATGGAGACCAAGTTAATTACCACTACACCAAAATCGCTAATTAGAAACGACCATATTTTTTGTTCAGGTATGATTTTATATGTATTTATTTCTTTTATTTTTATATGAAATGGAACTAAATTCAATGAATGCTTTGTAGATAAGGATCTTCTCCTAATTTAATGATAACTGATCTGCAGGTGGACTTTTGCATTAGTCATTATCTATTTTATGGTATGTCCTACTCTTCATTCTCTTTGTTCTGTAAGAGTATGCATTCAATCAGGCCCTTTTTTCTGTGTTTTTTTTTTTTCTAGTTGCATTGCGATCTTCATAGGTATTTATTATCTAGATAATAGAATGGATTTTTATGTGCAACGTCTATTTCTAAAATGATTTGGTAAAAATTAGGGACAGTTTAAATACTATTCCCAAAAAATTAGTTGGGCTGGAAATTGAAAATTTGCCATGGTTTTCAACCATCCCTAATTTTTTGTGATGCCCTATTTCAATAATGGTTTAAGACCATTCCAAAATTGGAACAATTTTAATTGTTCCTAATTTTTTATAGCGCCTTATTTACCCACGATTTAAAACAGTTCCTAAAGAGGAATTTTTGGTGTAGTGTATGGATACGTACCATTACTTATAACGGTGGTTACATGGATGCTCATCATATTACAATGGTTGATGCACATGCCCACTTAAATTGCACAGTTGGCACATATTTACACGTGTTAAGCCTTGAAAATGTTGGGGGTCACTATAGATAGTTTGTAAATCATTGGTTCAATGATGACAGCCATTTAATATTTCCTTTGAAGTTGGACCACTCATTATTTTACTCCTAACCATCCTTTGAACTTGATTTTATATGTATGGTATGTACACCATGGGACGCATAGTTTAGATGGTTTGTATAGCTTTAAATTATTTCCACGTTTGAGGAGGATTAGTTACCAATGTTTTTAATGGCCTGATTGATAGTGAGTAATTCCTTGTAGCCTAAAGAAATTACGTCATCATTAAGTGTTTACCACAGCCAAATCAAACAAGTGAATGGATAGTTAAATACATATGTATTAAGGAGTGAAAAATATAATTTGTAATTATAGCTCTTTTCATATAATTATTATAAAAATCTCAAATCAAATAGTCATATTAATTTATTTTGAACATAATTATGTGACATTGAAGTAATATAAAAAGTTCATCATTACAATTTTCTTATTGATAAATTAAAAAATGGAAAAAAGATCATTATTGCAATGAAATGCAACTAATCTAAAAAGATAGTAAAGTAATTTGTAATAATAATTTATTTTCTTTTTACTAAAAGAAATCATTCCTCATCAAACCTATGTTAAACGTAAACGTTGCAAAACTAACATAAGAATCAACTCCTTTGAATACTTGCATTGAACCGGAGTTATTGCCTCCTTGTCATTTAAAAATCTTGTAGTATGCTTCTGGAAGCCATGCACAACTATATGCAGGTACATGTGCCAATATGAAACTCATGTGCAAAATATGTTCTTTCCCATAGGTAGCATATACATGTGTTGTCATCCATCATAGAAGTCAAGCCGTTTAACACGTCGTATGGTACATAACATAGATGTTATGGGAAAAATGGATCGACTAATAAGAAAAATTTCAGGTTGGAATTTTGTGCACTTCACCAGATTGGATGACGATAGATATGGCTAAAAATCCGACCTTTGACCCCAGACTGAGAAGGGAATAAGGTCAAGCTCGGTCTCTCGCCAGTAGGTCGAAATATTCACTGACCTGCCCAACACCACGAAGAAGCTCAACTACTTGTCGAAGGAGTCAGATCAGCATAACACCAAGCTAGTACAACCCTAGGTCGGCATTACTCATCCTCTGTTGGTTCTGACCTAATCCCAATGGTATCTACTCAAGATCCTGGCCAAGGATCTAGGAAAACGACCGCCACATGAATCTACTTGAGATCCTAGTCAAGGATCTTGGGATATCCTCACGACATGTATGGGATCCAAATCATACTACAACACGTTCCTACTAAATAGGGAGTTCTCCTCTATGTCACCACCTCTCCTCTACTATAAATAGGAGCATCTCAAATGGTGAAAGGTACGCACAATATCTAGCCTAAAACTTCATTTATAACTAGACCCAGATTCTCTACCTAACTTTAGCATCAGACAGTCCCTTGTACCAGCCACGGTCTCCTTTGTTTGTTCCTTGTGCAGGTACACGAAGGTCCAGGGAAGGCTAACTAGATTTCTTCATCAACAGTTTGGCGCTGTCTATGGGAACGACATTGAAAGTCGTTCTCATAATCCACCAAGGTGCTACAATGGCAAAAGGAAAAAGGAAAGTTCAAACCTCCACCGCTGCACCCGATCTTGAGCCACCAGAACAGTCTGTTGATCGACGGGATTAGTCTTCCCAACTTCAGATTGACTCTACACCCGCAGGACTGACATAACGATCCCGGAATCAGGGAGGATGACTTATCTCTCTCGAACAACAAGTTGGAACACTGACTAACAACATCAACTTGATAAAGCGACTTTTAGAGTAACAGAATAAGGGTGGTTTGCCGCCCTCGAAATGTCTTCTTTAGGCGTTCACGGCTAATCGTGGCCTGCCATTAATTGTGTTTGAGGCCTCATTTACACCATAAGGGTGGGATTTAACTTCTCTTGACTCCCCGGGCGACGAATCAACATGGACCTTGCCTAGTAGAACAACCTCAAGAGGGAATCCCCACTCATTCGCGTATACTTTTCTCGGTGAGAGGCTCGTTACAACTTCAATCCTTGGCTATCCCGAGGTCTCATCTTATGGTTTGATATCACGTAATTTCGACAAGCCCTATCTACATCAATGGGCTTATCTATGGTAAGTCCACAGCCCATGGTCCAGTTTTAATTCCAAACTCATGCTCTAATACCAACTTGTAATGCTCTAAATTTTGGGGGTCGAGTACACGCTCGACTCTGGATATTCTGGGTGTCACCTATGTCTCGAGGAAGCATGCGATGTGATTCATTTTTCATTTGGCATATGAGTATTTAAGGAATTAAAATGGATCGTGTAACGTGTACTGAATTAAAGGCAAGTTCTAACCCAAAATATGACTAATCCAAAAATATATAAGCCTAATGTATGGGACAGTATCCCGGAAAAATACATATGGCTCCAAAATATAAAACGTCTCTGCTTCAGGTTTCATCATTGCACCCAAAGCAACCTATGGTGGCCAGCCTAACAGCTGGAAGTGCAAAAGCTCCTCATCTGAGTCCACAAATGCCTCGTCCAACGCATCAGACTCCAGGGTACTTGCATCTATGATAGGGTCTGGTTGGTGTTTTAAAACACTATCCTAGAATGGTAATGAGTGATTAACTTGGTGGTTCCATTAACATCAAGTTACACAAGTTATCAATTCCACAAGTACAGTTAATGATAAAGCAACTTAAACATTTAGTACCTATATACTCTTATTAATGCACATGCATGATGTTATGAGATAATACATGTCCTCATAATCCAACACTCCCTCATCGCGACTTCAACGCCTCATTTGCAAACACCAACACTCCCTCATCACGCGATCACAACGCCCAAGTCGCCACATCCCATACTAATGTAATGCGATGGGTGATCGTGTTAGCCAAGCATTTAATTAGTTCCATTCATCCATCAAGATTAGAGAAGTTGAGGCACCTCCACTTGATCAATGGACCTAACCTGATCACTAGGCCCAGGGCAGCTGTAGTGGCCCCGTGACTGTGACCCTTGATTCGTTTGGGCTCGTTGCTCCCAACTGCACACATACGATAGGTAAGGCCGGTGAATCATATTTGCTCACGGTCACTATGGGCAGGCTCATCACCCTGACATAGGCCAACAGCATGGACAAGGTGTCACATACCACCATGCCTAGCTCCTAAGACTTGAGAATGGTATCGGTAATGGCTATAAGTGAGCTTTCCTAGAGTGTGGGGTGCCCTAGATTCAAGTAAGCGTGATCACACAGAGTAAACACACATGGTCGGTCAGCTAGTGAACTAGTTCGACTAGCTCAGGTGAATAGCGGTGCAACCGACACTGGGTGTGAGCATCCCTTGTAGTCCAACTACTGTCAGTTGTCCATGTTCGACCCACATCAATTAGACTGGCCCGGGGCAACCGACTTAATAGGGCTGCCCTCATAAGTTTACGGTTCGCCAGCCAACCCGATTAACCAATTATCCGAGTTAAACAACATATTTCATATACTACTCATCGCAAGTAAGAGAAATGATCCGACATAGTAATTTCAAGAGGGTTTCCCTTATATTAGCCAATTTATCAAACATGTGGGCGGAGTTTCCAAATTATCATAATTAGCATGTAATTAAGGAAAATTGGGTGCATTTGTGGGGCAATACAATAAAGAATATGCGGGAAATTTCATAAATATCACCCTAGTCCAGCATGCAATCAACTATTCATCCTAAACTACGCAAATTTGAAAATTTAGAAAGCAATCAATCAAGCAAGTGTACACTAGTTAGCATGTGATCGTCCATTCATTACACAAACCATTAACAGTGACATGGGTTCGATAATCGAAAACCTAATGGTAATGAGCCGCACCTAGAGGTGATTCATAGATTCATGGTGCTGCATCTAAGGTTGGGATCCGTAGGTTAGTGTGTTGGTGCCTTACTCCAGTGAAATTGCTTGTAAGGGCGCATGCAAACCAGCCTATAAGGTTTAAACCATTTGGAGGGTCCGATAGTTACCTCATTTTCACCGCGGGGTTGTTTCCTACGGCGCAACACGGTTGCAGGCTCTGTTGCAACTAGCGAAGGTGGCAAAGTTGCCCAAACTAGCCTCCCCAAATTCCCTCTCTCCTCCTCTCCCCACTCCCTCTCTCTGTTTACAGCTTGAAATTAGTATGGGAGTGTGAAACTGAATTTTCGTGGCTTTCATAGTCCTAAACTTATGTACAAATGGCCCTGGGGGCCTCTTTTTCGATAAACTTGCCCTTAGTGTGGGAGTGTAGAAATGAATTTCTAGAGCTTTCATAGTCCCAGACTTATGTACAAATGGCCCTGAGGACCTGAGGACATCTTTTCCAATAAACTTGCCCCTAGTGGATTGTTTTTGGCCTATAGGATTCCTTCGAGGGCCCATTGGCTCATCTTAACCAAGGGGCAGGTGCCCCATCATAGGATCTATGATTGGTCAAACTTTAATAGAGATCGGATGCTTTAATCGACCGTGAGAGCCACATTTACGATGGACGGTCATCGGTGATTGATCAGGGATGTGGTTATACGGATAAGAGGGGAGAAGTATCCTTAACTCGTAACTCGAGTTTGGTCAAAATCTGATAGTCAGAAAGTCGTAACTTCATGATAGAATTAGGGGGGGCTATTTCACTTAAATTTCAGATTTTATGCCTGGGAGAATTGTGCATTTCAAGCGTTCAGCTTTCAGCCCAAGTTTAGCAGTTCTAGGCACTAACTTGGGCCGCTGCCTGTGATGGCCCTCAAGCCCAGTGAGACCGTCGATTTTCTATAGTTTCGGACCTAGTGGGATTACAATGAGTGGATTATGCTTATTTTAGTCGGTTGGAGTGAATTTTTGGGAGGGCTAGCCCCCGTGGCCCATTTTTAGTCCCGATCACACTTAGGATTAGTTGTTTCTGTGACGTCATCCTTTCAAGATTTGTGAAAGTGGCCATTCGATGTTATTTATCCTTAGTTTCTAAGGCTTCACACGTGTGCCTTATGTGGACTATCTAATATGGTCCTATGGTGGCTTTGCTGGTGGACACCCTTGGATCTAGTAACATTTTGGCTTAGGTGTTACATCTACAAAGAAAAATAAATGAAACAAGTAAGGTACTAAAAGTAACTGACAACCTTTAAAGCCCTATTAAAATCAAACATAACTACCGACCTGGCCACCAACAAGTTGACCTTCTCTAAGAGATTCAGAGTGATCAACTTCCTTCTATCCCACTAGGCTGCAGGACACTCCCGGGCGATCCTGACCTGGCGAAGATGGACTGCAGAACTCTGGGGTTGACGCGGGTGAGAACTGCCAAATAAGGTGATCAGGTTAGTTAAAAATGACAAAAGAGCATTCAGTAATAAACTGTAACAACTAGAAGCTACAACTCAAGACCCAACCTGGGGTGGAAAACTTGGTGGAAATTCGAGCCTGTAATTTTCCCATCTCCACTATTGAGGCCTCCCACTCTCCAGTAGAAAAGACCCACCTGTTCTTCCAACCCATTATTGGAAGAGGGTTTACTGGTGATAATGGCCTGACCTTTGCCCGACCACGAAGAAAAATAGTATCAATCGAGAGAGCCTTGGCTGCTCTTGGCCTAGTATAAGTACAAACTCTTATCTACAGTGAGCTCAGAGTGACTGAGCTGGTGACACAAAATATAGAACCTAAAGACAACTCACTACATGTTAGGGTTAAGTTGTCCTGGGGCAAGCCTTAGGCAGCGCAACATCTTCCTCGCCACTAGATGGAAAGGGAGTCGTAGGCTGCAAGAATAGAAAACTAGATAAAGGGATACCTACCCCTTAGGAGGATTGCCCGGAAGTTTCCCGACTTGGGGTAACCATAGCCCCACCAAGTCAAAGATCTTAAACTCCAACTGGAGGGCAATTAAATCCCCTAACCATAGCTTGGAACCAAAAGGACCAACCGATGGGGTCAGTCCTTGGGAAGACGAAGAAACCGCCTCCGCTTAGGGTAGAAGGACCTCCTCATCTAGAGCTACCATCCTCGGTGATGGCCCACTCAAAGACGTTGTTAATTTGGAAATCACACTGCCATAGACCGATTCACCTTAGAAAGCCTCTGATACAGACACACCTCTAGAACCCTCAAAAGACATGATGATAGGGGAAAAATAAAAGCAAGTTATGAATAAGGAGGATAGTAAAAGGATACGTACCAAAAAAAGTCTAAGTGACCAGATGATCCACATAAAGAATGAAGAAGAATTAAGAGAGAAAAAAAGAAGAGAGGAAGTAGGTTGGCACAACTCAGACATCGCAATACTAGTGAGCGACAAAATGAGGGGGAAACCCCTATTTATAAGGATCCCGGAATTAGAGCATTTAATGCTAGCACTACTTGCGAGTACATGAAAAGATGCCTCGACGCACAATCTCCTCCACATGGCAATATGGGGCTCAATAAGGGCCCACATTAATGAAGTAGGGATAGGTGTCCACTTGTGAGTCGTCCAAAAGGCAAAACGTGCTCGCCACTTTATGCACGACTCCTCGCACAGAACCACTGTCATAATATCTTCCTCGATCACCACAGCATGCACCGTCCCTTTCCAATTCTCACCTTAATCACTAGGTGGTAAAATCGAGGAACACAAATGAATGAGCCAAACTCCCACTATTACAAGTTTAAAATCTTTCGCTTATACATATGTTCGAATCTTCTCACTTCCCAATCTCGTGAACATAGAACTCGGAAGTAGAGGGCAACTATTATGGAAAAATTCGGAATGACCTGATGTATGAGACATGTGGAAAAAAGACCATCAGAGCAGATTCTCTTAACTACCAAGGTGCTAGAGAAGATGAGCTGAGCAAGGAGACTCAATGACCAAGCTAAAATAGTTAACCCTACTTGGAGCTAAGGTTCATCAACAGAACTTGAACACGGATGTTGACCACGAATGCCGACCTCAACCTCGGATGCTGACCTTGACCACGGATACTGACCTCACGCTTGGAATAGATACATCCATAGAGAATCTCGCGCCATATATGAGCAGGACTGCCCATCGAAATCCTACCTGAAGATCACACCAATCGAGGCATAATCGAAGAAATACTTGAGAAGAGATTCCAACTCCAATATGGGCCCCTCCAGCATATCTTATAGATCTACTCAGATATACAAGTTGCCTAACAATGCCTATAAATATATCACCCAACTTAAAGGAAAGGTACACATAACAATCTCAACTCTAACTCCACCTACTTTGATTCCATTTACCTCACTTAGGCATCTGAGGGTCCCCGGCCACAACCGACGCTCCTAGTGTCCTCTCATTCTCCATTACAGTGTCAGTACCCACAACTCACAGGAGGTGGGACAAAATTGACCAAGTTTAAGCGATAACAATACCAGTTGTGGCTGATCTAGAGGTGGCCCAACCAAGTGGGATTTATGGTCATCATATGCACTACTACCATGTCCGGAGTTTACGGTTCACATTATGACAAGTCATGATATAATTTCCTGCCTTCAAACGGACCATCCATGCTGATAATTTGTCCATATTAGAAAAAATAATTAACCCAGAGCTAGTAGTAGGGGTGCACACAATTTGGTTCGGTTCGGTTCTGGGGTGAAACCGGAACCAAACTGTTCCCTATGGTTCTAGGATTTTTGGAACCATAACCGGACCATTAGCACCCTAGAGCCGAACCAGATTGTGAAAACTAGTTCGGTTCCGGATCGGTTCCACGGTTCTGGGCTTTTTAAACTCCAGCCCAATTGCACTTTTTTAACAATACTATTAAGGTCTTGATGCATTCAAATGCAATTGGGGCCAAGGATCAGAGATTTTATTCGTTGATCTGAGGGTACCAACAGTGAATAAGTGAGTCCTTAAAAAAAAAAAAAAAAAATCTTTAAAATTCCTAAACACATTTGTTCTGTTTTACTTAGTTTGCTATACTAGTACAACAACATTAGCTGGATGGGGCCCACATGGCTGAATGGTGTATACTGTCGTGGATGGGCAATTCTGCAAAGTGTTCCTATATAGGTGAATCCTAGTCGTATGATAATTTGCCTTGGACTTAGGTAGTTGAGAATAAAATATAGGTAACGGTCCAAAAGCAACATGTGAAAGTATTGGCCTTATCACATGGAATTTTTTAACTCCATTATCATTAATCCCGATGGGTCCAAAAGCAACATGTAAAGCTTTGATCCACGGTTCGGATCAACGGTTCGGTTCTACAGGGCCCTAAATCGGAACTGATCCGTAATCAACGGTTCTGAAAATTTTGGAACCAGAACTGGACCATTAGCACCCTAGAACCGGACCAAACCGGACCGATCCAATGGTTCCGGTCTAGTTTCACGGTTCCACTAGTTTGATGTGCACCCCTAGCTAGTAGTGTTCCCGTAACCTGGCTTTTGTACGATGGGTCATCCATGTTACCGTCCATTGGTTGAATTGTCCTGTTTCACCAAGATGGGTTCATTGTGCATCCAACTGGAAAGAAATACCAATTTCCTTACTTAGGCACACTTAGGCAATCCTATCAATCAATATGAACAGTCCTTTTAGTCCAGCCTTACGCTAAATCGGTCATAATCTCATTTACAATCATGGATTGAACGGTTAGGATCATTTAATCAAAGCTTTTATTTAAACAGTAATAAGTAAATTATGAAGACCCTGCCTAGCGTACTGTAAGTGGGCCCATAAAATGTTGGCTACACCTAAATGAATTGTCGAGATTGATTTATAAACTTTCAACGTGTTCCCGTTCAAGCAGAGATTAGTTTGAGCAGTGTCGCGTTCCAGTAACATAAAGCAGAGAGTGCTTTTAACTCCCACTGACATAAAGCAGAGATGGAATCTCTTTCAGGAAAAACTACCCTCCAGTTCCTCGTACCTGGTACCATCCCTTTAACATAAAGCAGAGAGGAGAAAAACTACCCTCTAACATAAAGCAGAGGTGGAATCATTTTCCGAAAACTCTCAGTGATAAAGCAACCGTAACTATCCAATTGGTGTCATTTCCACGGCTTTATTTTATTTTTTATCTATGCTCTATCCACAGTTAGATCAGTGATTTGGATGGTCAGGATTAATGATAGGATTACCTTACAACTATGCCACATGTAAGATTGAATAGTCACCGACATTTTCAAAAGGGTACGTGTCTAGCTCCCAATACACATCCGTTCTTGTTCCCACCATTCACGATAAATTGCGAATACTAAGTGTAACAGCTTAGTGCTTGAGGCCCTGACCACGGGCCCACCTCTATGTATGTGATGTATATCCATGCTGTCTATCCGTTTTGACAGCTCAATTTAAGAGCATGCTCTGAAAAATGAGTTAGATCGAGATGTCATGTGGAACGCACAGTAGGAATGGAATTCCCACTATTAAAAACTTCTTTATGGTCACGAAAGTTTTGAATCAAGTTGTTATTTGTGTTTTCCATCATCTGGGTCTACGTCATGACCTTATCAACAGTTTCGATAGAAAATAAACATTATTCAATTGATGAGTTCTTAAGAAGTTCTTCATACCTAGAGACTTTTCTAGTTATGTCATATAGGTATATAAACTTCATTATGATGAATTTATGACGAGTTTGTCTTCAAGACCATCTTGTACAAATTGCACAAATTCGACCTCGGTCAGGATTACTTTACGCCGGCTCTACGCTCTCTTGAATCGGGCAATATAGCCCTTGTAAGTTTCTCCCGGAAACTGTTGGAAACGGGCAAGATCAACCATGATTATTTCCTTATTCTTATAAAAGAACTAAGCATGAAATTTGTCTTCCATCTCTTACCAGGTATGGATCGAGTTTAGCAATAAATTAAAATACCACATGAAGGCCGCTGCCGTTAGTAAATGACCGAACAATTATACTTTACGAAAACCATTATTTGTTAGTTCACCACAGTGTATGGTGAATTGACCAATGTCTTCGATGGTCGATTGACTAAGATCACCTAAAAATATGGCAAAATCTGGCCAATAATTTATCTACAATGTATGTTGTCAATCAAACCATTCAAGATAGGGCTTATGATAAATCGGGATGGTATTGCGGCCTAGCACTATTTGCATGATCTAGTCATGATCCACTAAGGTTCAGCCATCGGCGGTGGATCAAGACCTACTCGGTTTGGTCCGTCATGGATCAACGAGCTCCTAAGGAATTGTAGGAAGTTCTATGCACCTAGTAAACCCTGGTTACAAACTTCAAGAATAAAATTATTGGCATCCCGCACTAGCCGTCTGAATTCAGTGGGTAACGGAGCATTCCGTATCTCCTAAGCTAGAATTGGTGGTGGGTTGCACTACGGGGAAGGCGTAGGAGGCGACTGAACCGCATTACTGATTGAACTTCTCTTAGCATTATACTGTGTTGCTGGAGGCATTCTTTTAACCATCATAGGCATTAATCGATGCATGGCCTTAGCCTGGCTAGCTATGTATCTATTAGTGTTCTCAGTTTGAATAAGGAATTGCTTGGCTTGAGTTCTCTCATATTCTTGAACATGTTGAATATTTAGTTTTACATCTCGGAGTGCAACCATTATCTCTTCAGGAGAAACGATCTAAGAGGTTGATGCCCCTTCCTAATTTTCGGTACTGACTGTCGAAGTACTATTCAAATTTATAACTTCGAGGGTCACTTGAACCGACACGTCCTCAGTCAGAGGTGGTGCGATTAGTGTGGAGGGTTCGACCCCTATAATTCAATTACCCATTCTATTCATATTTCCGATTAGCAACATCATGCCGATAAATTAGAGACAGGGACTCACCTGGTGTGCCAAAAATTTGTTGTCGTTCGATTTACAATTTCTGCCACATGACAAGTGCGGGCATGCCATAAATGAATTTGTGCTCCATTCAAATCAAACAACTATCACCCTAAGCACCAAGATAGGCAGATACATAATATGTGACTGAGATCAAAAGAGATTGGTTACTTATTCACCCATTCGCACAGTATGTAAAAAGGATCAGGTGATATTCATAAGATAGGGTTCGTCCTCAAATGATGGGTTACACATTTGTCTTTTATACGAAAGGACTTTTCGATATAGATAAAGAAAAAACAGGAAATGAAACTGTAACATCCCAGATTTTTGCCAACCTGGGATTAGACGTCCTTAGGCAATGGGTCGATCCTAACACCTTATTAACTTGTCAGAACTCAATCCCACAGTAAAAAATCTCTTGTTAACCCTTTTCCTTCACAAATCCCACCCTTCACCACCTTGTTCTTTCAATTTTTCTAAGTACTTTCACCCTAGACAGCATCTTAAACTGGCTAAGTATTATAACTTGGATCACTTTATATACAAACTACAAAGGCCCAGGTACCACCTCAGACAGAAATTAGTCAGGACTAAATCCTTTAGAAATGAGGCGAGAATTAGCCAGTGTCAAACTAGAGTACCTGGAATTAGCACCAATCACTTTAAATACGATCTGCAAGACCTAAAACTTGTAGAATCATTGACGGTAGGTTACGCTAAAATTCAGGATCAATCTCATTACCCGGCTGCTCTCGGGAGCATCTTGAAACTCCGTATCATATCTGAACCACACGTCGGAAGTCCAATTTACACGAAGTTAAGGAATTAGGACCGCCTTGCTGGGCTTGACAACCATCTCGGAAATCAAATCCAGATAGTGTCCCAGCGCTATTCGCTTGAGCTCGGAGCGGGGAGTGTGAGAAATGTGAAAATAATTCTAAATTAAATTCAAAATAAATAAATCTGGCACATCTCGCTTACGGAATCAAGCCAAATTACACCCTCGGATCAGGGATATTTCCCCAAACATATTCATATACTCGGAATCTCCGATCGAGATCCACTAACCGTTGAATTGAAACTGGTCCGCCACGCGTGATCTAAGAAGCCGCCTGAAACGAAAACGTAGCCATACCTAGATCCAGTGTTAGTGAGCTTAAGTGCGACCGCACACAGAAAAGGGCCACCAGAAGTCCTCCGTTGAGCTGAAACTGACCCACTTTGGATATAACCAAAGTATACCTTGGCCCGAAGTCTATTTCGGTGAGATTTTGGGCTATATAAGGACCTTAAACCCTCTCTCATTTCAGCCATATGAATTTGAGAAAAACTCTAGGAAAAGAGAGTGAAAAGAGAGAGAAAGTGAGAGAGAAGTGGGAGCATCTCCCTGCCATGCTTCCTTGCCGCTACACGAGCTTAACCACTTCCTTCTAATCGCTTTCCCGGCGATTCCAACTCCGTTTCTATGTAAGAAACCCTAACCCTAATCTGTTTTGGGGTTTTGATAGTTGTAGGTTATGAAATATCTAACCTATTTCGTTATATAGGTCGCCAAACTGCCGTATACGAAAGCCTAGCAAAATCGAGTTCTTTCCGATTCTACGACAAAAGGTGCGGACTTTAGGTGTATAGGTTATGGTTTTCAACGCTTTCAATGTCAGATAATGATAGATTCATGATCTGCATGCAATTGCACATGTGCAAAGTGTTGTCTGTTTTTCGTTTCGATTAAAGATGAAAAATATGAAATTTTACATACTCTAGGTATTTGTAGAAAGTACCGTATACGTATAAATTTTGGAAATGTGTTTGCCATGATTATTTGTTGTATGAATATATTATATATGGATAAAATACTTATTTGGCGAAAGGGCTCGCCCTAATACATGTTTTTACTAATATACACTATATATGTTAAAATAGTGTATTCTAAGTGTTTGTGAAAATGACCGAATGAGTAAAGAATTCGCATTTGAGCTCACCATGGCAAATTATCATGGATTTATGTTTGTTGTATAGGCGATACCCCTTTGACGAAAGGATTTGCCCTAAATCACGTCACGACCAATATAGACTATATATGATACATTGTGTAGCCCAAGTGTTTGTGAAAATGTTCCAATGAATATGGAACTTCGATTCATGCTTGCCATGATTATCCGTGTGGGTACACGTGCGTTATCCAGGGGGCAGCTCCCTAGTGAAAGGATTTGGCCTAATACCTATGTGATCAACATACGTCAGGTATGTTGATGTATGTGATCTAAAGTGTTAGTTGAAATGTCTGAATGAGTAGTAGTTAGTAAATTGTAATGTATATGGGTGTTGAGATGGGATTCTCAACTACCTTAGAGGTGTATATGATTTTCTCCATGTTGTTTGTTTAATTTAATCGCTTACTAGGAACTATATGTGTTTGTATTTCTTGTTTACATTGTGCTTTGTAACATGCTTTATGACATGCTTGTTAACATGCTTGAATTACCTTGTTTATTATGCTTTACTCCACATACTCTAAATGGGGATTGATTGCGATTGGGACTATGATCATAGTCCAGACAATTGGTACCAGACTTGAGTTCGTGGTTGAGATTCATTTCGCCACGTGCGATGTGTTCGACGAACCCGAGTCGTACTTCGGTTGGTGATAGTGGTTGGCCACACGAAGTGCTTATGCGCTTCATATCGTTTGACTTGTTGTGCGCTCGAGCTATCCGAGCTCGTCAAACCACCCGACTTGTCTTATGTATGTTCACCATGTTTGGACGCCTCTGCTTGAACCTAGGGTACCAAACTTACCAGTGAAATCCCGTTAACCATGGAACCTCGATCCGCTAAGACTCATGAGCCGGGCATGGTGATATGGGACACCGTGGTCAAGCTGTCGGCCTACGCTGGGGCCACGTGCCTCCCCGTAGTAACTAGTGAGCAACTAGACTCGTGAGCCGATTATGGTGGTATGGGACACTATATTCGAACTGTCGGCCTACACTGATTGGTGACGAGCCCTTTGTAGAGACCTTGAGCATACTCTGAATTTGCGGTGAGGCGACGAGTTTTACCGTAGTGTATAGAGTATGAACTAGGCCTGTATCAATTTAGTGATGAACCATTAAAAAGGTGATGGGAGAGTGGTGTAACGAATGCGTGTAACAGCCCTGGCAGCCTTTGCAGCGACCTAGAAACACACCATCGTATGAGATTAACTAGGACTGACGACCCTAGAATGGATCATGTTTGGGAATGATACAAGGGAGGTACCTTAGTTTCCCAATCCTGCTGTTTGAAATGTACTAATAATAACTCGGTAATCATGCTCATCATCGCATTCCATGTGCCTGGAAGATGTGGAGCACTGAGGAATGCAAGCATGCTGCGAACGTAAGATGGTGTCGCACGACGGAGTGTGTGGTGAGGGCATGCAACATGACTGCATTCATACTTGTATTAATAAGAGTATTTAGAATTGTTGATTGTACTGCTTTATCATTACTGCTTGATTGAGTTGATAACATGTTAACCTATGCTTTACTGTTCCACTAAGTTAATCACTCACTCCCACGTTACAGGACGGTGTTGTACACACCAACCAGACTTGTTTGAGTTTCAGATGATGGCGACGCTACGAAGCGAAGCTGGACTTTTAGGAGGATGAGGAGGATTCCTCTTTTATGCTGTTTCAGGCGAGTTCCTGTGACCCGTGTCCTGATCAACGGGGCTTTCTGGGATATTGACTAGATGACCTTACACAACTTGGTATATTTTGAAATTATACTTGTAATTCTTTAACCTGGTAACCTTATCACACTCTGGAGACTCACCACAGTTTATATATTTTATATATCTATCATAGTCTTCCGCTTGCAAATTTAACTGTCTTTGGAGTATGATATGCTGTTTTGGTATAATCCCATTCATGTTTCAATGCTCTCATCATAATCACCATTATCTTTGTTCCATAAGTGATGCGTTGGAACTCGAGAGTTGAGCTTTGCACAACCCCCAATTTTCAGGGCATTACAAGATGGTATCTGAGCATGATTTGGATTAAACCGGGCCTAGGTTATAGTAACACGATGCACTCTGACGCACTCTGACTTATGATGGAGCGACGGAACATAAAAACCGACTTAGAATTTTCTAAATTCGCCGAACGGCGAAACCGACTGAAATCGACCGCTGAGATTGGGCACGTACACACCTATGATTACACGAAACGATCCCGAATCACTTCTAGGCCGTCAGTCGACGGGTTTGAGTCATTCCCTAGAAATGAATGTCCTTAGGTTGTGGGTCAACCATAACACCAAAGCCTAAAACCCCTTTTTATCTTATTCCTTCAAAATCTCTCCTTGCACCACTTCATTCTTTAATTTTTCTAAATCCTTTCATACCAGAAATAAATTCTAACATATAAATGATGAAGAATAATACTTAAACAAAAAGTTACTATAAATAGTAAATATATGTATAAATCAGACTTTTGACACTTCAAACTTTGGAATCCAACCAAATAAATGGGTTAGTTGGATAGATTAGCTCCTCCTACTCCAAAATCATATGCCACATGTCACATAAACTCATTCTGGTTTGCAAATTGGCCCTGAAAATGCCTCAAATAGAGTCGGGGGCCACACTATGCAATCCAGAGGGACCCGGGTCAGACCTGGGGTGCCATTGGCACCTTGGGAGGGTGGTGAACACCGCCCTACCTCGGCGACACCGCGGTTGGTCTAGTGGACCGCGGCGGAACCGCTGTCACTGCGGTCGACCGTGGTCAGATTGGGTCGGGCTGGTCGGGCCGGTGCTGGTCGTGGTCGGCCCGACCCCTAGGCACATGTGGTGCCTACCAAATTTTGTGGGGGCCCCTATTTCACGTCCATTTTGCCCCCTCTCTCTCAACTACACCTCCAAGCTCTCATTTCTCTTTAAACTTGTTGTCCTCTCTCTCAAATCTGCCTCCCAATCGTCCGATCTATCATTTTCGGCCACAACTCACCCATATCCATCGTTCACAGCAACACCTACCCTCTACCCTTTCCGGTTCTCGCATTGAGCTCCTACCCCCCCCCCCCCCCCCCCCCCCCCCCCCCCATTTGAAGCTCAAATTCGTGTAAGCTCCCTAACCCATCCTACCTTTCCATTTTTCATCTTCAATCACTGTCTTTTGGGCCTTCACAATCCCTGTTGAGGTACAAAATCGTGGAGAACTAAAAACTCCATCCCCCATTTCCCCTTATCCTCATTTTCCATGGCTCTATCCGAGCTTGTACAACCATTTTCTTGGAGGCCTAATCATCCATACTGTTGTCTTGTGGTTTGCATGGGATACCGTCTTTGGATGTTTTTGTTTTCATGTTGATGGGTGTAGTAGTTGGTAGAATGTTTTAGATGGTTGGGACGTTTAGGGCCCGTTCGCCCAACTGCATTCGGTGGGATTATGGTGGATAGAATTGTAAAAGTAACAATAAATGTATGTGTATGGTATGGTCCCTAGATTTGGTGTATCCCATGTTTTCCAATACCATGTTTGGAATGTATGCAATTAAAAGTAAATTCCTAGATTTCCTTTCAAATTACACTTATAAATTCATTATCCTAGGGATTTGAAAATCCCATCTCACACTTTCCAATACAAGACTCATATTCCCAAAGCCTATACCCTCCTACCAAACAAGCCACTCCCAATCCCGAGGTGGGATTAGCAATGCCAACCCATTTAATACAACTTAAGACCACTGGCCAAATAGGCCCTTGGAGTTTTGGACCTAGAGTTGTGCTCCTAGATTTCGAACGACCTAACAGTATGGGAAATCCAATAAATTGATAACGTGAACCCTAAGACCTTCTCAGCTAGTGTGAGCATGTGTGTAGTGCTCGAGCGTAGTTAAATTTAAGTTTGGGCAACACGATTCCAATCAGGTAACGCTTGACACTAAGCGATAAAACAATTTTCCTTAATTAGAATGGTATAAAATCATCTAGTGTAGAAGCATAGACTTTGGATCACAACTAGTGGAATTACCGCTACTCATACGTTGTGACTAGGCTACTGGTTAGACTAAGGAATGTAAAAGATTCATTATGCTAAAATAATTGAAAGATAAATTTCGTTAGTTGGCTTGATTAGGTTGGAGCGAGACCACGTCCCTTGTTGAATCCCCTTGGTACTCATAGACTTCTTTAATAATTCTTAGGAAGGTTGTTTTGATTAGAAACTAATCACGCAGAGGGAAAACTTATATATCCCTTGGATTTAATGTTAGGTCAAATTAATACACCCCTTAGAATCGCCTTCTTAAGGACTTAGTACAATTGGAAACACGGAGTAAAGAAACTATATCTAAGTGAGGTATTCGCGGTTTGAATCGAATTCTCAATCCTGGTAGTTACCAATGAACTATATGCTTTGATCAAGCAGAAGGTTGGGATCAATTAGGATTAAGAACTGATATGACGATTTTCTGTCTTCGCGAGGCAGAAGGTCTATGTATCCGGCTCAAACCCACTACACAGCTTTCCTTCCGTGTTGGCCGAACCACTTACAACCAAAAGTTTATAACTTCATCTTTGAGAAGTGTAAGAACATATAGCCAATAGGGATACTTTGTCTTTTAGGGCTTAAGAAATTTCTCAAATGGGCAACAGAGAGAGTTAGGGATTAGTCTCGAACCATAGACCATTCTGGCATGCCTATTGTGCCTATGGACTTAGAAGGATAGGTTGTCCATTAACCTATTTGTTTAGATTCTTTATGTACTAAGAGTGTGCAAATTATCTTACAGTATTCAACTAGATATGATTAAAGAGGTAAGTCGGGACCGTGGCAAAGGTCCTTCTTTGGTGGAATTAGGCATCTTAGCTCCTTTCTATAACCATAGGTACCAATGCCATAGCACACATCATCGATGAGAGGAAGACCAATGTATTGATAGATCGCTTCCCATTTCATACCAAAGATAGGTCTAAAATTTCACCTCGTTCTGACATACGAAGCGAGACAGTGATCCTTGAGCCTTAAGAAATTAAGTTTTTAAGGGGGGTAGAATATTATGAGCCCAATCTAGTTAGGTCAGCTAATACATCCGTTTGACCAAAGTGGCGCAACAGAAGCGTGGTGGACCCTACCCCACTGGCCCAGGATCGAAACTGTGCTCGTTAAATACGTACATTATAGAAGCCCTACCAAGTTCTACTATGAGAAAACGTTTTAGGATGATCTAGTAAGATTTGATTCACTATTTCCTTGGACATAGATAATAACGAGAACTCTCTTAAACTAAGACCTAAAGGGCAACCTTAGAAATAGACAATTTGAACCTTTCTGTGATGGGCATTCCCTAAGTTTTTAGAGTGATCGGTCTACGGAGTTACTGAAATATACAACTGCGAAGCATTCGCGGCTTGACCCAATTCTCAATCCTGGGCGACTACCAATGGACTCACTGCTAACGAGCAGAAGACAAGGATCTACCAGGATTCGAAAGGGATACGATGAGCTTTCTACCCTCGCCCGGTAGATGATCGATGTATCGGGATCAAGCCCACTACAACTGTAAGGCCCACCCCCACAGCACATGATATTGTCCGCTTTGCCGAAGCTCACGGCTTTAAAACGCGTCATTTGGGGTAAGGATACTGGTAGCTCGCCCAGACCCGGTGCTCCCGTGGTCCCGCCCACATCAGCACCTACCCGTCCATGATATTGTCCAACCCAACTGCCATCAGAGTGCACAGCGGAGGTTTTGCTTAGCGTACAAGGCCAACGCGTCATGTTTGTTAAGGGAGAAACCCAACATATAACCACCACAACTCCAAACAACTCTTCCGATGTGGGACAAGTTACGCTACAGTCAACTGCAACAGTAGCTCGCCCAGCACAGTAGCCTGCCAGCCACACAGTAGCCTGCCAGCCGCACTTGGGGGCCCGCCCACATGTGTGCCCGCCCACGTGTGCCCGCCCACATGAAACAGTGACCGGGGCGTCACAACAACCGTCTCTCCGCGTTGGTCAAATAATGAAAACAACTATCTTACTCTAAATTATTTGGAATCGTAGTCAAGACTCCAAATAGGTAAAGAAATAAATTGTAGCAAACCATCAGGGTATGAGAAATGGATAAAGAAACAAGTTTTAAGGGGGGTAGACTAAAATGAACCAGCCTATTTAGAGTAAAATAAAACTTAGGCAAAAGAAATAATTAAATCTTTCCTTATTACCCTTAGGCAATTCGAGGACGAAATTTTGTTTTCAGGGGGGTAGATTGCAACATCCAGATTTTTGCCAACCTGGGATTAGATGTCCTTAGACAATGGGTCGATCCTAACACCTTATTAACTTGTCAGAACTCAATCCCACAGTCAAAAATCGCTTGTTAACCCTTGTCCTTCATAAATCTCACCCTTCACCACCTTGTTCTTTCAATTTTTCTAAGTACTTTCACCCTAAACACTATCTTAAACTAGCTAAGTATTATAACTTAGATCACTTTATATACAAACTACAAAGGCCCAGGTACCACCTCAGACGAAAATTACTCAGGACTAAATCCTTTAGAAATGAGGCGAGAATTAGCCAGTGTTAAACTAGAGTATCTGTGAAATTTGCACCAATCACTTTAAATACGATCTGTAAGACCTAAAACTTGTAGAATCATTGACGCTAGGTTACCCTAAAATCCAGGATCAATCTCATTACCCGGCTGCTCTCGGGAGCATCTCGAAACTCCGTATCAGATCTGGACCGCACGTTGGAAGTCTGATTTACACGAAGTTAAGGAATTAGGACCACCTTGCTGGGCTTGACAACCATCTCAGAAATCAAATCCAGATAGTGTCTCAGCGCTATTCGCCTGAGCTCAGAGCGGGGAGTGTGAGAAATGTCAAAATAATTCTAAATTAAATTCAAAATAAATAAATCTGGCACGTCTCACTTGCAGATCAGTATTAAGCAACCAGACCGTCAGAATCAGGCCAAATTACACCCTCGGCTCAGGGATATTTTCCCAAACATATTCATGTAATCGGAATCTCTGATCGAGATGCACTGACCATTGAATTGAAACTGGTCCGCCACGCGTGAACTGAGAAGCCGATTGAAATGAAAATGTAGCCATACCTAGATCCATTGTTAGTGAGCTTAAGTCCGACCGCACACAGAAAAGGGGCCGCCAGAAGTCCTCCGTTGAGCTGAAACTGACCCACTTTGGATATAACCGAAGTATACCTTGGCCTGAAGTCTATTTCGGTGAGATTTTGGGCTATATAAGGACCTTAAACCCTCTCTCATTTTAGTCATACGAATTTGAGAAAAACCCTAGGAAAAGTGATAGAAAAGAGAGAGAAAGTGAGAGAGAAGTGGGAGCATCTCCCTGCCATGCTTCTCTGCCGTTACACGAGCTTAACCACTTCCTTCTAATCGCTTTTCCGGCGATTCCGGCTCCGTTTCTAGGTAAGAAACCCTAACCCTAATCTGTTTTGGGGTTTTGATAGTTGTAGGTTATGAAATAGCTAACCTATTTCGTTCTATAGGTCGCCAAACTGCCGTATACGAAAGCCTAGCAAATCTATCAAGTTCTTTCCGATTCTACGACAAAAGGTGCGGACTTTAGGTGTATAGGTTATGGTTTTCAACGCTTTCAATGTCAAATAATGATAGATTCATGATCTGCATGCAATTGCACATATGCAAAGTGCTGTCTGTTTTCCGTTTCGATTAAAGATGAAGAATATGGAATTTTACATACTCTAGGTATTTGTAGAAAGTACCATATACGTATAAATTTTGGAAATATGTTTGCCATGATTATTTATTGTATGAATATATTATATATATATATATAATACTTATTTGGTGAAAGGGCTCGCCCTAATACATGTTTTTGCTAATATACACTATGTATGTTAAAATAATGTATTCTAAGTGTTTGTGAAAATGACCGAATGAGTAAAGAATTCGCATTTGTGCTCGCCATGACAAATTGTCATGGATTTATGATTGTTGTATAGGCGATACCCCTTTGACGTAAGGATTTTTCCTAAATCACACCACGGCCAATATACACTATATACGATAAATTGTGTAGCCTAAGTGTTTGTGAAATTGTTTCAATGAATATGGAACTTGGATTCATGCTTGCCATGATTATCCGTCGTGGGTACACGTGCGTTTTCCATGGGGCAGCTCCCTAGTGAAAGGATTTGGCCTAATACCTATGTGATAAACATACGTCAGGTATGTTGATGTATGTGATCTAAAGTGTTAGTTGAAATGTCTGAATGAGTAGTAGTTAGTAAATTGTAATGTATATGGGTGTTGAGATGGGATTCTCAACTACCTTAGAGGTGTATATGATTTTCTCCATGTTGTTTGTTTAATTTAATCGCTTATTAGGAACTATATGTGTTTGTATTCTTGTTTACATTGTGCTTTGTAACATGCTTTATGACATGCTTGTTAACATGCTTGAATTACCTTGTTTATTATGCTTTACTCCACATGCTCTGAATGGGGATTGATTGCTATTGGGACTATGATCATAGTCCAGACAATCGGTACTAGACTTGAGTTCGTGGTTGAGATTCATTTTGCCACGTGCGATGTGTTCGACGAACCCGAGTCGTACTTCGGTTGGTGATAGTGGTTGGCCACACGAAGTGCTTATGCGCTTCATATCGTTCGACTTGTTGTGCGCTCGAGCTATCCGAGCTCGTCAAACAACCCGATCTGTTTTATGTATGTTCACCATGTTTGGACGCCTCTGCTTGAACCTAGGGTACCAAACTTACCAGTGAAATCCCGTTAACCATGGTACCTCGATCCGCTAAGACTCATGAGTCGGGCATGGTGATATGGGACACCGTGGTCAAGCTGTCGGCCTACGCTGGGGCCACGTGCCTCCCCGTAGTGACCAGTGAGCAACCAGACTCGTGAGCCGATTATGGTGGTATGGGACACTATATTCGAACTGTCGGCTTACACTGATTGGTGACGAGCCCTTTGTAGAGACCTTGAGCATACTCTGAATTTGCGGTGAAGCGACGAGTTTTACCGCAGTGTATAGAGTATGAACTAGGCCTGTATCAATTTAGTGATGAACCATTAAAAGGTGATGGGAGAGTGGTGTAACGAATGCGTGTAACTGCCCTGACAGCCTTTGCAGCGACCTAGAAACACACCATCGTATGAGATTAACTAGGACTGACGACCCTAGAATGGATCATGTTTGGGAATGATACAAGGGAGGTACCTTAGTTTCCCAATCCTGCTGTTTGAAATGGACTAATAATAACTCGGTAATCATGCTCATCATCGCATTGCATGTGCCTGGAAGATGTGAAGCACTGAGGAATGCAAGCATGCCGCGAACATAAGATGGTGTCGCACGAGGGAGTGTGTGGTGAGGGCATGCATCATGACTACATTCATACTTACATTAATAAGAGTATTTAGAATTGTTGTTTGTACTACTTTATCATTACTGCTTGATTGAGTTGATAACATGTTAACCTATGCTTTACTGTTCCACTGAGTTGATTACTCACTCCCACGTTACGGGACGGTGTTGTACACACCAACCAGACTTGTTTGAGTTTCAGATGATGGCGACGCTGCGAAGCAGAGCTGGAATTTTATGAGGATGAGGAGGATTCCTCCTTTATGCTGTTTCAGGCGGGTTCCTGTGAGTCGTGTCCTGATCGACGGGGCTTTCTTGGATATTGACTAGATGACCTTACACAACTTTGTATATTTTGAAATTATACTTGTAATTATTTAACCTGGTAACATTATCACACTCTAGAGACTCACCACAGTTTATATATTTTATATATCTATCATACTCTTCCGCTTGCAAATTTAACTGTCTCTGGAGTATGATATGCTGTTTTGGTATAATCTCATTCATGTTTCAATGCTCTCATCATAATCATCATTATCTTTGTTATATAAGTGATGCATTGGAACTCGGGAGCTGAGCTTTTCTCAACCCCCGATTTTCAGGGTGTTACAGAAACCTTACAATTGGTCATGGGGAGCAGCTACAAAACTGTAAGACCCGTATCTTAGTCCATACTGTTTTGTCGATTCCCGTGATCCTTTCCGTCGAAGTTCAGCAATTTGTGACCTATAATCAATGTTTGCGTGCGACCCTAAGTCGTATCCTGTATATTTGAGTCGGCTTAATCTGAAACTTGTACCATTGCAACCGCACCGTCGTCGTGGTTCCAATGCCGCATCTTGCATACCGATCCGATACCCTGGCAGGGAGATGTAGGCCGACGTTTATTTCGAAGAAAATGCTGCACGTTTGCAATCCCATGAGAATCTCTACATCATGTCCCATCAATCAATCACTCAAATCAATCAATCGATCATATCATGTCAAGTACAAGAGCAACCCATGCTTTCTTTCTCCACAAGTCAAGTAAACCCCAAAGGTCAACAAGTCTCTCACCTCACCCATCACTCACCTCACATCCATCACCCATCACTCCCTCTCTCTCTTACAACCATCTATTCTCTCTCTCTCTCTCTCTTTACAGAGGAGAAAAAAATGGACATCCAAGTATCCCAAGTGTGAGGAAAAGGGTGTTGTGTGTGGCCCACTTCCCACCCCAAGAACCATCATCCTAGCCATTCAAACCTCATCCCCTCCATAAAAGTGAGACACAAGGAGATCGGCTTTCTATCAGACCAAAAAGATCGAATGGTGGGTGCTTATATAGGCTAGATTTTTCATATTTTTTTGATGGGCAAAGTGAGGCCTACTGATTGATGGTATGGATCTCACTTTGGACCCTTGATGTGGCCGATGGCCCACCTCGATTTCATTATCATTCCATGATGGGGCCATTGGCCCTATCATGATGTTTACTTTTCTAGATTCAAAGAGGTCATCTAGACTTTTCATTTTGGTGGAGAAAGGATATCCACTATTGATTTTGGTTGGTGGGTCCATATGTAATGGGACTCACTTGATTTATGTTGTGATGTATAGAAGGGAGGGCCCATAGTAGTGGGGTCCATCCATCACACGTGTGCCCTCTCTCTCTCTCTCTCTCTCTCTCTCTCTCTCTCTCTCTCTCTCTCTTTTCTTCCTTTATTTATTTTGTGGCCCACATGATGAGTGTATGTGGTGTCCAAACCGTCCATCAAGTAGACCCCATGGCCGTCCAAGCCATGCGGGCCTTACCCTTTGGCAATGAAAAGCACAAATATCAAATTGATCCAAGTCAAGTGGGCCACGTCCACGTGGGACCCACCTTGATAAAACGTTCACGTCCAGTGTCCCTGGACACTGAACGTTGAGAAGTGTGAACGACGATGAGGTGTACTCACAACAACAATATATGGCCATTTGATTTTTTTAAAGCTTTTTGGGTGGGCCACTCTTACAGGCCCCACCTTGATGTATGGACTTAATCCACACCGTTCATTCCTTTTCCCACTTCATTTTAGGCGTTGAACCGAAAAATGAGGTTGATCCGAGTATCCGGTGGACCATAGCGTTGAAAATAGTGTCATTACTGTTGAAATCTACCCTGATATTTCTGTACACCGAAACATACTGAATATTGGGCTTGTTTGGCTTATCTTGAGCCATAACGACCAATGATTGGGTCGGATCCACCTGATGCGGGCCTTACCCACGAAAAAACATGAGAAAACCATTTTCAGGAAATAAAAAATAAAAAAATTTCAGCAGGCAGCAGCAGAATGCTGCTGCGTTTTGGCGGGCGGACAGCAGGGACCATGGGTCCCCAAATGTGGGCCCCACTGTGATGTGGACCCCACATCAACACCGTGCAATTGTTGGCCCCTTAGGGCAGTGGGCCCCCCTCCAAATTTCAGCCGTATACGTGGCTCAGGTGGTCCGCATCATAGGAAACAACGGTGATTGAACGACTGCCATTGAGACCGTTTTTGGGGTTGTAGAAGTTTTGAATCAATATGAAATTTGTTTTTACTCTCCATCCTGGTCTGTGTGACCTCGTCAATAAGTTAGACGACATATAAACATTATGGTGGGCCCCACATGGGACCCCAAGATGTATGTGTTCTATATTCATGTTGTCCGTGGAGGGACATTGGTCCCAGCAGTACGTTGTTGTATTGACGTCAGTTAGTGGGCCTCATTTGAGGTATGTGTTATATTTACACGTCTATCCATTTAGCTGGAGGGGCCCACTATGATATGTGTTTCACTCATGCCGTCCATCAGGAGGTGGAACCCACCGTGAAATATGTGTTTTTCCACACCGTCCATACCCTGTACGGTGGGGCCCTCATCTTATGTATGTGATATATCTCATCATCCATCTGTTGGGCGGCTGGCATTTTACTGCTGTGAAGATGTCAGTAAGATTCATGGGTCCCGCCTTGATTGTATTTATTTTGTATCAGTCGTCCATTTAACAAGCTATGTGAGGCATGCCACAATGCATTTGTGATCCACACCGTCCAATTATCAGGTGGACCACACTATAGAAAACAATGGTGAATTGAACGATCACCTTTGAAATGCTTTTTGGGTCACAGAAGCTTTGGATCTATATGAAATTTGTCTTACCTCTTATTCAGGTCTTTGTGACCTTATAATTAGATTGGTTGGAAAATAAATGCTACGGTGGGCCAACTTAATGAAAATATATGCCCATTGTTGAGGCCCATTAATACAGCCCACTTAATGATGTATGTGGGGTCCAAACCGTTCATGGACCCCACCTTGATTAATGCATTGCATCTGCACCATCCAACCCATGGACGGTGGATGCGGTTTGGCTGGGGAAGCTCACACCAGCTATATAGCTGGTCATTTGACGTCAGCAAGTTCTGTGGGTCCCATTTGATGTATGTGATCCCCAAGCTGTCCACCTGTTTTTCCAGAGTGGACACCACCATGATGTGTCTTATCCCTGCTATTCGTCCATGTAATGCACCATGGTGTATCTGTTTATCATTGCCTTGTGGTATGTATTGTATATCTATGTCATCTATTTGTACGGTCCATCGTGATGCACGTATTGTATATTTATGCTGGATCATGTGATTAAACCCACCTTGATGTATTAAGGCCCATGGGTTGAGGCCCATTGAGATGGGTTAAGGCCCATGGGTTAAGGCCCATTATGATGTATTAGGGCCCATGGGTTGTGTAACATCCCGAATTTTTTGCCAACCTGGGATTAGACATCCTTAGGCAATGGGTGGATGCTAACACCTTCTTAACTTGTCAAAACTAAATCCCACAATCTAAAATTGCTCCTTAACCCATTTCCTTCACAAATCCCACCCTTCACCACCTTATTCTTTTAATTTTTCTAAGTACTTTCACCCTAGACACTATCTTAAACTAGCTAATTAGTATAACTTGGATGACTTTATATACAAACTACAAAGGCCCAGGTACCACCTCAGACAGAAATTACTCAGGACTAAATCCTTTAGAAATTAGGTGAGAATTAGCCAGTGTGAAACTAGAGTACCCGTGAAATTAGTACCAATCACTTTAAATACAATCTGCATGACCCAAAACTTGTAGAATCATTGACACTAGGTTACTCTAAAATCTAGGATCAATCTCATTACCCGGTTGCTCTCGGGAGCATCTCGAAACTCTGTGTCAGATCTGGACCGCACGTCGGAAGTCTAATTAACACGAAGTTAAGGAATTAGGACCGCCTTGCTAGGCTTGACAACCATCTCGGAAATCAAATCCAGATAGTATCCCAGTGTAATTCGCTTGACTCCGGAGCGAGGCGTGTGAAAACACTTGATTTTCTTTACAAATAAATATCTCAAATAGTAATCTGGCACCTCTCGCTTGCAGATCAGTTTTAAGCAACCAGACCGTCAGAATCTGACCCTCGGATCAGGAAAAATTTTACAAACATATCCATGTACTCGGAATCTCTGATCGAGATCCACTGACCGTTGAACTGAAACTAGTCCGCCACGCGTGATCTGGAAATCCGACTGAGACGAAAACTTAACTACACCTAGATCTAAGGTTGGTGAGCTTAAGTCCGACCTTTGGCTCAAGGAGGCCCGCCAGAAGTCCTCCGTTGAGCTGAAATTGACCCGCTTTGGTTATAACCTAAGTATACTTTGACCTGGAGTCTATTTTCATTAGTTTTTAGGCTATATAAGGACCTTAAACCCTCTCTCATTGCAGCCATATGAATTTGAGAGAAACCTTAGAGAGAGAAGAGAGAAAGGAGAGAGAAAGTGAGAGAGAAGTGGGAGAATCTCCGTACCGTTCTTCCCTGCTGCTATCCATGCTCAACCATCCCATTCTCATCGCTTTCCCGGCGATTCCGGCATCATTTCTAGGTAAGAAACCCTAACCCTAACCTAATTTGGGGTTTTGATAGTTGTAGGTTATGAAATAGCTAACATATTTCCTTCTATAGGTTACCAAACTGCCATATTCAAAAGCTTAGCAAGCCTATCAACCTCGTTACGATTCAACGACAAAAGTTGCGGACTTTAGGTGTATAGGTTATGGTTTTCAACGCTTTCAATGTCAGATAATGATAGATTCATGATCTGCATGCAATTGCACATGTACAAAGTGCTGTCTGTTTTTTGTTTCGATTAAAGATGAAAAATATGGAATTTTACATACTCTAGGTATTTGTAGAAAGTACCGTATACGTACAAATTTTGAAAATGTGTTTGACATGATTAATTGTTGTATGAATATATTATATGTGGATAAATTACTTGTTTGGCGAAAGGATTCGCCCTAATGCAAGTTTTGCTTATATACACTATGTATGTTGAAATTATGTATTCTAGAACGTACTGTATATTATAAATTTTGGAGATGTATTTGCCATGATTATTTGTTGTATGAATATATTATACATGGATAAAATACTTGCTTGGCGAAAGGATAGCCCTAATATATGTTTTGCTAACATACATCATGTATGTTGTAATAGTGTATTCTAAGTGTTTGTGAAAATGACTGAATGAGTATAGAATTCTCATTTGAGCCGGCCATGACTAATTGTCATGGATATATGATTGTTGTATTGGCGATACCCCTTTGATTAAAGAATTTGCCCTGAATCACGCCACGGCCACTATACGCTATATATGTTGAAATGTGCAGCCCAAGTGTTTGTGAAAATGTTCAAATGAATATGGAACTTAGATTCCTACTTTCCATGACTACCCGGCGTGGGTGTACGCGTGTTATGATTGGGGCAACTCCCTAGTGAAAGGATTTGGCCTAATGCTTATGTGATCAACATATGTCATGTATGTTGATGTATGTATTTTAAAGTGTTTGTTGAAATGTCTGAATGAGTAGTAGTTAGTAAATTGTAATGTTTAAGGGTGTTGAGATATGATTCTCAACTTCTTTAACTATGTGTATGATTTCTTTAGATATCTGTGTGATTAGGAATTGAATATGTACAAACTCATGCTTATGTCGTACTTCATAGCATGCTTAATTGATTGTATGATTTTATCTATGTAATGCATATGTTTAGATTCATGTTTATGTTGTATGATTAGTCATGGGTGATGGGGGAGTGGAGCAACGAGTACGTGCAACAGCCCTGGCAGCCCTAAACGGATAATACCAGACTCTGATTGTATGAGTTGAATCTTGATCCATTACTGTTTTATTTATCTGCAATTGATTTTGTTTGGGGCTATGATTATAGTCCAGACAATCGGTACCAAAATTGAATTCGTGGCTATGATTCATTTGCCACGTGAGGTGTGTTCGACGAACCCGAGTAATACTTCGGTTGGCGATAGTGGTTGGCCACACGAAGTGCTTATGCGCTTCATATCATTTAACTTGTTGTGCGCTCGAGCTAGCCGAGCTCGTCAAGTAACCCGATCTGTCTAATGTATGTTCACAATGTTTGGTCGCTACTACTTGAACCTAGGATACCAAACTTACCAGTGAAATCCCTTTTAACCATGGTACCTCGATCCGCTAAGACTCATGAGCCGGGCATGGTGGTATGAGACACCTGTATTCGAGCTGACGGCCAGCAATTGAGCCGCATACGGTGAGATCTGTATTCGTGCTGACGGGTGACGAGCCCTTTGTGATGCCTTCGCTACGCCTCTCAAACCATTATATCGTATGAGATAACTAGGACTGATGACCCTAGAATGGATCATGTTTGGGAATGATATAAGGGAGGTACCTTAGTTTTCCAATACTGTTGTTTGAAATGGACTAATAATTACTCGGTAATCATGCTCATCATCGCACTGCATGTGCCTGGTAGATGTGGAACACTGAGGGATGAACGCATTCACGAATGTAAGATGGTGTCGCATGAGGGTGGTTTGGCAAGGGCATACATCGTGACTGCATTCATACTTGCATTAATAAGAGTAGTTAGGAGTGTTTGATTGTACTGCTTTATCATTACTGCTTGACTGAGTTGATAACATATTAACCTATGCTTTATTATTCCACTGAGTTGATCACTCACTCCCACGTCACGGGATGGTGTTGTACACACCAACCAGATTTGTTGAGTTTCGGGTAATGGCGATGCTTATGAAGTAGAGCCGGACTACTATGATGTTGAGGAGGAGTTCTCCTACATGTAACTCTCTGACAAGTCTATGAAGACCTGGTATTGTATTGACGGGGCTATGGTACTTGGGATAGAAGACATTACACTTCCTCACATGTGGTATATTTTAGAACTTTACTTGTAATTATTTAACCTGGTAACATTATCACACTCTGGAGACCCACCACTGTTTTTATATATTTTATATATCTATCACAGTCTTCCTCTTGCAATTTAACTGTCTCTAGAGTATGATATGTTGTTTTGGCTTAATCTCACTCATGTTCAATACACTAATGCAGACAACATTTAATCATCATTATCTATGTTGCATAAGTGATGTTCTGGAACTCGGGTGTTGAGTTACTACTCGACCCTCAATTTTCGGGATGTTACAATTGGTATCAGAGCATGATTTGGATTAAACCGGACCTGGGTTATGGTCACACTACGCACTCTGACGCACTCTGACTTAGGAGGGAGCGACGGAATGTAGAAACAGACTTAGGTTCTCTAATTTCGCCAAATAACACAATTGGTTGAGATCAACCGTAGAGATTGGACCCGTAGGCCTCAATGATTGCAAGAAATGATCTCGAATCACCTCTAGGCCGTCAGTTGACGGGTTTGAGTCCTTCCTTAGAAATGAATGTTCTTAGGTTGTGGGTCAACCACAACACCAAAGCCTAAAAACCCCTTTTTACGTAATTTCTTTAAAATCTCTCCTTACACCAGTTCATTCTTTAATTTTTTCTAAATCCTTTCATACCAGATATAAATTCTAACATATAAATGATGAAGAATAATACTTAAACAAAAAGTTACTATAAATAGTAAATATATGTATAAATTGGACTTTTGACCATTCAAACTTTGGAATCTAACCAAGTAAATGGGTTAGTTGGATAGATTAGCTCCTCCTATCCCAAAAACATGTGCCACATGTCATATAAGCTAATTCCAGTTTACAAATTGGCCCCAAAAATGTCTCAAATGGAGTCGGGGGCCACACTATGCAATCCGGGGGGACTCGGGACAGACCCGGGGTACCATTGGCCCCTTAGGAGGGTGGAGAACACCACCCAGCTATAGTGGCACGGCGCCGGACAAGGTGGACCGCGGCAGAACCGTGGTCACCATGGTGGACCGCGGTCCAGCGGGCCCGGGCGGGCTGCAGTTCATTGGCTGGCCCATTTTCGGCCACATTTTTCTACGATTTTGGTCCGACTTGAAAAAGTCATATCTCCCTCGTTATAACTCCGATTTAGGTGATTTAAAAGCCAGATTTAATATTGATAAGTCTAGTTTCATATAAAAATAAGTGAAAAATATAATAAAATATTTAATATAGTTAAATATGGGTCGATGTGTCAACTGTCCGAAAATTATTAGTTTGGACAGCTGCTGCTTCTAGAATTTTTAGAATTTTTCTACAGGATGAAATCTAATGAAATTTGGTAGAGATGAAGTATACTTGATGATGAACTAGTAAAAAATAATTAAAATAATAGACCAACTAGAAATGCCAGAAAAAAGCATAGAACTTCCCTAGGCCCGTGTGGTGCCTACCAAATTTTGTGGGAGGCCTGTTTCACGTCCGTTTTGCCCCCTCTCTCTCAACTACACCCCAAGCTCTCCGTTTCTCCAAAAATTATTATTTTCACTATCAAATCTTTCTCCCAATCGCCCAATCCCTCATTTTCGGCTACAACCCATCTACATTCATCGTTCACAGTAACAACCACCCTCTACCCTTTCCATTTTCTCTCGGTTGAGCTCCTACACCCCCTCATTTGAAGCTTAAACTTGTGTAAGCACTCAACCCAGTCCATCTCTTCGTTTACTTTCTTTAAACCCTGCCTATTGGGCCTATACAATATCTGTTGAGGACCCAAGTCCGTGGAGGACCAAAACTCCAGCCCCTTTTCTCCCTTTAGGGCCCGTTCGGCCAACTGCATTAGGTGAGCATGGTGGATAGAATTGTAAAAGTAACAATAACTGTATGTGTAAGGTATGGTCCTTGGATTGGGTGTATCCCATGTTTTTCGACACCATGTTTAGAATGTACGCAATTAAAAGTAAATTCCGAGATTTCCTTTCAAATAACACTTAGAAATTCATTATCCTGGGATTTGGAAATCCCATCCCACCTTTTTCCAACACAAGACTCATTTTCCAAAGCCTATAAAATTAATTTTTATCCCACCCACCCTCCTACCAAACATGTCACTCCCAATCCCGAGGAGGGATTAGCAATACAGTCCCATTTAATACAACTTAAGACCATTGACCAAATAGTGTTGAAGTGATAGAGTCCCTTAATATACATTAACCCACCACACTCTGATAGCTTAAGCTTTTAGAGTAAATGGTGGTTTGTCAAATAGGCCCTTGGAGTTTTGGACTTAGAGCGGTGCTCCTAGATTTCCTCAGATATGACCGTGTAAGAAATCTAAAAAATTTATAATGTGAACCTTAGGACCCTCTTAGTTGGAATGAGCATATGTGAAATGCTCGAGCATAGTTAAATTTAAGTTTGGGAGACTCAATTCCGATAAGCCAACTTTGACCCTAGGTGATAAAACCCTCTTTGTATTAGAAATGATGTGAAATCATCTGACGTATGAGCATAGATCTTGGACTACACCTATGGATTTTCACTACTCCTAAATTAAGACTAGACTACCGGTTACATTAGAGAATGCCAGAGACCGATAGATGTAGTTAGGTCAAATCAATACCCCTCTTTGATCTGGGTAAAGCAGCGAAAGCGTAGTGGACCCTACTCCACTGGCCCAGGATCGAAACTGTGCTCGTTGAATACGAACATTATAGAAGCCCTAGCAAGTTCTACTATGAGAAACCATTTTAGGATCATCTAGTAAGATTTGATTCACCATTTCCTTGGACATAGATAATAACAAGGACTCTCTTAGACTAAGACTTAAAGGGCAACATTAAACATAGATAATTTGAGCCTTTCATTGATGGACATTCCCTACGTTTCTGGAGTGATCGAACTACGGAGTTATTAAAATATAAACTGCCAAAAATTCGCGGCTTGACCCAATTCTCAATCCTGGGCGACTACCAACGGACTCACTGCTGACGAGCAGAAGACCAGGATCCACCAGGATTCAGAAGAGATAGTATGAGCTTTCTACCCTAGCTCGGTAGATGATCGATGTATTGGGATCAAGCCCACCATAAACGTCTCTCTGTGTTGGTCAAACAATGAAAACAACTATCTTACTCTAGATAATTGGGGATTGTCGTCGAGACTCCAAATAGGTAAAGAAATAAATTGTAGAAAACCATCAGGATATGAGAAATGGATAAAGAATTAGGTTTTAACGGGGGTAGACTAAAATGAACCAGGCTAGTATATACCCTACGCAATAAAACTTAGGTAAAGAAATAATTAAATCTTTCCTTATTACCCTTAGGCAATTTCGGGGATGAAATTTTGTTTTAAGGGGGGTAGATTGTAACATCCCGAATTTTTGCCAACCTGGGATTAGACGTCTTTAGGCAATGGGTCGATGCTAACACCTTATTAACTTGTCAGAACTGAATCCCACAATCTAAAATCGCTCCTTAACCCATTTCCTTCACAAATCCCACCCTTCACCACCTTGTTCTTTTAATTTTTCTAAGTACTTTCACCCTAGACGCTATCTTAAACTAGCTAAGTAGTATAACTTGGATCACTTTATATACAAACTACAAAGGCCCAAGTACCACCTCAGACAGAAATTACTCAGGACTAAATCCTTTAGAAATTAGGCGAGAATTAGCCAGTGTGAAACTAGAGTACCCGTGAAATTATTACCAATCACTTTAAATACGATCTGCAAGACCCAAAACTTGTAGAATCATTGACGCCAGGTTACTCTAAAATCTAGGATCAATCGCATTACCCGGTTGCTCTTGGGAGCATCTCGAAACTCCGCATCATATCTGGACCGCACGTCGGAAGTTGATTAACATGAAGTTAAGGAATTAGGACCACCTTGCTGGGCTTGACAACCATCTCAGAAATCAAATCCAGATAGTGTCCTAGTGTAATTCGCTTGAGTCCGGAGCGAGGCGTGTGAAAACACTTGATTTTCTTTACAAATAAATATCTCAAATAGTAATCTGGCACCTCACACTTGCAGATTAGTTTTAAGCAACCAGACTGTCAGAGTCTGACACAAATACACCCTCAGATCAGGAAAAATTTCACAAACATATCCAGGTACTCGGAATCTCTGATCGAGATCCACTGACCGTTGAACTGAAACTGGTCCGCCACGCGTGATCTGGGAATCCGACTGAGACGAAAACTTAAGTCCACCTATATCCAAGGTTGGTGAGCTTAATTCTGACCTTTGGCTCAAGGAGGCCCGCCAGAAGTTCTCCGTTAAGCTGAAACTGACCCGCTTTGGTTATAACCTAAGTATACTTTGACCTGTAGTCTATTTCGGTGAGTTTTTAGGCAATATAAGGACCTTAAACCCTCTCTCATTGCAGCCATACGAATTTGAGAGAAACCCTAGAGAGAGAAGAGAGAAAGGAGAGAGAAAGTGAGAGAGAAGTGGGAGAATCTCCCTGCTACTCTTCCCTGTTGCTATCCATGCTCAACCATCCCATTCTCATCGCTTTCCCGGCGATTCCAGCATCATTTCTAGGTAAGAAACCCTAACCCTAACCTGATTTAGGGTTTTGATAGTTGTAGGTTATGAAATAGCTAACCTATTTCATTCTATAGGTTACCATACTGCCATATTCAAAAGCTTAGCAAGCCTATCGACCTCATTACGATTTTACGACAAAAGGTGCGGACTTTAGGTGTATAGGTTATGGTTTTTAACACTTTCAATGTCAGATAATGATAGATTCATGATCTGTATGCAATTGCACATGTATAAAATGCTGTCTGTTTTCCGTTTCGATTAAAAATGAAAAATATGGAATTCTACATACTCCAGGTATTTGTAGAAAGTACCGTATACGTACAAATTTTGGAAATGTGTTTGACATGATTAATTGTTGTATGAATATATTATATGTGGATAAATTGCTTGTTTGGTGAAAGGATTCACCCTAATACATGTTTTGCTTATATACACTATGTATGTTGAAATTGTGTATTCTAGAATGAACCGTAGCCCAAGTGTTTGTGAAAATGTTCGAATGAATATGGAACTTGGATTCCTACTTTCCATGATTACCCGTCGTGGGTGTACGCGTGTTATGATTGGGGCAACTCCCTACTGAAAGGATTTGGCCTAATGCCTATGTGATCAACATATGTCATGTATGTTGATGTATGTATTTTAAAGTGTTTGTTGAAATATCTGAATGTGTAGTAGTTAGTAAATTGTAATGTTTAAGGGTGTTGAGATATGATTCTCAACTTCTTTAACTATGTGTATGATTTCTTTAGATATTTGTGTGATTAGGAATTGAATATGTACAAACTCATGCTTATGTTGTACTTCATAACATGCTCAATTGATTGTATGATTTTATCTATGTAATGCATATGTTTAAATTCATGTTTATGTTGTATGATCCGTCATGGGTGATGGGGGAGTGGAGCAATGAGTGCATGCAACAGCCCTGGCAGCCCTAAACAGATAATACCAGACTCTGATTGTATGATTTGAATCTTGATCCATTACTGCTTTATCTATCTACAATTGATTGTGTTTGGGGCTACGATTATAGTCCAGACAATCGGTACTAAAATTGAATTCGTGGCTATGATTCATTTGCCACGTGAGGTGTGTTCGACGAACCCGAGTCGTACTTCAGTTGGCGATAGTGGTTGGCCACACGAAGTGCCTATGCGCTTCATATCGTTTAACTTGTTGTGCACTCGAGCTAACCGAGCTCGTCAAGTAACCCGATCTGTCTAATGTATGTTCACAATGTTTGGTTGCTACTACTTGAACCTAGGATACCAAACTTACCAGTGAAATCTCTTTTAACCATGGTACCTCGATCTGCTAAGACTCATGAGTCAGGCATGGTGGTATGGGACACCGTGGTCGAGATGTTGGCCTACGCTGGGCCATGTGCCTCCCCGTAGTGACCAGTGAGCAACCCGACTCGTGAGCCGATTATGGTGGTGTGGAACACTATATTCGTGTTGTCGGCCTACATTGATAAGGTGATGGGGGAGTGGTGCAATGATTTCGAGCAACAGCCCTAGCAACCCTTTGTAGTGACCTTGAGCATACTTTGAATTTGTGGCGAGGCGACAAGTTTTGCCGCAATGTATAGAGTTTGAACTAGGCCTGTATCTGTATAGTGATGAATCGTTAAAAAGGTGATGGGCGAGTGGTGTAACCTTTGTGCGTAACAGCCCTGACAGCCTTTGCAGGGACCTAGAAACATACCATCGTATGAGATTAACTAGGATTGACGACCCTAGAATGGATCATGTTTGGGAATGATACAAGGGAGGTACCTTAGTTTTCCAATACTGCTGTTTGAAATGGACTAATAATTACTCGGTAATCATGCTCATCATCGTACTGCATGTGCCTGGTAGATGTGGAGCACTGAGGGATGAACGCATTCGCGAACGTAAGATGGTGTCGCATGAGGGTGGTTTGGCAAGGGCATACATCGTGACTACATTCATACTTGCATTAATAAGAGTAGTTAGGAGTGTTTGATTGTACTGCTTTATCATTACTGCTTGACTGAGTTGATAACATGTTAACCTATGCTTTATTATTCCACTGAGTGATCACTCACTCCCACGTTACGGGACGGTGTTGTACACGCCAACCAGATTTGTTGAGTTTCAGGTGATGGCGATGCTTATGAAGCAGAGCCGGACTACTATGATGTTGAGGAGGAGTTTGCCTACACGTAACTCTCTGACAGGTTTATGAAGACCTGGTATTGTATTGACAGGGCTATGGTACTTGGGATAGAAGACATTACACTTCCTCACATGTGGTATATTTTAGAACTGTACTTGTAATTATTTAACTTGGTAACATTATCACACTCTGGAGACTCACCACTGTTTTTATATATTTTATATATCTATCACAGTCTTCCGCTTGCAATTTAACTGTCTCTGGAGTAAGATATGCTGTTTTGGCTTAATCTCACTCATGTTCAATACACTAATGCAGACAACATTTAATCATCATTATCTATGTTGCATAAGTGATGTTCTGGAATTCAGGTGTTGAGTTACTACTCGACCCTCGATTTCGGGATGTTACAGGTTGAGACCCATTGTGATGTATTTGGGGCCCATGGGTTGAGGCCCATTGTGATGTATTCAAGGCCCATTATTGAGGCCCACCTTGATGTGTGTAAGACCCGTTATTGAGGCCCACCTTGATGTGTATGAGGCCTGTTATTGAGGCCCACTGTGATGTGTATGAGGCCCGTTGTTGAGGCCCACCTTGACATATATGAGGACCATATGATGAGGCCCATTTAATGTATTGGAGGCCCATGGGTCGAGGCCCAATGGGATGTACATAAGGCTCATTGAATATGATTCCATCATGGTTTATGTAATGGTATTTATGGCGGGCCATGCCTTGGGAGCAATGATGGTTTGACGTCTACATTGTAAGAATAATGTTGGTTAAATGTCTACATTATGACTCTGTCTAGGGCCCATTGATAAGCCAATACTTGTTGGTATAGGTCGTCTAGGCCCATCTGCATTGTAAGGATATTTTATTACTTTATAACCTGCTTAGTATAATTCCATGACTCATGCCATACGCATCATATGTATGCTTGATATGAGTAGTGACTGATCATTGCATACGCCATTAGGCAGACTATTTATGAGACACCTTATGAGACGAAGTGCCCACATTATCGTGTCGTACGTGCAGGATTGCTGCATAACTAGATAGTATGACTCATGCTTCTCGCATATATGTGGCTTGATCATTGTACCCCCTAGCGACATCAGGGTCGTGGCCTCCACAGGCACATCGTGGATGACTAAATGGGATGCCGAAAATACTTGGTTCTAGCACTATGGGCACTTAGAATGTCCTTGGGTGAAAATCCCAGAACCTCTGAGGTCAGGAGGAGCCTCAACGTCCAGACCGAGTGGAACAAGAGCGCCCGAGTGCCGGATACCAGTAGGCCGCGTCTCTCACTGTGTCGTGGTCGGTTGGGAGGGGGTGTGGCCTTATCCGCCCGAGTGAGGGGGCTATAAGCTAGGCTGAGTATGACTAGCTCATAAATGGGTCCGCTATCGATGAGCCAAGTAGGTATTGACATACTATTGGTCAGGCGGATAGTGGGTCTATTCCGCTCGCTGGGCTGTGCAGCTAGGGAAGAGGCATTCGGTGTCGAGTGTAATAGACCCCGGTGATTTCCCCTAGAGAGCAACCGTACTAATATGTGGACTTATTGAGAAGGAATTGCATATCCATTCATTCATTCATTCATTCACTATCCACTCGGGCTGGTGGTGTGTAACTATTTGTTGCGTGTACCTTCGCATGGCCAGGATTTCGGTTGGGCGCGCGACTAACTTGAGATCGGGAGTTTACCACATTGAGTCGAACTATCCAAATTTAGGTATGGGACTGGTTTGGATAGAAGTCCCTTGTAGTGGACCCCGTAGCCTACGATACTACGTACTATCATCCCGACTTCACGTTCCTGTATGGTCATTTCATTCGCACCGTATATTACATTGCATTCGCAGTACTTAGCATTTTGGGTTACTATGTTTTTGCACTTATATGGCTTAGATGAGGTTGATGGTATTCATGGCTCGTCAGGATTTACATATTACATTGCATCCTCAGCATCTATTATTGTCTTATTATGTTTTGCATCGCATAGCCTTGCTACGGCTGATAACACTCATGGACTTACCAGTATATTTTCGTTTACTCTGATATCGTATGATTCATGATCTTGTCAGTATTTTCGATTATTCCGATGATGTATGATTTATGGGCTTTATGGTATACTTGACATTTATCTTGTGTACACACTTTCACCGCCCTCTAAGCTTTTGTAAGCTTATGCATGATAGATGCATGCAGGTGGCGTTAGGTTGCAACAGCGTTGAGCTTGGAGCGTGTAGCTGTCCTCTGGAGCTTTGATTTCGATATATGTATTTCCCTTTCAGCAGTGTATTCAAATGATTATATTAGTAGATATGTGATGATGATGTTGCATTTATGATTTGGGTATACTTGTGGTTATGCTACTTTACAAAAAAAAATAATAATAATAATAATAAATCATACTGAAAATCCTCCTTGGAGGATCCTAGGATCAGAATCTGGCGTATGGGTGCTGGGAGCCGAGATTGGGGTACTACGGAGGCTGTCGGCACCGGATTCGGCGATTGAGAATTTTGTGAGTCTGTTTTCCGAGTTTGGGGTGTGACAAAAACACCTTCCTAGATGGAGAACTGAATTCAGGAAATGAGTGTAGATCTAAATTATAACTAAGATTATAGTAAGGAATATAAACAATAGGCAAAAGATAAAAGATTACGCTAAGAAATGTAATTGATTAGTAGAAAGGTAGAGTGATTACACTAAGGAATGTAAACAACAAGTAATTGAAAGATAAATTGGGTTTGAATGGGTTGTCATTAGACAAAATCTTTCCGTTGAATTCATCTGCTATTTATAGCCTTAACCCGGCCATCTGGATGCTTTCTATAGTTTAACGATTGTTGTAACCATTTAAAACGTCTTAACCCTATTTGTTTCTGAACCTACCGTTTGTCTTGTAACTACTTCTGCATGTTCGCTCTTCAATTGATTGCTTAGTGAATGACGTGGCGTCGTTAAAAGCGTTTCAGGTATGTTATCATAGAATCCTCTTTATATATCTCCAAAAATTTCCAAATACACCATGCAAATCCATCCAAATCACATGCAACTTACTTTGATAGGTTTTTGCAAGAAATGACAACAACGGGGATGAATGGTATGAAGCTACTTTTTTTTCCTCTCGAGGTGGACCACTTCAATCAATGGGAACACTCTTACAAATGGTTTAGATGGCATATAAACATCAAGGTGGACCGCAGGAACGTTCCAACTATAGACATTTCTTTCAACATTTTTTCCTCTCGTGTGGACAACTTCACTCATGGATTCGTCTCTTTTTCAGCACCATTTCCTAAAATGATTTCGCATGACTGGTGGATGGGGAGAATTTCTCACAACCTCGTAATGGGGCCTCACTTACCTTACCAACGATGGTACTTCCTCCTTTCAAGTGAAAGAATGGGTGATTGAAAGCCCACCATTAAAAACGTCCTGGGGCCCACTATAATGCCCATTTTGATTTATGTGCCTAACATCCACACCGAACATCATTTTGAAATTTCAATTTAACGTATCCTCCAAAAAAACGAAGCATATTCAAATCTTAAGTGGACCATACCACAAGAAACAGTGTAGATTAAATCTTCACCATTAAAAACTTCTTGGGACCCCAGAAAGTTTATTTGTCATCCAACCTGTTGATAATGTCACAAAGACGCAGATGAATAAATCAGACAAATTTCACCTTGATCCAGAACTTTTGAGTCCCACTAAAACATTTTAATGGTTGAAAAGTTGTCAATCCACTGTCTAGTATACTATGGTCCACCAGAGATTTGGATCGTATGATTTTTCAAAACAGATGAATGGGTAGATGTAAGACAAATAAATTACAGTGGGCACTACGGTCTGGGATACCACCCATGTGCTTTGATTTGGGATCCACCAAAGCCATGCCCGTCCATATGCAGAGAGTGGATTAGGTGAGACCCCCGCCTCACACAGGATGATGCTGCCCTTACAGTGAAGCGGATTGTGTAGTAACTGCGCTTATCGTGCTGAGTAAACTCTGCGGGGTCCATCATGATTTATGTATTTTATCTGCTCTCTTTATCCTTTTTCCCAGATAATTTTAGGGCTTGAGCCAAAAAATGAAGGATATAAAATTTTCAAATGGAACACACCATAGGAAACAATTAACTTGAACTTCTACCATTGAAAATTTCTTGGGGGCACAGAAGTTTTGGATCAGGCTTATATTTGTTCTTTCCATTCATCCATGTTTTTATGATCTTATGAGCAGGTTGGATGACAAATAAATATCACTGTGGGGTCTAAAAAGATCTCACCGGTGGAAATCATTATCCCTTCTTTTTCTTGTGGTATGATCCACTTAATCTCTGGGTATGCTTCAATTTTGGGCTCAACCCCTTAAAGTAGATGGAAAAATGGATGGATGACGGCGAGGATAGACTACATACATTCAAGGTGGGGGCCTAACTGAGTTTACTCCTTACGATAAGAGCCTACTAACTAACTCAATATGCAATCCGATTTCCCCTCACAGTGGGTTTTCATGGGGCCCACTTTCATGTATGTATTGTATATTCATGTGGTACATATATATGTTTTTCCATATCATTTTATGCATTATCCCACAAATGAAATGGATCTAATTATCATGTGTAAAATACCATAAGACACAGTGTTGATTGACCATTAAGGAGCCATAAAAGTTTTGCATCAAGCTGATATTTGTTTTTATCCTTCTCCAGGCATATGTGACCTTATCAATGGATTGGATGTTAAATAAACACTATGGAAGCATTAAGGTGTGCCTTAAGAAGTTTTTAATGGGAGGATTGTCAGTCACCATTGTTTCTTATGATACAGTCTACCTGATAATTATATCTGCTTCGTTTTTGGGATAACACACTAAAATCATCTAGAAAAACAGATTAATGGCATGGATACGTAATACATACATCAAGGTGGGCCCCACGCTAATGCATGGCTGCACCATGTTGGTTGAGGTCAGAGGTGCGGATTCCCAACAAAAGCCTTTAGCAAGAAGTTCATGCACTCTGTGATACATGGTGGGGATTATTATGATTGTTGATGCAAAAATCTGGTTCACCCTCACCGAGCTCCGAGCACTCGCACCGAGCCCTGTAATCCTGCACAGGAGAAGGACAAAGGATACCCTGGCTTGAGTAGGGGACCATCCGATGCCAAAGTCAGGCTAGGAATCTGGGTCTAATTAGTATAACTAGGCCAACTTAGGGTGTGAGATATTGTATACCTGTTCCTGTGGATATATCTCCTATTTATACCTTTCAACCGAAGTAACTGTGCTCGTCATTCTCGACACGATCTTTACCAATAGGAGTGAACGACGCATGCGCTGATGTTAGCAGTTACTTGGAGATCGTGTAGCGGATCTTACTCCATACATGCATTACTAGAGTTGATCCTCGAGCATGACCATAGGCTCTATCTCCGTCCGAGCCGAACCTATAGCCTAGCGCGACCATCCGAGCCGACCCTATAGTTTGAATCCTTCATTTGATAGTCCGAACTCATAAGCAGGTCAAGCCTGTCTATTTGTCGACGAGGATTGGGTCAGAGCCAACGAATGGAATGTGTAATGGCTTCTTTCGGGTTCCTGGCTAATGTGAAAGCTCTACAAAAGAACTGGGAAATCGAACTTTGGTTGCAATAACCAGACCGGGATAGACAAGCTATTAGCAATGAGCTGAGGTTCGGCTCATCAGCTTTTGTTGTCCGGCCTATTATGGCGAGTCTGCTCAACTGGCTGAGTTGTGCTTTCCTCAATTGGAGTCAATGGTGTTCCTGCCTTAGCTTGTCCACTCAATTAGTCGAGTTGAGCCCACCTCTTTTGAAGTCGGCCTAAATTTTCCCATAACAATGATGTTTTTGAGAAATTCACTGGTCCATCCATTTTACATGCTCATCTTAGGATGTGTCAAAAAAAAAAACGGCGGATTCAAAATTCAAGTGAACGACACGTGGAAACAGTGGGATGGAAATTCAGTTACCGCCATTGAAACATAGATATGGCCACAAAAGTTTTGTTTTAGAATAATTCTGGATGTTCTCACTTTATCCCGGTAAGAATGATCGTATAAACGGTTTGGATGGCATATAAACATCAAGATGGGAGTACAAAAAGGTTTCAATGGTAGTAATTTATTTTCTCAAATTTCTCTATTATATGGCTTACTTTAGCTTTCCATCTACCTAATTTTTATTATGTAACGTCCTAAAATGATCTCACAAAATCGAATGTACAGCCTAATTTCTCACAAACATCACAAAGGCCTCAGCTTGCATCACAGCCGAAAACTTCGTGCAATAGGCTTTCACAAGAATCTGCGTTCAGGCCGCGGTCCCACGTAATCCGCTCTACTATATTGTGGTGTGTGGATCCCTGACTGTGACGCCCACTCCTATGTAAGTTCTATATATTAACATCATTCCGTCATTTTGATAACTCGTTTCAGAGCATTATCCAAAAAGCGATGCAGATTCAGGTCTTAGATGGACCTACAACAGTAAAATGTGTTGAAGGAATTCTACACATTAATAACTTTTAATGGTCAACAACAACTGTTTCCAAAGGTGTTGCTCACCAAGGACTTAGATCTACTTAATCTTTGGGATTGGATTGTAAGATAAGATATGGAAAATGTAGCGGCAGTTTAGATATAGGAAAAATACATTATAGAGTATCACACACAGTGAGGGTCACACCAACTAGGGTGTTGTTACCTGGCTAACACTAGATCAACTAATTTTATTTTTTTGGTTGGCTTGTTAGTACACCCACTGCCACTTCACAGTTCACTGTTAGCCAACCCACTAGGGAATCGATCCCAAGACCTCGGTATTGAGACAAGGTATTTTTCACCCAGACTACCACTTGAGTTATGGATCAGGGTGTACTAGACCAACTACTTGTCAACTCAGTTTATTGTTTTTTTTTTTTTTTCCTGCGATGATCCATGCCGGTCATTCTAATGCATGGATTTAGTTTTGACAATTATAAAAATGGATATATATATATATATATATATATATATATATATATATATATGATGAGGTGGACTGCAGAACCATGATTTCCTGTCATTTTGTTTAATGGTCCAAAAAGAATCCACTTTAGGACTAATCTACTTCTCATATCTACCTCATTTTAGCTCCTATGACCAAAAATGACAGGAGAATTAGGATGGACGGTGTTGATGGATAAGGTTGATGAAGGTGGCACCGTGAAGGTGGTGTCACGAGAAGCTTTTTATGGTCACTAACAACTGTTTCCAATGGTGAGGTCCACCAAAGATTTATATCAATTTAATCTTTGGGATTGTGTCGTAAAATAAGATGAAAAAATAGACGGACGGTCTCGATGTAAAAATAAAAATACATTAGAGAGGACCACACATGGGGAGGGTCACACCAACTAGGGTCTCACCCGGGCAACACTGAACTAATTACCTAACTTTTAAGTGTCCATGTTTAAGGGCGAGATTTTTTCACCGGCGGTCTCACCTTTTACCCACCAGCTTTTCTCCCCAACTTTACTTTCCAAAGCTAAATTAATTCTACATGGCCACATTATTTATATACGAAAATACCCTTACTTTATGGGTTATACTTCTTTCACTCCCTTATAACCCAAAACTTACCAAAGCATCTTATTTTCATCATTTTTCTTACCAAAATCTCCATTGAACTTTCAAAATTTATCATTCTACATCTGCCCTTTGCCATCTTACTTAGGGTTGCATTCGTTCCTTCAAACTAGTTGCATTTATACACTTCCAATATTTGGGTTATCTCCATAAGGGTTTTCTGTAATCTTTCAAAAAGTTCTAAATCTTGTTTCACTCCAAAGCACCCTTCTTCTACTTCTTCAACTTGAACTTCAGTAGTACGACAACTGGGGAAGGTAAGGATGTTTAAAAATGCTGGTGGGTTAAAGGTTAAGTCTATAGAGAGAAAAATATCATGAATGTATTTTTGCTGCAATCAACGACAATTCACCAACTACATTTGTAAATTCAGGTAGTAATTCATTGAATGTACTCAATCAAATTGAACAAGTGCCCGCTCGAAATTGACGAAGAACTCACGAAAATTTACGTAGAACTTACTAAAATACACCGAGAAGTCAATGACAATTGACCGAGTACTCTTTCATTTCATGTGAAGTATGGTCAATTTCATATGAAGCTCGGTCAATTTCATGTGAGGCTCGGTCAATTACATGTGAGGCTCGTTCAATTTCATGTTAGGCTAGGTTAATTTCATGTGAAGCTGGATCAAGTTCATTAGAAGCACGCTCCATTTCATGTTATGCTCGCTCAATTTCATTTGAATCTCTCTCAATTTTATGTTAGGCTCGATTAATTTCATTTGAAGCATGCTCAGTTTCTTTTGAAGCACACTCAATTTCATGTTAAGCTCGCTCAATTTCATGTTAGGCTCGCTCAATTTCATTTGAAGCACGCTCAATTTCATGTTAGGCTCACTCAATTTCGTTTGAAGCTCGCTTAATTTCATGTTAGGCTCAGTTAATTTCATATGACGCTCGATCAATTTGATGTGAAGCTCGGTCAATTTTATGTGAAGCTTGCTCAATTTCATTTGAAGCTCGCTCAATTTCATGTTAGGCTCGTTCAATTTCATGTGAAGCTCGCTCAATTTCACGTTAGGCTCGATCAATTTCAAGTGAAGCTCACTCAATTTCATTTAAAGCTCGATCAATTTTATGTGAAGCTTGATCAATTTCATTTGAAGCTCGCTCAATTTCATGTTAGGCTCGGTCAATTTCATGCGCAGCTCGCTTAATTTCACGTTAGGCTCAGTCAATTTCATGTGAAGTTCGCTCAATTTCATTTAAAGCTCGGTCAATTTTATGTTAGGCTCGTCAATTTCATTTGAAGCTCGATCAATTTCATGTGAAGCTCGCTCAATTTCATTTGAAACTTGCTCAATTTTAAGTTAGGCTTGCTTAATTTGATTTGAAGCTCACTCAATTTCTTGTTAGGCTCAATCAATTTCTTGTGAAGCTAGATTAATTTCATGTTAAGGTCGGTAAATTTCATGTGAAGCTCGCTCAATTTCATGTTAAACTCGCTCAATTTCAGGTTAGTTTCGCTCAATTTCATGTTAACCTCAATCGATTTCATGTGAAGGTCGGTTAATTTCATGTGAAGTTGGATTAATTTCATGTGAAGCTCAGTCAATTTCATTTGAAGCTCGTTCAATTTCATGTTAGGCTCGCTCAATTTCATATGAAGCTCACTCAATTTCATGTTAGGCTCTGTTAATTTCATATGAAGCTCGATCAATTTCATGTGATGCTTTCTCAATTTCATTTGAAGCTCACTCAATTTCATTTGCTCAATTTCATGTTAGGCTCGGTCAATTTCATGTGAAGCTCGCGCAATTGCATGTTGTTAGGCTCGGTCAATTTCATGTAAAGCTCGCTCAATTTCATTTAAAGCTCGATCAATTTCATTTTAAGCTCGCTCAATTTCATGTAAGGCTCGATCAATTTCATTTGAAGCTCAATCAATTTCATGTAAAGCTCACTCAATTTCATTTAAAGCTCACTCAATTTCATGGTAGGATCAATCCATTTCATGTGAAGCTTGATCAATTTCATATTAGGCTTGGTCAATTTCATGTAAAGCTTGGTTAATTTCATGTGAATCTAGCTCAATTTCATTTAAAGCTTGCTCAATTTCATATTAGGCTCGCTTAATTTCATGTGATGCTCGGTCAATTTAATGTGAAGCTAGATCAATTTCATGTGAAGCTCGCTCAATTTCATTTGAAGCTCACTTAATTTCATGTTAAGCTCGCTCAATTACATTTGAAGCTCGCTCAATTTCATGTTAGGCTCGGTCAATTTCATGTGAAGCTCGCTTAATTTCATGTTAGGTTCGGTCAATTTCATGTGAATCTCTCTCAATTTCATTTGAAGCTCTCTCAATTCCATGTTAGGATCGGTCAATTTCATATGAAGCTCACTTAATTTCACGTTAGGCCCAGTTAATTTCATTCGAAGCTCTGTCAATTTCATGTTGGCTCGATGAATTTCATGCGAAGCTCAGTCAATTTCATGTTAGTGTCAGTCAATTTCATGTTAGGTTCGCTCAACTTCATTTGAAGCTCAGTCAATTTCATGTAAAGCTTACTCATTTTCATGTTAGGCTCGCTCAATCTCATATGAAGCTCACTCAATTTCATGTTAGGCTCGATCAATTTCATGTGCAACTCGATCAATTTTTTGTGAAGCTTGCTCAATTTCATGTGAAGCTCGCTCAATTTCATGTTAGGATCGGTCAATTTCATTTTAAGCTTGCTCAACTTCATGTTAGGCTCGGTCAATTTCTTGTAAAGCTTGGTCAATTTCATGTGAATCTCGCTTAATTCCATTTGAAACTCACTCAATTTCATATTAGGCTCACTTTATTTCATTTGAAGCTCGCTCAATTTCATTTGAAGTTCGCTCAATTTCTTGTTAGGCTCAGTCAATTCAATGTGAAGCTCACTTAATTTCATGTTAAGCTCGATTAATTTCATGTGAAACTCGGTCAATTTCATCTTGGGCTCGCTCAATTTCATTTGAAGCTCGGTCAATTTCATGTTAGGCTCGATCAATTTCATGTGAAGCTCAGTCAATTTTATGTTAGGGTGGATCAATTTCATGTGTGTAAGAGATATATTGTATAAAGCACGCCTTTGTTTGTCAAATTTCATTTAGACAAAACATCTTATGATGTAAGCCTTATAATATGGATCAAGAGATCAAGACTTTACTGAAGTTCAAGATCAAGATAGAAAGTTCAAGACTCTACCGAAATTCAAGATAAAGATGGAAAGTTCAAGTTCTACTAAGTTCAAGATGATTGAGTTCAAGTTCTACTAAAGTTCTAGTAGAAGATCAAGCTCCATCTTCAACTTCAAGCTCTATTGAAGATTCAAGTAGAAGAACAAGTTCCATGAAGTTCAAGCTACTACAAAGTTCAGTCATATCAGGTATAACAAACCCTAGAAAGACCTCAGGCTTAGGTACTTTCAAAACATAAGTTAAATGGGTTTTTATGTTTATGTTAGGCTAAAGTTCGACTAGTCTAAGCTTAGGTTCGACTAATCTAAGTTCTGGTTTGACTAGTCTAAGAATTTTTCGACTAGTCCTAGTTTAAACTAAAGAAAAATGGATTTTTCCGTTACTTCTTCGACCGGTTGAAGATGGGCCTTCAAGCAGTCGAGGGTTGCTCGACTCGAAGTCCAGCGACTAAATTAGTTCGAATTTTAGGCACCCTCGACCAGTCGAAGCCCTTACTCAACCAATTGAACAGGGCCCTCGACCAGTCGAGCAGGGCCTTCGATTAGTTGAAGATCTATTTTTTCTTATCGCGCGCAAAATTCATTGGAACGAAATCCGGTACTTTGACGAGTCGAAGACTCTCTTAGATGAGTTGAAGAAACAACTTCTTTGCCTATAAATAGAGATTTTCTCTCAATCCGAAATTACAATTCAAGTTCATCAAAGCCTTCATCAAGAGAGAGAGAAGCCCCCATTTTTGTCAAGCTATTGCACAGTATTTATAATATTTATAAAAGCTTTTTTGTTTTAATTCCTTGATCTCCTATTTTCTTAATCTTATTTTATAAAGAGAGTAAATACTCTTCTTTGAGATCTTAAGGAATTCAAACCAGTTGCCTTTGGTTTAAATCTATTTAAAATCAATATAAAACCTAAAACCCCTGTCTATATGACTGAACATTGAACAATCTACTATAAGAGAAGCGGTTCTACGGCTATATCGACAGATACGTCTTCAAAGGTGAAGATAAGTATATTTTGCTTTTGTATTTTAGTTTTATTAAGATAGCCACAAAATCTAATTTGTCGGTTTTCCTGTGATAGGCAGAAAATCTCAGTGAAGGGTTTTTTGTTTGTGATAGCCGTTTAAAATCACAACTGTATCAGGTTTTAAGGTGACCCTGAGAAAACCTTATTTATAATGAAAGTCAATATCATGTGGATAGTGATTATTGGGGGTAGAGTAGGTATGGCTATTTGAGAACAGTTGTTGTTCACACCGAACCACTATAACTGGTGTTGTGATGAATGTTTACTTTTTGCATTTGTGGAGAATGTTTGTAATTTCATTTATGCAAAAGTGGTGAATGTTTAGAATAGATAGATTTATTTTCTCTTACTTGGTTTGAGATCTTAATTCTTATAAACGTTTATGAAATAAGGTTGTCCTACCTAAACTTAGTTTGGGTAGTTTAGGTGTAGGTTGTCCTACGAATTAGTTTGAATCAATTTTTCAATACTAGTGCGATTGAGATTTCTGATTTATTTATTATTTTATCACTTTAAGTTTTTTTTTGGCATAGTCTTACTCACCCCCCTTTAAGACTTCTTAAGCTTGCCTTTTCAAGTGGTATTAGAGCTAATTTGCTCATTTTTTTTATTTTTTTTGGATTAAATTTCTCAAGTTAAAAGATCTAGAGCTTTTATAATGTCAAATTTCGATAGCTCATCTATTACTAGGCCACCACCTTTTAATGACTCTAACTATGCATATTGGAAAGCCAGAATGAAGATTTTTCTTAAATCTTTGGATGAAAGTATGTGGCAAGCCACTGTAACCAAATGGATACCTCCTATGACTGAAGTATTAGGCAGTCATGGAACTAAATTTATGAGAGAAACTACATTCCTTTCATGGACCGCAACTTAGAAAAGCAAAAGTAGTGTTAATGTTAAGGCCTTATATGCCATTACTTGTGCTCTATCACCTGATGAATTCAAGAGAATTATTTCATGTGATATAGCCAAACAAGCTTAGGATATTCTTAAAATGACACATGAAGGAACTACTATAGTCAATAAATCAAAATTTCAAATCCACACTACTAGATTTGAGGAAATTCGTATGAAAATAAAAATAAAAATTCATGCATTTCTATACAAAACTAAATGATATTGTAAATTCCATGTGGGGTCTAAGAGATGGAATCCCATAAAGCAAGGTCTGTGCAAAAATACTGCGATCTCTTCCCGAGAGATTCAATTCCAAAGTAACCACCATTCAAGAATTAAGAGATATTGATCATATGAAGGTTGGGGTCTAAGAGATACTGATCATATGAAGGTTGAGGAGTTAGTTAGAATTTCAAAGCTCCTAAATATTCTAAATCTGTTTCAAAAGAAAATTGTGTTAATTCTGATTTTGAAGATATAGAAGATGATATGGCATTGCTAACTAAGAAATTCTATAGAATTTTCAAAACAAGAAAAGATAAGATTTTCAAAAACCATTTGATAAAAGAAAAAGAAAATCTAAGTCTTGGAAAACTAAAACTAAAACTAGTCAATGTTTCAATTGTCATGAATACGGGCACCTGGCGAATAAATGTCTTAAGAGGGATAAGTCAAAAAGAAAGGGCATGATAGCTACTTGGGATGAATCGTCTGGCTCTGAAAGTTCTTCAGAGTCTGATGAATCAGAATAAGAAAATATTAATGCGAATGATGTAAAAGCCCTTATGACTATAGCCAGAGTCACCTCCTCAGATGTTGTAATATATCTGATTATGAAAATGTCAGGAGTGATCATGAAAATAAAAATGAAGATGATCTTCAAGATGCCTATAATGAAATTGCGTTGAAGACCACACTAGTTGAAGAAGGAATACGCCAATATGTCCTAGAGGGGGGTGAATAAGACTTTTAAAGGTTTTATGGTCTATTTAAAAATCCTATTACACTAATCCTAACAATAGACATATATTAGGATTACTCAAATGTAACTCTACTGGCTTCCAAGCCTGGTAGAGGATCCAATCACAAACTATTCAAGAAGTAGCAATATATAACTTAGTTTATGATGGATATGACTGTGAATGTGTGTGAGGTGTGATCAGATATATAAATATGAATGCATTGACATGAATCACAAATACATAAGAAGAGCAATCACAAACACAGTCATTTTTATAGTGGTTCGACTACTTGTCTACTCCACTCCTGGTAACCGCACTCAACCCTTGAGTATACTGGATTTCACTAAGGAGGTTTCACACTAGTTCACCTCAAACCTAAGGTTTTAAATCAGGTTCACCTTCAACCTTTACAACCTACACTGAGGCTGACGGTTTATGCTCTCACGAGCAAGGGTCAACACAACGCACTCACTTTTAGGCACACTGGCCAAGGATCTTCCATAAGACCCTACTGGAGGTTTCTACATGGTTCACCTCAAACCTAAGAGTTTTACTGATTCATTCCTAACAAGATGTTTATGCTCTTGAAAGTGCCCTGGTTTGTCAAGTTACGTGAGTGTTGAGTCAGAGTGTCTATAGAGCCTGATAGGAAGATCAATTCAAGCGTCTGCCTCAACCGGATGTGTGCAAGCTCGTCATAGGTAAAACTTAAGCCTTACATTCCATGACCCAAAACACTAGGTGAAGAAAACCCCTAAAAACAAGTTAGAAATCATAGGGTTTTAAGGTGAGAAAACTTTTTTCAAAATAGGAAAATTTCTAAGTTTTTCTCGCCTTGTCGATTTTATCGGAACACCTTCGATATGATCGACCTGCTCTGTCGATGTCCTCGATACCATAACGATATTATCGACGTGAGGACCAAAAGTGTCCAGCAACTAAATATTTATCTGGACAGATTTATCAATGTATCGATACATCGATCGATATCATCGATACAAGCACTAAATATGTCCAACAACTTCACAACATATCTGGACGAATTATCGATGGATCGATAAACCTATCGATATCATCGATATTCAGATCTCGAGTCCATCGAGAGTAGCTCGATAAGATCGACAGGCAAATTTCCGAGGCCCTATTTTTTAATGAAAATCTCAAATTCCTTTGATATATCGATGCTCTTCCGATATGATCTGAAATCAAATATCGATAACATCGGAAGTCCATCGATGATATCGATTGTAACGCCCTGAAAATCGAGGGTCGAGTAGCAACTCAACTCCCGAGTTTCAAAACATCACTTATGCAACATATATGCTTATGATTAAATGTGTCTGTGTTAGTGCATTAATCATGAGTGTGATTATACCAAAATGGTAGTCACCATATACATGTAATAGTCTCAAAATCAAAATGTCAAACAGTACAACAACAATGATAATCCCTGTAGCCCCATCGACCTGGATGACCTAAGCGAAGCCACCGGAGAACTGCATATAAGAGAACTCGTCCTGATCGTCATAGTAATCAGGCGCCGCCTCCCGAGACGCATCATCATCTGCATCTAAGACAGAGTCTGGTGGGTGTTCAGAAGACTGTCCCAGAACATGGGAGTGAGTGATCAACTCAGTGGAATCATAGAGCAAAGGTTAACATGTTATCAATTCGATCAAGCGGTTATGATAAAGTAATACAACAATCAGGTCCAAGTACTCTTGTTAATGCGAGAATGATATGAATGATATGATGCATGCCCTCGCCTACGCTCCCTCGGCGACTTCATCTCACGATCGCGCATGCAACCATTCCTAAGTGCTTGACCTGCTATACCAAACGCACACGTATTGCGGTGCATGCACATGATTACCAAGTTCTTATTAGTCCTTTTCATACAGTAGGGTTGGGAAACTAAGGTACCTCCCTTATTTCATTTCCCAAACAATGATCCATTATAGGGTTGTCAGTCCTAGGAAATCTCATACGATGTTACAGTTCTAGGTCACTGTAAAGGCTCGTCAGCAAACCATTGTAGGCCTAGTTTATACTTTAGATGCTACGGAATGGTCGTCACCTCCACGTAGACTCAGAGTATGCTCGAGGTCACTACAAAGGGTTCATTACCAAATCATTGTAGGCCGACAGCTCGAATACAGTGTCCCATACCACCGTATTCGACTCACGAGGTGATTTTGCTCACTGGTCACTACGGGGAGGCTCGTCGCCCCAGCGTAGGCCGACAGCTCAACCAAAGTATCCCATACCACCATATCCGGCTCATGAGTCTTAGCAGATCGAGGTACCAAGGTTAAACGGGATTTCACTGGTGAGTTTGGTACCTTAAGTTCAAGCAGTAGCATCCAAACATGGTGAACATACATCGGGCCAATCGGGTTACTTGACGAGCTCGACTACCACAAGCGCACCTAAAGTTGATCGACATGAAGTGTGTAAACACTCCGTGTGGCCTAACCACTGCCGACAACCCTAGTACGACTCAGGTTCGTCAAACACGTCCTACATGGCGAATGAATCTTAGTCATGAACTCAAAGCCGGTTACCAATTGCCTAGACTATACTGTATTCCCAAACACATTCAATCCTTAACCAGTAAGCATGTGGAGTAGTCAGAGTAGAAATTAACCAAGTAGTGCAAACATGCAAATAAGCATGTTATAACACACAACTTAATTAGGAAATTCAAACTCATACATTTCAGAACTAAGTGATGAAACTAAACAACTTGCATGGAGGAAATCATACACATTTCTAAGGTAGTTGAGAATCCTATCTCAACTCCCACCTAAAGCACTATCTCCTAAGTACTTACTCGTACAAGCATTTTCACAAACACTTAGACTACGCTTAGTAACATACATAACGTATGTTGGCCAAAACATGTAATAGGGCGAATCCTTTCGCCGAGGAGTTGTTACACATACATCTAGCATATACACACAGTAGTTAATCATGGCAAACACATTTTCATATTTCGTACGTATACAGTATTTTCTACAAATACGAAGAATACAGTATATTCTACCTAGTTAAAGTATAACTGAAAAACGAAACGGACATCACTTTATGCATGTGAAATAGCATTTACATCAGGAATCTATCATTATCCGACATTGAAAGCTTTGAAAACCATAACCTATAAGTCTATAGTCCGCACCTTACGCCGTAAAAGCGTAACGAATTTGACAGAGACTCCAAGTCTTCGTCAACGATGGAATGACAACATATAGCACGAGTTAAGTCAGCTATCTCACCACTTGTAACAATTGAAACCCTAGAACAGATTAGGGTTAGGTTTTCTTACCTAAGAACGAAGTCTGAATCGCCGGAATAGCGATTAAATCACGATGAATGGGTACATAGAATAGCAGGATAGAGTACCAGGAATCTTCTCCCACTTCTCTCACACCTTCCCTCTCTTTTCTCTCTTCTCTCTCCTAGGGTTTTCTCAAATTCGTATGGAGTGAATGAGAGAGGGTTTAAGGTCCTTATATAGGCTTAAAACTGGTGGAAATGGCCCCAAGGCCAAGGTATACTTAGGTTATAGACAAAGGGAGTCTGTTTCAGCTCAATGGACCACTTCGGAGCCCCCTCTTGAGCCAAAGGTCGGACTTAAGCTCCCTGACTATGGATCTAGGTCGAGCTAAGCTTTCAATCCAATCGGATTTACAGATTGCCCGTGGCGGACCAGTTTCAGTTCAACGGTCCACGATCACCGATCAAAGCCACAAGTACACTGACCTATGTATGAATTTCCCCTGATCCAAGGGTGTATTTGGATCAGATTCGACGGTCTGAATCCTTATATTCGGCCCGCAAGCGACAAGTCTCAAATTACTTAAATTAGATTTTATTTCTAAAGAAAATCACGTTTTCTCATACTCTTCACTCCGGGCTCAAGCAAATAGCCCCGGGACACTATTTGGATTTGATTTCTGAGATGGTTATCAAGCTCAACAAGGTGGTCTTAATTATATAATTTCATAGTAATCGGACTTTTGACGTGCGGTCCAGATCCGATACGAAGTTTCAATATGCTCCCGAGAGCAACTAGGTAATGAGATTGATCCTAGATTTTAGGGTAACCTAGCGTCAATGATTCTATAAGTTTTGGGTCTTTCAGATCGTATTTAAAGTGGATCAAGTGGATTTTGTAGCTAATTTAGTTTAGCACTTAGTTAATTTTCTCTAATTCCTAAAGGATTTAATCATGAGTGATTTCTGCCTGAGGTGGTACTCGGGTCTTTGTACTGAATTTTTCGAGACATTACAATCTACCCCGCTTAAAGAAAAATTTTGTCCTCAAAATTTGTACCTTTTTGTACTCCTCGAGAATCTGAGGGTAGTTCTTTCTAACCTCGGCCTCTGTCTCCCAAGTAGCCTCTTCCTCAATGTGATGCGTCTACAATACTTTCACAAGTGGGATGACCTTGCTATGCAACACCTGCTCCTTCTTGTTTAGAATACGTGTCAAACGTAGTACATATGTACCGTCCTCGCTCAACTGTACCTGCTCCCACTTGATAATGTGGGAAGGGTCAGGAACATATTTCTTCAGCATAGATATATGAAATACGTTGTGCACGCCCGAAAGTGGTGTGGGCAAAGCAAGACGGTATGCCACCACACCCACTTGGTCTAATATCTGGAATGGGCGAATGAACTGCGGCGTAAGTTTCCCCTTCTTGCCAAACCGAAGGACTCCCTTCATGGGGGAAACTTGGAGGAATATATGGTCCCCAACTTCGAACTCTAGCGGTCGCCGCCTCGTCTGGGCATAACTCTTCTGTCTGTTCTGCGCTGTAAGAAGTCGACGCCTGATAATGTCGATCTTCTATAAGGTCGCTTGTATTAACTCTGGACCAATCAAACTGCGCTCGCCAACCTCTTCCCAGCAATGTGGTGCTCGACAGGGGCGCCCATACAAGGCCTCGTAAGGAGCTATGCCAATACTCTCCTGAAACCTGTTATTGTAGGCGAACTCTGCATACAGGAGATAGTCATCCCAACTGTCCTTGAAGTCTAAAACACAAGCCCGCAGCATATCCTCCAAAATCTGATTCACCCGCTCCATCTGCTCGTCAGTTTATGGATGGAATGAGGTACTGAACTTCAACTTTACACCCATCGCTTCCTTGATATGAGTCCAGAAGATAGATGTGAATCGCATGTCTCGGTCCGACACGATCTCCAAGGAACTCCATGTAGATGCACTATTTCTTTGATGTACAATCTGGCCAAGTCGTCTGCTGAGTTCGAAACTCTGATAGGGAGGAAATGGGCCGATTTCGTTAACCGGTCCACAATCACCCAAATGGAATCAGGTCCCTTCCTCGTCTTCAGTAGCCCTATGATGAAATATATGGAAATGAAATCCTATTTCCATTCTGCTATGGGCATGGGCTGAAGCAGTCCAGGAGGTCGGCAATGCTCTGCCTTGACCTACTGACATGTGAGACAACGAGACACATACTCTGCGATATGGACCTTCATATTGTCCCACCAATACGACCTCTTCATATCTTGATACATCTTCGTGCTACCAGGATGCATGCAAGCTTCGAACTGTGAGCTGCCTCGAGAACTTCCTGTCTCAAATCATGAATGTCTGAGACGCATAGGCGGCCAAGGTAACGCAGGCCCCCATTCATATTAATACTCCACTCGGCCTCCTCATCATCGCTAGCCAGCTTTCTAAGCTCAACCAGTCGCTCATCGTCTTTCTTGGTAGTAATAATTCGATCATCAACAAGCGGCTGCACTCGAATATGCGCGATACTCTCAAACGGTTCCACTACCATGAGCTTCTACTCAAAGTCACGCATGAATTCCACCATGTGTCATTCCTCAACCATCAACGGAGCCGCAAATGCAATCGCCTTCTTGTGGCTCAATGCGTCTGCCATAAGGTTAGCCTTGCCAGGATGGTAGGAAACCTCGAAATTGAAGTCCTTCAAGGTTTCCATCCATCGGTGCTGCTTCATATTCAAATCCCGCTGAGTGAATATATACTTAAGGCTCTTGTGGTCGCGAAAGAGCTCAAACTCCTCTCTGTAGAGGTAATGCATCCAGAGCTTCAATGCAAAAATGACGGCCGCTAATTCCATGTCATGCGTAGGGTAATTTTCCTCGTGTTTCCTCAACTGCCTCGAGGCATAAGCAATCACCTTGTCCTTCTGCATAAGGACACATCCCAAACCAACACGAGACGCGTCAGTATATATAGTATATTTGACCCTTTGGTCTGAGAATACTAGCACAGGGGTGGACGTCAACCTGTCCTTCAACTCTTGAAAAGCTGCTTATGCCTTCTCATTCCAAGCGAACTTCAGATCCTTTCGAGTTAACTGAGACAAAGGTCTGACTATCTTTGAGAAGTCTCGAATAAAGCGTCAGTAATAGCCTGCCAGGCCTAAAAAACTCTACACCTCAGTAACCAAATTAGGCTATTTCCAGTCTTGAACTGCGGTTACCTTAGCAAGATCCACCGCTAACCCTTCCTTGGACACCACATGTCCCAGGAACTTGACTTTCTCCTTCCAGAAGTCGCATTTCTTATACTGTACGAACAACTGGTTCTTCTTTAGAGTATCCAATACTGCTCGCAGGTGTTCCTCATGTTCTTCCCGACTATTAGAGTATATTAGGATGTCATCTATAAACATGATGACGAATCAGAATAGAAACGGACGACACACCCTGTTCATCAAGTCCATGAGCACGGCTGGTGCGTTCGTAAGATCGAACGACATCACAAGAAACTCGTAGTGCCTAAAACAAGTCCTAAAAGCCGTCTTCTGTACGTCCTCATCCCTGACGTGCAACTGATGATACCCTGACTGCAAGTCGATCTTCTTAAAATACTGCGCTCCTCTCAACTAATCAAACAAATCGTCTATCCTGGGCAGAGGGTATTTGTTCTTCACCGTCACCTAGTTCAATCTGCGGTAATCAATACACAACCGCAGTGACCCATCCTTCTTCTTCACAAACAACATAGGTGCTCCTCAAGGAGATACACTTGGTCGTATGAAGCCAGCATCTAACATATCATTGATCTGTTTCCTCAACTCCTCCATCTCATACAGAGGCATGCAGTACGTCGGGAGTGAAATGGGCGTTGCACTAGGCGCTAGATCAATGGTGAAATCAACCTCGCGACGAGGAGGTAGCCCCGGTATCTTACTGAATACTTCCCCAAAATTATGAACTGCAGGCGTATTTTCAAGTGTCGGGCCATCAATATTCCTCAGTAAGGAAGCGTAACAAAGAACTCGAAAAGGGCAACTAACCTACATGGGAAATGTAAAGGGCATGCCCTCAGGCCCGTAAGCTATTACTAGACGGGTCTCGCAGTCAATCTCGGACCCTTGCTTCAGTTAACCAATCCATACCAAGGATGACGTCAAAATTGTACAGTGTGGTGACAATCAAGTCAATACATATCGTCCTGCTCCCTAGATCTATCAAGCAACCCTCACACATCTTAGTGGCATCTGTAAAAGTCCCTGGTGCCGCGATGACTCGTACCCCAACCATCGGGGTCATATTCAGTCCTAAGCACTTGACCGTAGAACATGATATCATGACAGAAAATGCACGTGAGCTAATACAACCAAAGCTTCAAACATTGAAAAACATTCTACTAACTACTACCCTACTATGCCCATCAACATGAAAACACAAAGATAACCTAAAGCAACAACCAAAACAAGTTGCAAGACAATGGCATGGATGACTAGGCATCCGAGTCTGGCGAAGGAGGAGGGGCGCCCTTATCCTTCAGACAGCACATGATAGTCTTCAAGGTGTGAGTCACCTTCTTGAACTTGTGCTTCACGAGGCCTCGAAGATCCATAAGATCATGTCGTAGGACAGCCTGAACCTCTTCAAGTCGAGCTAAACGGGCATCCTTAGCATCTTGATCAGTGTCCTGCTCCGGTGCCGTAGGAGGGAGCTCTCCTCCGTGTCCTGAGCCTCCTCGTCTTTTTCCCATTCCTCCTCTATCTTTCCCTGCTTTCTTCCTCGCTTTCATACTCCTCACTAGCCGTCTCATCCTCACTCTCCTCAAGTCAGGCTTTGCCGCTGCCGTAAACCTGATTTTAATCTGATTGAGAGTAGTTTCGGTCGATGGAATGTTGTGGCACTGGGAGTTCTGCGCTAAGACTGTAACCGAACTCACGTGCAATCTTGCAGATAAGCCGGCCGAAGGGGAGCGAATCAGTACTTCTATTGGAGTGTGTGGTAAGAACTATCTATCACAAAACATACGTAGGCATGCACAACTTCTCTCCTTACCCCACTTGGTATAGAAAATCTACCATCAGGCGTGTTTACTCACTGCGATTGCCCCACCTGGGGTACACGTTAAACGTGCAGATATGGTGGAGTATGTATAAATCATCTGTCATGTTTGACGGTAGGAGGCTATTGTTTGGTTGTCATTGAACTAGTCGACCACAAAGGAACCGTGTACGGCGATCTCTTTGACGTGCACTCTTCAAATTCTTCTCGCTCGTGTGAACTTGCCCAAGAGGCATTCCCATGAGTCGAGCTATCAGGCTAGCGTCAATTGTGGCCTCTCGACCTCTTCCCATGGGAATCTTGAACTGCAAGGGCTCCAATGTAGGCTCTTGAATGTGGGCGTAGAAAGCTAGGACAGTACCCACATTCGCACGATATTTTTCCTCAAATATAGGGCCCCAACCGGCTTCAGGCAGACTCTCTAATAACAGATACTCCCCAAAGAGTCATCCATCTACCTGGGCTTCAAAAAGGACCTTACGGTCAGCATATCTTCCATGGGACAACTCCGCCAGTAGAGCTCTTGGGAGAGGAGCTTGGAGATCGAGATCCTGCTTAGTCTGCACCTCGCGTTCAACGCCCATGCTTGCGGTGGCGCCTCTCGGTCTCCTTGAACGAGTGGGGCGACTAGGCCCGGCTTCATCCACGGCACTCTTTCTTTTTCCCATGAGAGAAAAAATGGTGGAAAGCGAGAAAATGGCCGTAATGAACTCGAATAGGGCCATGGAAAAGTGGAGAAAAGGGAAGAAAGGATGAGTTCTTTGGTTCTCCACGGATTTGAGCCTCAAAGGAGGTGGTAAAGGCTCAATGAAAGGAAAAATGAAGAAATATGGTAGGTTAGTGGGTTTACACAAATTTGAGCTTCAAATAGGGGGTGTAAGAGCTCAAATGAGAGAGAATGGAGAGGGTAGGCAGCAATGGGGAAGGGTTTTCAGCAGGGTAGTGGAGAGGGTGCACGAAAATGGAAGAGAGAATGTTTGGTGGGGCGATTTGAGAGAGAAATAAGAAGTTTTGAAGAAAATGGGAGGCTTAGAGAGGTGGTTTGTGAAGGAGGGGAGACCTAGGAGAGGTTTTAAACAAAAAACCCTGGATCAGTGGGCCACACTACCTTACAAATGCGATTGGCCCGACCGGCCCGCCCGGCCTGGCCCGCTGGGTGGCGAGGCCTCGCCAAACCGGTGAGGTCCTCGTTGGTCGCTGGAGCTTTTGGCTAGGGCTCGCCCCTTAGGTGAGATCCTCCTGCCCCTCTTGGTCCAAAAATATGTGGGGCCCACCTTGGGTCCCACTGGATTTGTTCGATTTGGCCCCCGACTCCAATTTGAGTCGTTCGGGGCCTTTCGGGCATGATTCTGATGTACAACTGTACATAGGGATTTTGAAGGTTGGGAGGGTGTAATTTGTGGTCTAGACCCGTTGTTTGATGGTCTAGGAGTGATCCGGGGTCACTTTAAGCGATCATGGGAGAGTACAGACTCAATCTCGGCGATCGTTTTCGGTAAACTTCGCTAATTAGTGAAACTGGGACTCCTATGACTATTTCTACATTTCTTCACCCCCACTTAAGTTGAATTTGCGTCAGTGTACGACGTGTGACCATAACCCAGGTCCGGTTTAATCCAAATCATGCTCTGATACCAACTTGTAATGCCCTAAAAATTGGGGGTCGAGTAACAACTCAACTCCCAAGTTCCAAAACAACACTTATGCAACATATATGCATATGATTAATTGTTGTCTGTGTTAGTGCATTAATCATGAGTGGGATTATACCAAAACAGTAGTTCATACTCTAGATCAAGTTGTAAAACGCAAACTGAAGACTGAAAGACATAAATAAATGTATATAAGTCAAAAGAGCACGATCAGTCTCCAGAGTATGAATACATCACTGAGTCACCATATACATGTAATAGTCTCAAAATCAAAATGTCAAATAGTACAACTACAATGATAATCCCTGTAGCCCCGTTGATCCGGATGGCTTAAGAGAAACCGCAAGAGAACTGCATATAAGAGAACTCGTCCTGATCGTCATAGTAATCAGGCTCCACCTCCCGAGACGCATCATCATCTGCATCTAAGACAGAGTCTAGTGGGTGTTCAGAACACTGTCCCAGAACGTGGGAGTGAGTGATCAACTCAGTGGAATTATAGAGCAAAGGTTAACATGTTATCAATTCGATTAAGTAGTAATGATAAAGCAATACGACAATCAGGTCCTAAGTACTCTTGTTAATGTAAGAATGATATGAATGATATGATGCATGCCCTCGCCTACACTCCCTCAGCGACTTCATCTCACGATTGCGCATACAACCCTTCCTTAGTGCTTGACCTACTACGCCAAACACACACGTAATACTGTGCATGCACATGATTACCAAGTTCTTATTAGTCCTTTTCATACAGCAGGGCTGGGAAACTAAGGTACCTCCCTTATTTCATTTTTACCAAACAATGATCCATTCTAGGGTCGTCAGTCCTAGGAAATCTCATACGATGTTACAGTTCTAGGTCGCTGTAAAGGCTCGTCAGCAAACCATTGTAGGCCTAGTTTATACTCTAGATGCTACGGAAGGGTCGTCACCTCCACGTAGACTCAGAGTATGCTCGAGGTCACTACAAAGGGTTCATTACCAAATCATTGTAGGCCGACGCTCGAATACAGTGTCCCATACTACCGTATTCGGCTCACGAGGTGATTTTGCTCACTGGTCACTACGGGGAGGCTCGTCGCCCCAGCGTAGGCCGACAGCTCAACCAAAGTATCCCATACCACCATATAGGCTCAGAGCTTGCTTCGCAAGAAGCGATTGGTACCAAGGTTAAACGGGGATTTCACTGGTGAGTTGGTACCTTAAGTTCAAGCAGTAGCATCCAAACATGGTGAAAATACATCGGGCCAATCGGGTTACTTGACGAGCTCGACTACCACAAGCGCACCTGAAGTTGATCGACATGAAGTGTGTAAACACTCCGTGTGGCCTAACCACTACCGACAACCCTAGTACGACTCGGGTTCATCAAACATGTCCTACGTGGCGAATGAATGTCAGCCACGAACTTAAAGCCGGTTACCAATTGCCTGGACTATACTGTAGTCCCAAACACATTCAATCCTTAACCAGTAAGCATGTGGAGTAGTCAGAGCAGAAATTAACCAAGTAGTGCAAACATGTAAACAGGCATGTTATAACACACAACTTAAACAGGAAATTGAAACTCATACATTTCAGAAGTAAGCGATTAAACTAAACAACTTGCATGGAGGAAATCATACACATCTCTAAGGTAGTTGAGAATCCTATCTCAACTCCCACCTAAAGCACTATCTCCTAAGTACTTACTCATACAAGCATTTTCACAAACACTTAGACTACGCTTAGTAACATACATAACGTATGTTGGCCAAAACATGTATTAGGGCGAATCCTTTCATCGAGGAGTTGTTACACATACATCTAGCATATACACACCAGTAGTTAATCATGACAAACACATTTTCATATTTCGTACGTATACGGTATTTCTACAAATATAAAGAATACAGTATATTCAACCTAGTTAACGTATAACCGAAAAATGAAACCGACATCACTTTATGCATGTGAAATAGTATCTACATTAGGAATCTATTATTATCTGACATTGAAAGCTTTGAAAACTATAACTTATACGTCTATAGTCCGCACCTTACGCCGTAGAAGCGTAATGAATTCGACAGAGACTCCAACTCTTCATCAACGATGGAATGACAACCTATAGCACGAGTTAAGTCAGCTATCTCGCCACTTGTAACAATTAAAACCCTAGAACAGATTAGGGTTAGGTTTTCTTACCTAAGAACGAAGTCTGAATCGCCGGAATAGCGATTAGATCACGAAGAATAGGCACGTAGAATAACAGGATAGAGTAGCAGGAATCTTCTCCCACTCTCTCATAACTCTTCCTCTCTTCTCTCTCTCTCTCCTAGGGTTTTCTCAAATTCGTATGGAGTGAATGAGAGAGGGGTTTAAGGTCCTTATATAGGCCTAAAACTGGTGAAAATGGCCCCATGGCCAAGGTATACTTAGGTTATAGCCAAAGGGAGTCTGTTCAGCTCAACGGAGCACGTCCGGAGTCTCCCTTGAGCCAAAGGTCGGACTTAAGCTCCCTGACCATGGATCTAGGTCGAGCTAAGCTTTCAATCCGATCGGATTTACAGATCGTCCGTGGCGGACCAGTTTCAGTTCAACGGTCCACGATCACCGATCAAGGCCACAAGTACACTGACTTGTGTATGAAATTTTCCCTAATCCAAGGGTGTATTTGGGTCAGATACTGACAGTCTAAATCCTTATATTTGGCCCGCAAGCAACAATTCTCAAATTACTTAAATTAGATTTTATTTCTAAAGAAAACCACGTTTTCTCACACTCTTCACTCCAAGCTCAAGCAAATAGCCCCGGGATACTATCTGGATTTGATTTCCGAGATGGTTGTCAAGCCCAGCAAGGCGGTCTTAATTATATAACTTCGTAGTAATCGGACTTTAAAACCTGATTTAAAACCTTAGGTTAGAGGGGAACCATTGTGAAACCTCCTTAGTAAAATCCGGTACACTCAAGGGTTGAGTGTGGCTACCGGGAGTGGAGTAGACTTTTCGTCAAACCACTATAAAATGGCTGTGTTTGAGATTGTTATTTTGATTGAGTGATTTACTTTAATACTTCCATGTCTGATTATCTGATCCCTCCTCACACACCTACAGAGTCATATTCATCATGAACTAGATTACATATTGTTTACTCCTTAAGCAGTTTGTGATTGGATCCTCTACCAGGCTTGGAAGCCAGTAGAGTTACATTTGAGTAATCCTGAGAATGGCATGATCATAGGATTAGTGAAGTAGGATTTTTAAATAACTCATAAAAACTTTAAAAAGTCTTATTCACCCCCCTCTAAGAAATATTAGCATATTCCTTCTTCAACTAGTGCGGTCTTCACCGCCATTTCAATTGGTATCAGAGCGGGTCTCTCTTTAAGGGCTTCATTGCCTAGAGAGTGATCTTGACTGAAGTTGGGAATATGGCCAAAGGAGAGGGCTCATCAGTCACTAGACCTCGAGTATTTGATCGGTCAAACTATGCATACTGGAAGGCTAGGATGCACTACTTTTTGAGATCTTTGGATCATGACGTTTGAGATATAGTTGATAGTGGATACGTGCCACCAACTGAACAAATCATACTTGACAGTGGCACAACAATCACAAAGCCCAAACTCAAAGAAAAGTGGACACCATTTAACAAAGAAAGGCAAACATATGAAGCCAAGGCTATTAATGCTATTTACTGTGCCATGTCCCAGGATATATTCAATCAGATAAGTATGTGTGGGACATCCAAGGAAGCATGGGATTTATTGGAAACAACCTATGAAGGCACAAGCACTGTGAAGCGATCCAAACTTCAACTCCTGACTTCACAGTTCGAAAGCCTCAGAATGGAAGAGCATGAGACATTTATGGAGTTTTTCACAAAGTTAAATATAATTTGCAACTCCATGGGTGGATTGGGAGAGAAAGTACGGTACCAAAAATTTGTAGGAAAATTCTAAGATCCCTACCAGAACGATTTAATCCCAAGGTTACAACAATTGAGGAGTGTAGAAACATAGATGAAATGAAAGTAGAAGAACTGGTAGGTTTCCTACAAACTTTTGAACTGCACTTCAAATAATCCCAAAAATCCAAAAACACCATCCTAAAAACTTCAAAGAAAACAATTCATGAGGACAGTGAAAGTGAAAGGATGATGAAGATGAAGAAGTGGCTTTGCTGGCACAAAAATTCAGAAGATTCTTTCAAAAGAATCGTGGTCGGCCTTCCAGAGAGAGAATGGTGAACTATAAACTTTCTACAGGAAAATTTGGTAAAAGAACCAAAGAACCACAATGCTACGCCTGTCACGAGTATGGACACCTGTCTACTGAATGCCCAAATAGAAAAACTAAGGGCAAGGCTATGGTTGCCACGTGGGATGATACTGAGAAGTCCAATTCAAAATCTAGTGACTCAGAAAGCGATGGAGATCAGAAATAATTGAAAATACTCATGATCTCCACTGCTTCAATCATTCCCACTGAATCTGGGAACAAGAAAGAACAACTAGCCGTTGAATCATTTTCATCTGATAATGATGTAAAAGAAGAAGAAGAAATCGAAGAGGATAAACTGCAAAATGCTTATAATCAACTCTATATTCATAGCATCAATATCCTTAAGAGACTCGGAATAACAGAAAATAAAGGTAAGTTGCTGCAGAAAGATTTGGATAACACATTGGAAATCAACACACAATTAATAAATGATCTACAACAATATCATATGGATAATGATAGACTTGAATGAATTAATACCTTTCTTAAAAACGAGTCTAAAAAACTGAACAAACAGGTTGAGCAATTAAAAGACAAAAACATGCTTCTTCAAAACGAAAATCATACACTCCTATTTAATCTGGAAGAATCCAAGAAGATTGCCAAGATAAACTACAAGTTTTCCCAGAGTGGCGAAAAGCTAGAAAAATTGTTAGGAATGGGAAGACCTGAAAAGGATAAAAGCGGTCTTGGATATGAAAAACATAAATCAAAGACTAGAAATGCAGCTCTCAGAACTGAAAAATCTGCTGCTTTTGGAATCAAAACCAGAACAACTCCAGCATGTCGTTTGTGCGGTGATTCAGGTCACTATAAGGATGAATGCATAACACCTAGGAGGACTAAGCCTAACTCTGGTCAGAATTATGTTAACGAATTATCAACCAGAGAAATACAAAACTTCAAAAGTCCTCTTAAGGATATGGATAGAAGCAATGCCCCTGCACCACCACTCAAATCGATCAACAAAATGATATGGGTAAGAAAGAATTAGTTTAGACCATGCAACAGAATCTAAACCTGTGCTTAAATGAGATTTTTTTTCCTTGAGCTTAAAATGATATATATGAGGTTCCTTGCCTCAATCTTTTGCATAAACATTCATATGTTTATAATTTTGCTGTGTACAGTACATGTACATAATTTTTGTTGAAGTATACTGTTGATAAGAAATATGAAAAGTATACTTAAAGAATCGTCTGAATGCTCAAAATTGAAAATCTTCATCTTCGATATGACTATCGATATGACCTTCTCGATATATCGATAAAAGGACGATATCATCGACGCCTCTTGAGAGTATGAATAGTCGTGTGACCAAGATCGATATCAAAGACAGACTCGATAGAATCGATCAACAAGCTCTTGATGATATCGAACCAATGATCGATAATATCGACAGATGTTGCTCAATAAAAGTCAGCGAAGCGAAAAAGGGGTCATTTTCTCAAGGGTTTCGGTCATCCTCTCCGTACGATTTCTAGACCAAAACTGTTGGAAGCCTCGTTGGACTACTCAAACCCCTCCACAAATCGGGTACTACCTTTTTGACACATCAAGAGTCCATTCTCGTTTGGGTATTTTTTTTGTTCTTGTCAGGTTTTATTTTGTCATTTTTCCCAACTTGTCCCCATGGAAAAAGACAAAGGGAAAGGATCCGGACAGGGGGAATCTTCGAAAACCTCCCGACAAATTTTCAGCTATAGATTGGTCTTCAGTTCTTGACTTTGGAGGATCATATCAGCTTGAACGAACTTACCATTTCTTTGCTACCTGCCATTCTCCGACATCTGATCCTCCATCCATCTCCGTAACTGTAGATGGTAATGATGTGCTGCTCACTCTAGGGTCTATTGCAAGAACATCTTATCTTATCTTATCTCCTGTAGGAATCCTTGATATCACTACCCAAAAAATGAGCAAAGGCTACAAACTATTTAAGCTTTTAGCTACGAATATAAATTGTAGCTATGTAGCTACTGCTTTAATCCGTAGCTAAAAGCTACTAACCCCAATGCTATTAGTTATAGATTGACGGTCCCATAAGGGACTCTATGTGCCCACTGCAATGTATATTTTATCTAAGTTGTCCATCCATTTTGAATGATCAATTTTGGACATGATCCCAAAAAAGGAGGCAGATCAAATCTCAAGTGGACCACACCATAGAAAATAGTGGAGATTTAAGTACCTACCGTTGATTTGGTGTGGTCCACTTAGGCCTTCGAACTGCTGTATTTTTTAGATATTGCCTTAAAGCTAACTTTCAAAATGAATGTATGCAGTGGATAAACCACATACATCACGGTGGGCCCCACAGAGCCTCTTACATACCGTCCGTCATGTATAGCTCCGTGTGGGGGTAATACGCAATCTGCACCCAAAAAAGGAGCCCACGGGAGTTTTTTTTTTTAATTCTCCCGGGCAGGGTTTCACCATCTCCTTTCTTGTGGCTGTCATGGCCAGCCTGCTTTCCCTCCCATCTCTATTTTCCTCTCTCTCTCTCTCTACATTCTATCATCCGATCAACTGCTTCTAGATCTTTGCAATCTCACTAATCTCCAAATGCTTAAGGTTGGGAAGGATGGGTAAGGTTCCAGTTGATGAAATTCCAACATTTCTTGAGGAGATGGTTGCAGGGTGACGCCTTCAGATTTTATCAGGAACACAGGTCGAGTTTTAGTTTTCTCTTTGATTCATTTGATGGTGTTTTTTTTCCTTGATTAGATTTGGGGTTTCATAGGAAGACATTCACAAATTGCGTCTTGGATCCGTTAGTGAGCTTTTTAGTTTCCTTATTGCATCTTGGATGAGAAAATATGATCTCCACGACAAAGATGTTGGGATTTCTAAAAGTGTCTTATTAGGGTCATTGAACCCTAATAAGATGTTGGGATTTGTCCCTATCTAACACACTAGATAAGTGTTGGTCAACCTATGCCATCTTATTGCATCGTTTCATACAGTGTTAGATGGTAAAGTGGTGATAGGGATTTGTTCAGCACTTCAAGTTGGTTCATTGATTACCATAGAATATATTGTATTGTTTAGTATTACACATGTACTGTTTTGTTTTTCCATTGTTTTATTGAATACTGTAAATGATGGATCTATCCAGGAGTTTGTTCGTTTGAACCGTTCTCTTTCTACAATTTTGATGTTAGGGGTTCTTTGGAAAGGTATTTATTGTTTCTAGTCCTCTTTACTTTTTACGGTTTTCTTTTAACCAAGGAGAAAATGATAGCTTCTTTGTTTGATTTCATGTTAACAGCCGTGCGCAGTTCTGTTAGGGCTTGTCTGGATCCTTGCACTATTTATATCTTGATTGGCTAATCCAAAACATTTGTTTTGAATCATTTATAGTAGGCTTCCAATGGGATTGATGAGCCCTCCACCCATCATCCTTCCTCTTTTATGTGGAGTAGTAAACACGTTATTATTAAAAGATGTTCATCTTTGGTTGTAGCCAACCATCAAGAGGCTTTCTCAACCCATTTTCAACAAACTTCAAATGAGGATGGCATATGTAAACTATGAATACTACTTACTATGGTATTGCCAATGGCAAGATGAATCCCTTACAATATGTTTCCGTGTATTGTGAGTCTCTACCATGGCCAATTCAATGGGCATAGGTGAAGGTTGTGGTTTTATCATGGTTGATTTTAAAGTACAGTTACAACCAATCGCAGGTTAAAGGAGCCTCAAGTTGCTCAAGACCCAATTGTAGTTGATGAGTGTCACGAATTTGAGAAAATAATAGGCCTTCAAGACCATATACCAATAATTTAAACTATTGAACATGATCGGGGTTGACTTTGGTTTGGACCCGTCAAGATATATATATATATATATATATAGATATATATAGAATATAGCTATATATAATATCTATATATATATAATATATATATATATATATATATATATATAATGAAAAGTAAAGCGAGCATATTCTGTTCTATAGGTGACTGTTATAGACATTTCCTTTCCAATGAATGACTTCCTCATTTTCCCCAATAGGCTAATAATGCTCTCCGTGTATATGTAGGGATGGTGTGACTAAAGGCCAATTTTACTTAGTCTTACTGTATGAACTAGATGCAATCCGGGAAGGTGACATCTTCAATTTTAAAAAGATTTATCTTCTTTGTTTTTGTTTGTTATATAATGTCAACTCACCTTACCTTCCTAATTTGATCTTTTCAAGCATTGCACATCACTCGAGCCAAATTACCAGCCTCCACCAACATTTGTTGTTGTCCAAAAATGATAAAAAGTTGATATATATTCCTGGTAAGATTGTGATTAATAGGCTAAATATCATACATGCCCCAATTTTGAGAGATTATTGTAGGTGTTTGGTAACTCACAATTATATAAGTGCTAGTAATTTTATGGACGAACCAGTAATTTGTTCAATTGATACCTTAAATTCAATAGCTGGAAACCTGTCTGTTTAACTCACAGGAACTGCGGTGGACTTCTATTTGTGCAGCCATGTGGGCATTTAGGTAAATTTGATCCTGTCTCTACTTTAGTCAGTTGATTTTTAAAGTTGAACCTGTTTTTTATTAATGGTATTCTAATGAATGTGTTGCTGTACTGAAGGGCACCTGTGGTGTTGTTTAAGATATGTGCTCCCCCATCCCTTACTTGAAATCCAGATCTAGTATATTGAACACTAACAATCGGGATAAAAACCAAAATTGTGACATTGTTAGAAATACTTTAAAATGAAGTGCTCATGAGATGTAAAAATCCTTGTTGTACTTTAGTAACATAGGTTCATTCATGGATCACTTGGCTCTTGGATTTTATACATATGAATTCATTCCCCCCAATTAGTGAAAGCAACCCAAAGTAGGTAGGTAGTGTGAGGTACATAAGCATTTTCAAGAAAAGAAAACCAGCAGCACCTTTCTCTGTAGCACCCACACTACACATCTCCCAAAAATGTCTCAACCCATCTCTTTCCTGTCTTCCACTCATACTCAGACCCTACTCTGCTCTTCTCTCTTCTTCTCCATATAACAAAACACTCACATTGCTCTACTCAACCTTTGGTTTAGTTAAAACTTGTGGTCCAATCATCATAATTATGCTATTTAATATCTTAGATTTTCTGAAAGTTTGGAGAAATTCTTCTAAAGATGTGTTTTTTTTTTTTTTTTTGTGTGTGTGGGTTTGCAGTTGGAGCTGATGTAGATGATGATAGGATTAAGTTGTGGCTCTGAGGGGTGGTGGCTTCAAATTGAAGAGGCCGTACTTTGAAATGCATCCATTATGTTCCATCAACTTTCCCGGAAAGCATTCCCCTACCATG